>BLSH010047807.1:125341-140758 GCA_018402905.1 Glandirana rugosa | reverse complement strand
ACTGGCTGCATAACTGCCCCACCTGTGATACTGGCTGCATAACTGCCCCCACCTGTGTCATTGGCTGCATAAGTGCCCCACCTGTGTTATTGGCTGCATAAGTGCCCCCACCTGTGATACTGGCTGCAATTTACCCCCACCTGTGATATTGGCTGCAATTTACCCCACCTGTGATATTGGCTGCAATTTACCCCACCTGTGATACTGAGCTGTATACTGTGTCCTGTGATACTGAGCTGTATACTGTGTCCTGTGGTGCTGAGCTGTATACTGTGTCCGGTGATGCTGAGCTGTATACTGTGTCCTGTGATGCTGAGTTGTATACTGTATCCTGTGATGCTGAGCTGTATACTGTGTCCTGTGATGCTGAGCTGTATACTGTGTCCTGTGATGCTGAACTGCATACTGTGTCCTGTGATGCTGAGCTGTATACTATGTCCTGTGATGCTGAGCTGTATAACGTGTCCTGTGATGCTAGGCTGTGTACTCCTGACACAATATGTAGAATACAGGGGACGGAGTGGGTGGATTCTATAAGGAGTGGGGCTTATTAGAAGTAGAAGGGGTCAAAAAGGAAGGGTGGGGCCTGTTGCCCCCTATACTAAAACTTCACCAGCCGCCACTGATCAGCTTCCAGGTTTTATTGCCGAAGTTCTATTAAGCTGATTGGCTACCATGCCCAGCTGCACCAGATTCTGAGTGTACCTGTTTTAGTAAATCTTCCCCACTGTGTGTTTTTCTTTGTTGAAAAAAAGTCAAGCCCAGAGTTAACATACATTCCCTAGAATACTTACCATGAATTTACAGTTCTAACTGGGCCAGGACAAGGGGTGGGCAAGAGGGGTGGCTGTCCTGGGCACTATGATATCATGCGAGGCGGGGGGCAATGCAAGGAGATTGGGGGGCAGGGGATTTTTGTTGGAAGGTGGAATTTGGGGTTCATCAGGGGGTAAGTATTGTTGTAGGAGGGGAAATTTTGGAGGGATGGGTTTAGAAGATTTGTGCTAGGATGGGGGATTTGGGGAGGAATTTGTGCTGGGAGAGAGGGATTTGAAGTGGGCAGGAGAAGATGTGTACTATGAAGGGAAATTTTAGGGGTAAAAGATTTGTGCTAGGCGGGGTGTTTTTTTGGGGGGGAGCATTTGAGCTGGGGGGATTTGGGGGATGGCGGGCAAGATTTGTGCTGAGAGGGGGGATTTGTACTGGGAGGAGGGGGATTTGTGCTTAAGGGGTAAGCATGCAGATTAGTGCTCAATGTTTTTGTGGAGGGAATTTTGCAGACACATAATGCTCATACATCTTGGGGGGCACAGTTTGGCATGTTTGCCCTGGGCTCTAGATGACCTCATCCTGGCACTGAGGTCTGAGGTGTTTTGTAACAGAAGATTAAGGGGTTGTTTATATTTGGTCAGTTGCTTTCATTGTCACAAAAGGTTAAATTTCACTGCATCCTGGGCAATTGAGTACTGTAGTCTATTAAGAGTCAGAATTAGGAAGAACAGAGATTTTGCCTACTCTCTCAGAAGACAGAAGGCTAAACAGTAAGTAGCTCCTGCTCTGCAACAAATGATGGAGAGGGAGGGCTGTCCTGAGGAAAATAAATACAATATTATGCTGTTTATTTTGGCATGAAAATGTACCATAAAAAAAATGAAAACATTTCTTACTTATTACATAAAAATATAGTTTACAATAGTGACCCTTTAACTGTCTACTTCACAGCTGATCACATCCAATGCAAACAGAGCAGTAACTCACTGTTACCAGCTCTTCTCTCCTCAAACAGTTTCTAGTGTGAGGAGAAAAGAGCTGGGATCAGTGAGTTACCGTTCTGTAAAGTAAAAACACACACTGTCACATCCCCCTGCCCCCCCAATGCACCAGTCACCCCATATGCCCCACAAAGTGCACCTGTCATCATAAAGTGTACCTGTCATCAGACTGACATCATAAAGGGCACCTGTCACCCATCACCCATCAGCGACCGTGGCCTGTCACCCATCACCCATCAGTGACCACCGCCAGTCACCCATCACTAACCACCGCCAGTCACTCATCAGTGACCACCACCAGTCCCCCGTCACCCATCAGTGACCACCGCCAGCCACCTGTCACCCATCAGTGACCACCGCCAGTCACCCATCAGTGACCACCGCCAGTCATCTGTCACCTGTCACACATCTTTGACCACTGCCAGTCACCCGTCACGCATTAGTGATCACCACCATACACCGGTCACCCATCAGTGACCACGTCCAGACACCCGTCACCCCTCAGTGACCACCGCCAGACATGCGACACCCATCAGTGATCACCGCCAGTCACCCATCAGTGACCACCACCAGTCACCTGTCATCCATCTGTGACCACCACCAGCCACCCATCACCTATCAGTGGCCACCGCCAGTCACCCGTCACTCATCAGTGACCTCCACCAGTCACCCATCAGTGACCACCACCAGATGCCCGTCACCCATCAGTGACCACCACCAGACACCCAGCACCCATCAGTGACCATCACCAGTCACCCATCACCTATCAGTGACCACCGCCAGTCACCTGTCACTCATCAATGACCTCCACCAGTCACCCATCAGTGACCACCACCAGATGCCCATCACCCATCAGTGACCACCACCAGACACCCAGCACCCATCAGTGTGCACCACCAGTCACCCATCAGTGACCTTCACCAGTCACCTGTCACCCATCAGTGACCACCACCCATCACCCATCAGTGACCACCACCAGAGACCCGTCACCCATCAGTGACCACCGCCAGTCACCCATAACCTATCAGTGACCACTGCCAGTCACCCGTCAACCATCAGTGACCACTGCCAGTCACCCATCACCCATCAGTGACCACCTCCAGTCACCCATCACCCATCAGTGACCACCGCCAGTCACCCATCAGTGACCATTGCCAATCACCTGTCAGTGACCGTCACACCCATGAATAAACATCACCTGTAAAAGTCTAACACATGTGGTATCGCCATACTCAGGGGGAGTAGTAGAATGTATTTTGGGGTGTCATTTTTGCTAGGTACATGCTATGTGTTGGAAATATCATATAAATGGACAACTTTGTGTAACAATAAAAGCGTTTTCATTTTTTCCCACATTTTACAAAAACTACTGGAAAAAAATGAACCGTTCAAAAGACTCATTATGCCTCATAGATTATACGTTGGGGTGTTTACTTTCCAAAACGGGGTCATTTTGTGGGAAATTCCATTGTCCTGGTGCTCCAGGACCTTCAAAAGTGTAAAAGGGTGTTGAGAAATGAGATGTGTAGTTTATGCTTGTAGAACGCCTGAAGGTGTTAGTTCAATGTTGGGCCTCTGTATGTGGTCAGGCTATGTAAAAGTCTCACACATGTGGTATCGCCATACTCAGGAGGAATAGCAGAATGTATTTTGGGGTGTCATTTTTGCTATGTACATGCTATGTGTTGGAAATATCTTATAAATGGAAAACTTTGTGTAAAAAAAATGCGTTTTCATTTTTTCCCCACATTTTCCAAAAACCTCTGGAAAAAATGAACCGTTCAAAAGACTCATTTTTTTTTCTTTCCAAAATGGGGTCATTTTGTGGGCAATTCCATTGTCCTGGTGCCCCAGGGCCTTCAAAAATGTGATAGGTCGTCATGACATTAGATGTGTAATTTATGTCCCTAGAATACCTGACGGTGCTCCCTGCATGTTGAGCCTCTGTATGTGGCCAGTCTGTGAAAAAGTCTCAGACATGTGATATCGCCATACTCAGGAGGAGTAGCAGAATGTGATTTGGGGTGTAATTTGTGGTATGCATATGCTGGGTGTGAGAAATAACCTGTTACAATGCCAATTTTGTGAAAAAAAAAGAAAAAACAATCTTAATATTTCAAAGAATTGTGGGAAAAAATTACAACTTCAAAAAATTCACCATGCCTCTTACTAAATACCTTGGAATGTCTACTTTCCAAAAAGGGGTCATTTGGGGCTTGTTAGGGTCTCAAGAAATGAGATAGGCCGTCAGTATATCAGGTGTGATCAGGTGTGATCAATTTTCAATGATTGGCACCATAGCTTGTAGACTCTATAACTTTCACACAGACCAAATAACATACACTTATTTTGGTTATTTTTACCAAAGATGGGCAGCAGTATAAATTTTGGCCAACATTTACAAAGAAAAATTACTAATTTGCAAAATTTTATGACAGAAACAAAGAAAGGGGCATTTTTTCACAAAATGTTCAATCTCTTTTTATTTATAGCGCAAAAAATAAAAAAGCTCTATTTGTGTGAAAAAAGAATGAAAATTTCATATGGGTGCAGTGTTGCATGACTGAGTAATTGTCAATCAAAGTGTGATAGCGCTCAAAGCTGAAAAATGCCCTGGTTAAATTGCCAACATTTTGTGCAGCACTTTAAAAATCATAATAACCAATATAATCACAACTGTTCCTATCCACTCAGTTATCTAATTAACCAGATAGAATTTAAAAACCTCCCATGAACCCATGGCAAGGGCCACTATGCTGTTCCATGCTGCTATCTTTTGGGGTGCCATAAAATCAACTGACAATTGAAAATCATAAATGGCAGAGCATATTTTAGTTATTTGTTCCTTTCTAGACAAGAGAAATCAGAATAACATAAGATAACTGATTTCTCTAGATTATATTATACTATCATATATTATATTATACACGTTGCATTTTTACATATTCTATTTTGTATTTTTCACATAGATAAGTCTTGATTTTTATTTTTGTAGTTTAGCAAACTAGATTAATGTATAAAAATGACAGTATACATTTTTTTTCTTTTGAGAACTTCAGAGCAACATGATAGCATCTGAGGTGAATTCCCTCTATTACAAAGGTCATTTGTTTGATCAATATTTAAATGAAACTCATTGAATTCCAAAGGTGTTAAGTACAAGAAATTCTGGAGTTATTTGTTAAAAATGTTGTTCCTTGAATTAATTTAAAAAAACTAACATTTTGTTTTAAATGTATGAAAATATACGCAAACCCTATATTTAAATGCAAAAGTAACCAGTCTATAAATGTTGTAGCTGAAAAACTGGTCTGACATGGGATTTGTTAATGTGAAATGTGCCTGGCAGGTGAAATCAATATTCACATATTCTTGCAGAACAGCTGGTGATGCTCACACATATGTTGCCAAATATTTTACCTGTCTCCCAAGAAGGTAATGAAGAAAGTAAGTGCGATGGCATATAGATAACATGATACTATATTCGGAAATAGAGATAAAATAATACTGCTGATGTGCATTTTATTTACAAAAATTAGATGCAAAATTCTTAACTATGAGCCATATAAATAAAGAAATAAAAAATAATGGCTTTTAGAAGCATTGTATTTTACCCCTACTGTATTTAGCTATATACTTTTTTTTTTTTTGGTAAAGTGACTTTGTCGCTAATATCAATCTTAAAATGCAGTATCCCTGCAAATAAGACATGGAATATGCATTTTTATGGTGCTACTCCAAAGAGTATATTAAAAAAAAAGTAAATATGACATTTACCAAACATTTACTGCACATGTATCTTCCTGATGGATTTCTTTTAAATTACAGTGATCTATTAATCTGTAGTAAGTGTTTTGGCGACTGTCACACTCACTGTTATATAAATATGTTCCTCAGAATTTAATTTTTCTTCATCCATTGTACATACTTGAACATGACTTGTCTTACCATATTCAAGGCTATAATAAGATATAGCACTACCCCGGCTATGGGTAAGTTATGCCTCATACAAATCACAGCTCTATAATTACATTAAAACAACATGTACTTAATATCTTGTTTATTATTATTATCATCACTGTTATAATGCAAGTATATTGGTTCATTTTTGTATCATTTTGAGTGTTATAGTTCATAACAAGAACCCGAAAAGAATAGTCTTTATCACCTAAGCTATAGAGATCTTAAGATTACTTCTGTATCCCTGATTGTGACACTGGTGCATGCTCCCTTCAGAGAGTAAACTTGTTTTTTTACTAGGTACTTCAAATAAACACAAGGGTGAAAAAAAAAAAACCTTAAAAGATAAATATGGTGTTTAAAAAAAAAAAACCTTTGTACTCATCTAGGTGGATGCAGCATCAATCCGATGCTACATAGGTTCCCCATCTCTAAGACTGAGAACCAAACACTCAAAGACCACTGATCGCTTGATTCTTGCTCTTCAGTGAGCCAGTGACTGTCAGGCAATGGCTCTCTACCCCTCCAGTGCTTACTGGAGGCCTGGGCTGTGCAGGGGGTGAGAGTGGCTGGCTCAGGCTCTCAGTCCAGTCTCTATAGAATGACATCAGCCAAAAGCAGACTTTAGCCCACTATAGACTGTATGTGGGTCACACGAGTGCAGGAAGAAGTGTACAACCTACAGGAGAAGTATTGCCAAAAGAGTTTTGGACCTACTTCTTGTTTAAACTATTTATTCCCAAATTTTGAGTTCAGTGTTAAATAACAGTTCTAAATCTAAGATACATATAAGCAGGTTGTTTTGTAAATGCCACACACATTCAATAATATGTAATCTTTTGCTGTATATTTACCAACATTTTTCTTTAAAGAAAAAAAAAGATGCACTTCAACCTAATACTAGAGCCAACTTATGTGCAAGTCACCAGTGCCAGCAAGGATAATACAATTGCATGTTAACAACCATCATAACATTGTAAAGATTTTTTTTTTTTTATGTTTCAAGCTTACTTGGTGGTATTCTTACAACTGGTCATGCACAGTCAGATTTCAATTGTTTAGCTCAAACAGTTCTAATAAAAATATTTTAATTAAATCGATTTTTAAGCCTGGATAGTTTATTACAAACCTGTCAGTATGTAAAAATGACATTCACTGTGATAGTATGCCATAGTATGACCAACCAGCTTATCAATTTAAATAAGTGTCTTGGGATCAAAAGTTACTAGCCTTTACTTAATAATGTTACTTGGCATGATGGCATTATATCTCACTAAGAGCTACTTTAATACTACAATGCTAACTGTATTCCTAAAGGTTTAAACACAGTTTTTTAGCAATGCAACCACCAACAAATTAAACAATCCAACATTTTTAAAATAATGTTTACTAGCATTCTAGCTTCTTAATAACAGATGTTTTGTGGATTTACCCTGTTTGTTGCAAATCAGTATTGATTTCTGGATTATTTCCATTTAATATATGGGAAATATCTACTCATACATTCTTTGCACCTGTTCACATATTACTCTTTCCAGCAGGGTTAACTTTGTTAAAACTGTCTTCTCTTCTTTTGACATCTGGCTCATCTGATCCAAATCATTACTTGCATTCTCGTAATATTAAATTTAGATTTATCAAGCCAGGAGCTCAAAGCAACTGCTCTGAGCAAAACTCACATTTATTTGTACTTCTACAGATGCAAACCATTAAATAGCATGTTTGAAAACCAATTTACCAACATATTGATAAGTTCTGTTATTTTTCTTTTCCTTTCAAACATGATTTTCTTATGGGACATTTTCACAAATCTAAATCCATGTTTTCCATTTCCTGTTTCCCATACCACTTGCAAAAATAATTCATTTGTTTCTATATTTATTAATTTATTACTAAATTAGCAATTAGAGTGGTTTTGTATGCAAAAGATAAGAACATTCTCGGAAGAAAAAAGAATTAGATAATTTTTGCTTACTCAAACTCTAATTATTACCAGAGGTGTGTTTTAGTTTTTGGAGCTTATTTTACACTGTTAACTTAGCTCTCTATTCCTGCCAATTACCAAACTCCTATTTTGCTAGGCCTGCTGCAAGCAGTGATATATTATTATATTACAGAATACTTATAAGGAGCTAAAGAACAGGCTGTAAGAAAACAATGCAGTCTATACAGAGAAGTGAGTTACACAGAAGTTTGATTCCACAGGACAGGTACAGGAATTAACCTTATTCATTGTTTCTTTTCCTCTTAGTCTGGCCAACATCAGGCAGATTTCTTGCATAAAATGGTATGCTGAGAATACGGTATCTGGCAATCTAATTCAGAGCTAGAATACATAGTGATCTCCTTTTGTCAGCCAATGGCCAGTAACATTGTATGGCCTTTGAAAGCTTTCATTCCTAATTTTTCTGAATTGATGAGTAATAATGCCCCCTTGACAAGCTTAAAATGTGTAACTAACTGTTCAATTTGGGCTGTGCACAGTTGAACTAAAATTAATGTTTAGAACATTACAATATGTTTATGTATTTTATAGAGATTGTTACAAGTCTGTTTTGTGCCAAGGCTACAAGACCTCTAAATAATCCTGTTCTAGTATTGTGCTGACAATCATTTGTGTTCAGCTTATGACAACTCCTTTAATGAACTGACTATATGAATTCTTGACAATAGGGCTTTTTTCTATTTTTTATGGTCCTTGGTGTTTGTTTATGTAAAAACATATGTTTACAAGTCCTTTTTAATAACTGAAAAGCAAAAATGCATTTATTTAAAAGTGCATTTGATTTGACAATTTGCACTGTTGGGGAACATGATATATACTTTATTTTGCTTTTGTGCAATGACTTTTAAAACTGACCTTTAATTTACCTATACCTAAGACCCACGTGGCATTTATGGTCCCTCTAGCTTGACATGAATAATAAATTAAAAGGCTACCTGTCAGCAATTCAACTCTCCAAGTATCTCCAAGCATTCCATAAGAGTTATATATGTTATCCTTAAAAAAGATTGTTGTATTCCAAGTATTAAAACTGCTCTTCCTTATAGATTTTTCCTAGGAAGGCTGTGTACTACAATGCAAAGCAATGAATGCAAAAAATGCGTTGTTGTTCATAGCTCTTTAAAGAAAAATTATACAAAAATATAAAGATATTAGCGAAGTGCTGCTTTACTCACTTTCCTCAGTGTTGGGTGTAGTCCCTTCTAGCTCCCATCATCCTTTGGACTCCTGGGCAAGCTCAGTGGATATTAATTCCAGCTCTTCCTGCCCTCCAGTCCTGAGAGGGACCATGCGCGATGGGACAGCAGTAACTGACCATGTGAGTGGTCATCAGTTGATGGGCCTTTCAATGTTGTATACAGTGAACAGATGCGCACAGGAGCCCCATTTATGATGGAAATTGTGCCTACCTGTTTTTGAATGATGACTTTTGAGTGGGTGACATAACCTTCAGACACCTGAACACAGACCAAAGATTCCTCCAGCCTTACATTTTTGGGGCCTGACTGGGAATCCTAGTTAACCACTACTTGAACTAGCAGCTACAGCCATCTTCATAGTGAGAGAGGTGTTACAATTAGAGTTGAGCGGACACCTGGATGTTCGGGCTCGTCTGGTTCGGCCGAACTTTGCGGAAAAGTTTGTGTTCGGTACCGAATTTGACCCGAACTTGACCCCAGACCCCAAACCCCATTGAAGTCAATGGTGACCCGAACTTTTGGGCACAAAATGGCTGATAAAAAGTCCTGAAAAGGGCTAGAGGGCTGCAAAAGGAAGCAAAGTGGGGGAAAGAGTAGGACAAGTGCCCTGCAAACAAATGTGGATAGGAAAATGACTTAAAATCACATAAAAAAATAAAAATGGACGGAGGAGGTGGATGTGGAGTAGGAACCTAGAGGTTGACTAGGCCGTGACCGTGGCAGTGGTGGAGGGGGAGGAGGAGAAGGAGGAGATAGCCAACACTGTTTTTTGTTTGTTTGTTTTTTTTTCTAATTGGGGTAGCCCCCAAAATATTGAGACATATTAAAAAAAAAAAGAAGTATACCACTGGATGTGTGAGGCCGGTCTAAATGTCTATTCTGCACAAGGTACAGACAAGTCTTGTGGGATCCATGCCTGGTTCATTTTAATAAATGTTAGCTAGAGTGAGAGGTTCCTGCTGCTCCTGTGAGGGACCGATTATTGTTCTAAAATCGTTACATACTGCTAGAGGGAGAGGTTCCTGCTGCTCCTGTGAGGGACAGATTATTGTTCTAAAATCATCTCATCATAGTGCTACAGGGAGAGTTTCCTGCTGCTCCTGTGAGAGACAGATTATTGTTCTAAAATCATCTCCTACTACTATAGCGAGAGGTTCCTGCTGTTCCTGTGAGGGACAGATTATTGTTCTAAAATTATCTCATCATAGTGCTACAGGGAGAGGTTCCTGCTGCTCCTATAAGGGACAGATTTTTGTTCTAAAATCATCGCCTACTGCTATAGGGAGAGGTTTCTGCTGGTGCTGTGAAGGAAAGATTATTGTTCTAAAACCATCTAGTGCTATAGGGAGAGGTTCCTGCTGGTGCTGTGAGGGACAGATTATTGTTGTAAAATAATCTCCTAGTGCTAAAGGGTGAGTTTCCTGCTGGTGCTGTGAGGGACAGATTATTGTTCTAAAATCATCTCTTACTGCTATAGGTAGAGGTTCCTGATGGTGCTGTGAGGGACAGATTATTGTTCTAAAACCATCTCCTACTGCTATAGAGAGAGGTTCCTGCTGCTCCTGTGATGGACAGATTATTGTTCTAAAATCATCACATACTGCTAGAGGGAGAGGTTCCTTCTGCTCCTTTGAGGGACAGATTATTGTTCTAAAATCATCACATACTGCTAGAGGGTGAGGTTCCTGCTGGTGCTGTGAGGGTCAGATTATTGTTTTAAAATCATCATATACTGCTAGAGGGACAGCTTCCTGCTGCTCCTGTGAGGGACAGATTATTGTTCTAAAAGCATCTCATGGTAGTGCTACAGGGAGAGGTTCCTGCTGGTCCTGTGAGGGGCAGATTGTTGTTCTAAAATCATCTCATCATGGTGCTACAGGGAGAGGTTCCTGCTGCTCCTGTGAGGGACAGAATATTGTTCTAAAATCATCTTATCATATTGCTACAGAGAGAGGTTCCTTCTGCTCCTGTGAGGGACAGATTATTGTTCTGAAATCATCACATACTGCTAGAGGGAGAGGTTCCTGCTGCTCCTGTGAGGGACAGATTATTGTTCTAAAATCATCTCATCATAGTGCTACAGGGAGAGTTTCCTGCTGCTCCTGTGAGAGACAGATTATTGTTCTAAAATCATCGCCTACTGCTATAGGGAGAGGTTTCTGCTGGTGCTGTGAAGGAAAGATTATTGTTCTAAAACCATCTAGTGCTATAGGGAGAGGTTCCTGCTGGTGTTGTGAGGGACAGATTATTGTTGTAAAATCATCTCCTAGTGCTAAAGGGTGAGTTTCCTGCTGGTGCTGTGAGGGACAGATTATTGTTCTAAAATCATCTCTTACTGCTATAGGTAGAGGTTCCTGATGGTGCTGTGAGGGACAGATTATTGTTCTAAAACCATCTCCTACTGCTATAGAGAGAGGTTCCTGCTGCTCCTGTGATGGACAGATTATTGTTCTAAAATCATCACATACTGCTAGAAGGAGAGGTTCCTTCTGCTCCTTTGAGGGACAGATTATTGTTCTAAAATCATCACATACTGCTAGAGGGTGAGGTTCCTGCTGGTGCTGTGAGGGACAGATTATTGTTTTAAAATCATCATATACTGCTAGAGGGACAGCTTCCTGCTGCTCCTATGAGGGACAGATTATTGTTCTAAAAGCATCTCATGGTAGTGCTACAGGGAGAGGTTCCTGCTGGTCCTGTTAGGGGCAGATTGTTGTTCTAAAATCATCTCATCATGGTGCTACAGGGAGAGGTTCCTGCTGCTCCTGTGAGGGACAGAATATTGTTCTAAAATCATCTCATCATATTGCTACAGAGAGAGGTTCCTTCTGCTCCTGTGAGGGACAGATTATTGTTCTGAAATCATCACATACTGCTAGAGGCAGAGGTTCCTGCTGCTCCTGTAAGGGACAGATTATTGTTCTAAAATCATCTCCTACTGCTATTAGGAGACATTCCTGCTAGTGATGTCAGGGACAGATAATTGTTCTAAAATCATCACATACTGCTAGAGGGAGAGGTTCCTGCTGCTCTAGTGAGGGACAGATTATTGCTCTAAAATTATCACATACTGCTAGAGGGAGATTTTCCTGGTGCTCCTGTGAGGGACAGATTATTGTTCTAAAATCAGCACATACTGCTACAGGGAGAGGTTCCTGCTGGTGCTGTGAGGGACAGATTATTGTTCTAAAATCAGCACATACTGCTAGAGGGAGAGGTGCATGCTGCTCCTTTGAGGGACATATTATTGTTCTAAAATCATCTCCTAGTGCTATAGGAGAGGTTCCTGCTGGTGCTGTGAGGGACAGATTATTGTTCTGAAATCATCACATACTGCTAGAGGGAGAGGTTTCTGCTGCTCCTGTGAGGGACAGATTATTATTCTAAAATCATCACATATTGCTAGAGGGAAAGGTTCCTGCTGCTCCTGTGAGGGACAGATTATTGTTCTGAAATCATCACATACTGCTAGAGGGAGAGGTTCCTGCTGGTGCTGTGAGGGACAGATTATTGTTCTAAAATCATCACATACTACTAGAGGTAGAAGTTCTGCTGTCATTCTGTCTGGTGGGCAGGGACAGTTTCAAAAACCTGATGGTGGTGGCTGCCCCACAGTACGTGGTTCCCAACCGCCACTACTTTTCCAGACGAGCCATCCCTTCCCTGCACAAACAAGTCGGGGCCAAGATCAAGTGTGCACTGTGCAACGCCATCTGTGGCAAGGTCCACATAAATACTGATACGTGGACCAGTAAGCACAGGCAGGGACGCTATATCTCGCTAACTGCACACTGGGCAAATGTAGTGGCGGGTGGGCATAAGGCGGCTAGCCTTTGGGCGCATGTGCTTCCGCCACTGAGGAATGCAGGGCATTTCTCTTTGCCTCCTGTTGCCTCCTCCTCCTACTGTACTTCCTCCTCCTCCTCTACCACCTCCTCATCCACTCAGCGTAACACCTTCACCACCAACTTCAGCACATCCCGGGGGAAACGACAGCAGGCTGTTTTAAAACTGATATGTTTGGGGGAGAAACCCCACACTGCACAGCAGCTGAGGATGGGCATTGAACAACAGACCGAAGAGAGGTTGTTGCCACTGAGCCTCAAGCCCGGCCTGGTGGTGTGCGATAATGGGCGAAATCTCGTAGCAGCTCTGGGCCTAGCCCGTTTGACGCACATCCTTTGCCTGGTGCATGTGCTGAATTTGGTGGTGCAGAAATTTCTAAAAAACTACCTGGATATGTCAGAGCTGCTGCAGAAAGTGCGGGCCGCCTGTGCACACTTTTGGCATTCTCACCCTGCTGCTGCTCGCCTGTCTGTGCTGTAGCGGAACTTCAGCCTTCCCGCTCACCGCCTCCTATGCAACGTGCCCACAAGGTGGAACACCACCTTGCACATGCTGGAGAGACTGTACAAGCAGCAACAGGCAATAGTGGAGTTTCAGCTGCAGCATGCACGGGTCAGTCGCTCTGCGGAACAGCACCACTTCACCACCAACGAGTGGGCCTCCATGCGAGACCTGTGTACCATATTGCAGTGTTTCGAGTACTCCACCAACATGGCCAGTGCCGATGATGCTGTTCTCAGCGTTACTAACTCACTTCTATGTCTCCAGGAAAAAACACTTTGGGCGATGATGGAAGAGGATGTGGCACAAGAGGAAGAGGAGGAGGAAGAGGGGTCATTTCCACGGTTATCAGGCCAGTCATTCACAAGTGACTCGGAGGGTGGGTTCCTGTACCAGCATAGGCCAGATTATTGTTCTAAAATCCTCTCCTAGTGCTATAGGGAGAGGTTCCTGCTGGTGCCGTGAGGGACAGATTATTGTTCTGAAATCATCACATACTGCTAGAGGGAGAGGTTTCTGCTGCTCCTGTGAGGGACAGATTATTGTTCTAAAATCATCACATATTGCTAGAGGGAAAGGTTCCTGCTGCTCCTGTGAGGGACAGATTATTGTTCTGAAATCATCACAGGAGCAGCAGGAAGCTTTCCCTCTAGCAGTATATGATGATTTTAGAACAATAATCTGTCCCTCACAGCACAAGCAGGAACCTCACCCTCCAGCAGTATGTGATGATTTTAGAACAATAATCTGTCCATCACAGGAGCAGCAGGAACCTCTCCCTATAGCAGTAGGAGATGGTTTTAGAACAATAATCTGTCCCTCACAGCACCATCAGGAACCTCTACCTATACCAATAAGAGATGATTTTAGAACAACAAACTGTCCCTCAAAGCACCAGCAGGAAACTCACCCATAAGCATTAGGAGATGATTTTAGAACAATAATCTGTCCTTCACAGCACCAGCAGGAGCCTCCCCCATGTAGCAGTAGGAGATGATTTTAGAACAATAATCTGTCTCTCACAGGAGCAGCAGGAAACTCTCCCTGTAGCACTATGATGAGATGATTTTAGAACAATAATCTGTCCCTCACAGGAGCAGCAGGAACCTTTCCCTCTAGCAGAATGTAATGATTTTAGAACAATAATCTGTTACTAACAGGAGCAGCAGGAACCTCTCACTCTAGCAGTTTGCGATGATTTTAGAACAACAATCTGTCCCCCACAGGAGCAGCAGGAACCTCTCCCTCTAGTAGTATGTGATGATTTTTGAACAATAATCTGTCCCTGAAAGCACCAGCAGGAACCTCTCCCTCTATCAGTAGGAGATGATTTTAGAACAATAATCTGTCCCTTACAGCACCAGCAGGAACCTCTCCCTATAGCAGTAGGGGATGATTTTAGTACAATAATTTGTCGCTCAAAGCACTAGCAGGAAAATCTCCCTCTAGCAGTATGTGATGACTTTAGAACAATAATCTGCCCCTCACAGGAGCAGAAGGAACCTCTCCCTATAGCAGTATCTGATGATTTTAGAACAATAATCATTCCCTCACAGGAGCAGCAGGAACCTCTCCCTATAGTACTAGGAGATGCTTTTAGAACAATAATCTGTCCCTCACAGCACCAGCAGGAACCTCTCCCTATAGCACTAGAAGATTATTTTAGAACAATAATATGTCCCTCACAGCACCAGCAGGAACCTCTCCCTATAGCACTAGAAGATGATTTTAGAACAATAACCTGTCCCTCACAACAACAGCAGGAACCTCTCCCTATAGCACTAGGAGATGATTTTAGAACAATAATCTGTCCCTCATAGCACATGCAGGAACCTCTCCCTATAGCAGTAGGAGATGGTTTTAGAACAATAATCTGTCCCTCACAGCACCAGCAGGAAACTCACGCTTTAGCACTAGCAGATGATTTTCGAACAATAATCTGTCCCTCACAGCACCAGCAGGAACCTCTCCCTATAGCACTAGATGATTTTAGAACAATAATCTGTCCTTCACAGCACCAGCAGAAACCTCTCCCTATAGCAGTAGGAGATGATTTTAGAACAAAAATAACAAGATTTTGGTAGAGGATGACGATATCCCTCTCCAAGGACGTACACGATACTCCCTGTCTAAT
>BLSH010047807.1:94136-110501 GCA_018402905.1 Glandirana rugosa | reverse complement strand
TTCTTCCTCATATTTTCGATAAAAAAAATCACAATCTGCGTTTATTGATTGGTTTGCGCAAAAGTGGTCGCATTTACGGATGATGAGAATTCATTTTTGGGGTTTTTAATTTTTTAAAATTTTTTACTAATAATGGCGGCGATCTGCAATTTTTTGCGGTACTGCGATATTTCAGCGGACATGTCGGACCATTTTGACACTTTTTTGGGACCATTGGCATTTATACAGCGATCAGTGCTATAAAAATGCACTGATTACTGTGTAAATGCCATTGGCAGTGAAGGAGTTAACCTGCAGGGGGCGCGCTAAGGGTTAACTATGTTCCCTGGGCGTGTTCTAACTGTATGGGGGCTTGCCTAGCTGGGGAAGGGAAATGGTCACAGCCTTCATGTAAAGGAAGGCTGTGATCACAGCCCTTCCCCCTCACACAGAGCGGAGGTCCGTGTTTACATACACGGACCTCCGCTCACTCGCTCCGGGGGGGCCATCGCGGGTAGCAGGCGGCAATCGAAGCCTCCGCACCCGCTCCCTGGCCCCCCCTGGACACAGTGAGCGCGCGGGCGCACCTCCGGCGGCGCGCATGCTCACTAAACTTGTTCCCGCAGCCGCCGTCGCATGACGGCGATTTGCGGGAGCGAGCCACTTTGCCGCCGTCAGATACCGATCGGCGGTCGGCAAGTGGTTAATATAACAGGGAGCCTGCAAATGTAGACTCCTTAGCAGTTATCCCGAGTGTGGCTCAGGGTGAGTTTTCATAACCAAAAGCTGTAACCCCGAGCCACACTCGGGATCGCATCGGTGGATCCAGACAAAGTTACTCACCTTGTCCCCCGGATCCTGCGATGTCCCTCCCACTGTGTCATCTGGCGGAATCTTCACCCGATGCCTCTGTGTTCCGGGCTCCATTCCCTGCGAGCGTTGTGTCGCATGAGGGCGGAGCCCAATGGCAAATTCAAAAGTGAAACACACACAACACATACAGTACAATGTAATCTCTAAGATTACATTACTGTATCAAATCATTTCACATCCCCTTTGTCCCTAGTGCTTTGTCCAGTGCCCTGCATGCGCTTTTATATTATATATGCCATTCTTTCTGCTTGGAAACTTGAGAATGTCCATGGCATCCAAAAAGTGTCCCTTTACATCAAAAGTTGTTTCTGACCAGCTAGAAAACAGTGATAGTAAAGAATGATTTGCAGAATTGAGCGATATTGATTTGTGGGGAAATTCATCATCAGACACTGAAAGTGACAACAGCGACAATTCTGCAACTGAGCAAATTTCAGTGTTTTTGATTTGATTACATTATTGAATACATTTTATTAGTATTACATTATTATTATAGCAAAATTTTTGATAATTATTTATAGTTATTATATTATAATTTATGATTTCGTTATTTCAAACTTTATCATACCCGGGATGTCTACTAGACTCTTGTTTGGACAGATTTAAGTGAGTTATTCCTTAAGAATTACAGGCCTATAATGTATAATGCCAAATTTCTATGCGAAAAAATGTACCGCTTTGAGATGTAAAAATCTGACGTAATCATACCACCAGGTAGGTTAAAGCTCTGTGGACAACAGATCTTATGCTGCAGCTCTTGAATTGTCTCTAGAAAAGTGTACATTCTTTGTTACTCCTATGAAAAATATGTTAATAATGATGCTATGCTTGAGGTGATTGTGGCCGTATTAGTGCAATTGTGCCAGAGAAAATTGTGTACTGTCCGTGATACTTTTTTATTTGCACTAACATACAATTTTTCAGTACAAGCTTTCAGGGTGTTTCCCCTTCTTCAAGGTCTAAGCAGTACTAATTCACAACAGTTTTTTTTTAACAATTAGATAAAACTGTTGTGAATCAGTACTGCTTAGACCTTGAAGAAGGGGAAATATCCCGAAAGCTTGTCCTGAAAAATTGTTTGTTAGTGCAAATAAAAAAAGTATCAGGGACAGTACTCAATTTTCTCTAATGATGCTATGAAATCCTTGGTGAATTCAAACTGACTGAACATACAGTAGAAGATCAGGCAAACCATCAGCGTACTGGATTTTTATAATCCAATAGTTTTTTATTGATTTTTACAAGAAACAAGAACACAGAATACAGTACCAATAATCCATAATTGTTCACCCAATAAAAATTGAAAACATCTTGGGTACGCAGACCAAAAGCAAATAACAAGTAAGCCAAGTTGTTAACCTGTATTTTGATATCTGGTATACAGATGTCAGGGCAAGTTTAAATCATGGTCTATAACATAACCGAACAAAGCCCAAAAAGAAAACATATAAAAAAGGTTAAACCAAAATAAAATGAAAGCAGGAAAAAAGACAATGTACAACATGAGTGCTTGGCTTACCCCTCACACAGAAAGGAAATAAGGCCATATTTTTGAGCCCATGTTGATCATTTAAAGCCAAAGGAGGAAAATGTCTGGGTAATATGTGCTATAACTCTTTCATAATGATAGTGCATATTTGCTCTATGAATAACCTCTAAGATATTCAGTGCTGAAGTGGTTTTCCATTTTTTGGTGATAACTGAGCAGGAAGTGATTAAAATGTGGGACAGTATGGTCCTAAAAAGATGGAAAGCTGTCTATAGAGCATACTGGATTTTTAAATGATGTGCTCATCTCTAATGGCTTCTAATTGGCAAAAAAATCCTACTAAGAATTGAGAATTAGTATCCAAGTAAGAATTAAGCCAGGGGGTGTCAAACTGTGGCCCTCCAGCTGTTGTTGAACTCCCACAAGGCATTGCAAGGCTGACAGTTATAAGCATGACTCCCATAGGCAGAGACATGATAATATTTGTAGTTCCACAAAAGCTGGAGGGCTGCAGTTTTACACCCCTGGCTTAAATCTTACTTGGATACTAACCTGAATTAGGCCAAATTAAGCATGGGATTCTTTGGCATTGTGATGTGACATAATTCATTACAATATTACCATTAAAATTGTAATGCTGATATCAATGAATTTCAAGTGTTTAGTTATCAGGGAAAAGCTGCATGTTATGACAGCTTCCTATACCAAATCTGCTCCCTATATGCTTTGTGAAAGGTGCAATGATAACGTAAAGCATTGAGGACTGATACAGTACACAACAGCATTCCAAATACTTATGCTATATGATTAGACAACACTATTAATCTTCTGTAAATTAATGTGTGAACATTTCATTGCCTGAATGTTGCCCATGAAGCTTTAACGAGAACTGTAAATTTCAAGTGAAGTTCTTAAGTGGCTGTGAAGCGGTTTCTCTATAAAGAAATACTGGCTGCATATAAATGTCTGTGTTAACACAAGTGTACCTTGTAAGTAGGCTAAACAGTTACATGTTAAAACAATAGAAATATTTTAATTTGTATACATTTCTACTGCATTATAATTATACAATCTGTGTCAAGAATCCAGGCTGATGTGAAATATATGAATGCGTTGACCCATCCATGGGTTTTGTCTCCCTACAGCCTGCATTTTTCTCCTCTCACGGATGCTCAAGGGATGTGACTTGACCCTCTCTGCCCTTATGTACAATGCAAGACTACTGGGTCCTGCAATATACCTGATAAAATTGAGGGCCTGTGTCTGGCAGAGCAACAAAGATAAAAAGTTTTGAGGGACCATCTGGGGTGAAGTTAACAAATATGGTAAGTATTTGTTTTTTTTTTCCAATCCCTCTAGACAAAACAAGCATTTAACTCATGTAGTGGGGGAAGCTCTACATGGCTAAATTTTACAGCAGTCTGGATTTGGGCTATAAAGAAAATTTCTGCTCAGACTATGAAAATACATATTACTGCCCCAGTACTAACATATTGTAGATGAGGACCTTGAGGTTACCATTGCATGGGCACAAATGTTCCCTTCTCTGAACTCTGCATAGGACCATGGGTACTCATCCTGAGTAGTAATATACTTCTTAGTCTGGATAGTCTCTCCTTTGGTTCATTTCTGTCTCTTCTTTTTTTTTTCTTTTTTTTTTACATACATATTATTTGGCTATTTTGTTTCTTCCTTTTTTTTCCTTTCTACACATTCTCACATATTCACATTTACATATCATTATTGCTTTCACAGCAGCTACAAACAATTGGTCTTGGTTTGTTTCCTCATCACACCCATTGCTACTTTGGATACCATTCCACCTAATATGCTGGTCCTGTTGGTTCACTGTTGCGCAGCACACCATCTCAGCTCCCGGAAGACATGGCCCTGGTGGGCTCACAATCCTCAGTATTATAACTTTGAGACATGGGTATTCTGTAAGTAAATAATATGTTTTTTTTTTGATCAATCTTATATATTTTTTTTTCGATCATGTTGGACCATTTAGTTATTTTTGCAATTTATTGCAGATTCTTATTACACGCTTGCTCCTAAAGAGTGATCCAAAATCACGAAATGTATAGAGCTAACAATGTTGTATTTTCTATCAACAAATTAATTTTATCTTAATTTATGGTGTTTGGCTGTACATCAATCATGCATTACTGCATCATATGTATTGTATTTTGTATGTCTCTTTTCTCCACATGCATGTGTGTGTATATATATATATATATATATATATATATAT
Source organism: Glandirana rugosa (assembly GCA_018402905.1). Classification (NCBI taxonomy): domain Eukaryota; kingdom Metazoa; phylum Chordata; class Amphibia; order Anura; family Ranidae; genus Glandirana; species Glandirana rugosa. The sequence goes on along the minus strand of BLSH010047807.1, from coordinate 105,906 downwards.
ATATATATATATATATTTGATATCTTTTCCTTTATGATAAATTATGTATTTGGCCAAAATTACTTGGAGATCGGACATAGATATATAATTCATTAAACATTCACCTCAATTCTTTACTTTGAGCCACCGCATTCTTCATTTAAAGTCCATTTCCTCTTTTTTATCTTTATGTTTAGTTGGTTGGGGCATTTTTCCTTTTTGGTATATCTCTGTCTTTAATAGTTCACCCAGAGTTGCTCCATATTGCATCAACTGTAATTAAAAAGGGCTTGCTTTAAAGGTACTTTAATACTTTGTATGCGGTTGTAAATAACTATCCATGGTGGTGGTGGTGGGGTAATTACATTTTTTTATCCATTGTTACAACTTAATCCTGCTGAAGTACTGCAGTCCCTTTACAGCCTGTTCCTGTCCATATGCACTACAGTGCTAATAAGATGCATGTGTTTTTCATAATGGGCATTTCCTACATCTTGCTGGCTGCAAATGTTTTCTTCCCAGTTTTTTTTTCAAGCAGAATTTCCATGAAACTGTGGAGAGTATGCTTTATAAAATCACTAAACCCAACAAAGTCAAATCACCTGCAGAGGTGATTTAAAAATAGATAATTAAATAAAGTTTAAAAAAGCTGGGTCCCAGGCACATGTGACATTACCTCTCTGCCTCCTGGGATAGCTTGGCACTTGAAATCCTGCAAGAAAACACTCATGCTCATTGCAGAGTGGTTTTATCAGGTAATTTCAAGTTCCCAGCTATCCCAAGAGCAGCAAGACAGCAGTGGTATGCAATTATGTCACCCATGCCTTCCAGAAGCATTTTTTTCATGGAAGGTAGTGATTAAAATAGGCTTTTCAAGTGATATTATCATGCTAAAGCTTATATGAGTTTTAGTGTTTAGATTTACATCTACTTATGCAAACTGCCCTGTCTGTGTGCACAGATCTGTACACCCAAAAATCATTTTAAGGACCAATATTTTACAACCGATAGCTAACTCTTCAGTTGCCAATACATACTACTCTTTTTCTGTTAATTGGGATATTTTCCTTTTTTTGTCCAGGATTCCAGTCCAGATGAGGAGAGGACTTAGAATAATGAGTATACTATATCATTTTTATAAATGTTATATTATATGTATATTTTAAACATATGTGTGCTTTTTGCTCATTCCTCAAGTGATATTATCTGTGTTACTCACTTTAAGCCCCCCTGCATGTTATATCTAATACTGTTTGTGTGTTATTGTATCTTTGGCACAGTGCATGGTAGCTTTTTTTTATAACATTATATCTGGTGCGGATTTATAAATTTCCGTTTCTATAATATATTTAAATAATACTATAGGGTAGATCCCCTTTTGATACAATGCTCTGATGTCCTGTGCAAAATATAGAGGAAGCCTGGACCTAGATGGAGACAAAATGGAGCCATCAACAGTAGACACAGAGAGGAGGGATAGTTCAACACAGGAAGTGCAGTTCCGATGCGTAATGAAGCAAGTAGTGTGATTAAAAGGTATCAGTCTTTAATGAAAACAGTGCATCACACATTTGCCAAAGAATAGAGTTGAGCGAACCCGGACTGTGCCCCGAACCCGATCCCGGACATTAAAAAAAAGGTCTGGGATTGGGTTCGGTATTTGGGTATTTTTGGCGCCTTTTCTATAGCTGCTGGGCAGCCAACCAACAAGCTTTTCACTAGTTTGCCCTTAGAAGCCATCACAGCCATGCCTACTAATGGCATGGATGTGATTGGCCAGTGCATCATGTGACCCAGCCTCTATATGGGGCTGGAGTCACGTAGCGCCGCGTGTCAGATCGTTTCAGACTAGAGTAGGGAGAGCTTAATGCCCCTGCTGTGAGGGAAAGATTAGCTTTCACAACCATCTCAGACTGCATTAGGGAGACCTTCATTGCGGTACCGTGAGGGAGATATTAGCATTCAGAACCATCTTATAGTGCATTAGGGAGATGTTCCTGTCTGTGCTGTGAGGGAGACATTAGCGTTCAGAACCATCTTATAGTGCATTAGGGAAACATTCCTGTTGGTGCTCTGAGGGAGAGATTCTCATTCTAAAACCATCTACTACTGCATTAGAGAAATGTTCCTGCTGGTGCTCTGACGGAGAGATTATCTTTCTAAAACCATCTACTACTGCATTAGGGCCAGGTTCCTGTTGGTGCTCTGAGGGAGAGATTATCGTTCTAAACCATCTACTACTGCATTGGGGCGAGGTTCCTGTTGGTGCTCTGAGGGAAAGTTTATCATTCTAAAACCAACTACTACTGCACTAGGGCCAGGTTCCTGTTGGTGCTCTGAGGGAGAGTTTATCGTTCTAAAACCATCTACTACTGCATTAGGGCCAGGTTCCGGTTGGTGCTCTGATGGAGAGATTATCGTTCTAAAACCATCTACTACTGCATTAGGGCCAGGTTTCTGTTGTTGCTCTGAGGGAGAGTTTATCGTTCTAAAACCATCTACTACTGCATTAGGGCCAGGTTCCTGTTGGTGCTCTGAGGGAGAGTTTATCGTTCTAAAACCAACTACTACTGCATTAGGGCCAGGTTCCTGTTGGTGCTCTGAGGGAGAGATTATCGTTCTTAAACCATCTACTACTGCATTAGGGCCAGGTTCCTGTTGGTGCTCTGAGGGAGAGTTTATCGTTCTAAAAACAACTACTACTGCATTAGGGCCAGGTTCCTGTTGGTGCTCTGAGGGAGAGTTTATCATTCTAAAACAAACTACTACTGCATTAGGGCCAGGTTCCTGTTGGTGCTCTGAGGGAAAGTTTATCGTTCTAAAACCAACTACTACTGCATTAGGGAGAGGTTCCTGTTGGTGCACTGAGGGAGAGATTCTCATTCTAAAACCATCTACTACTGCATTAGGGAAACGTTCCTGTTGGTGCTCTTAGGTAGAGATTCTCATTCTAAAACCATCTACTACTGCATTAGGGAATCTTTCCTGTTGGTGCTCTGAGGGAGAGATTCTCATTCTAAAACCATCTACTACTGCATTAGGGAAACGTTCCAGTTGGTGCTAAGAGGGAGAGATTCTCGTTCTAAAACCATCTACTACTGCATTAGGGAAACGTTCCTGTTGGTGCTCTGAGGGAGAGTTTATTGTTCTAAAACCATCTACTACTGCATTAGGGCCAGATTTCTGTTGGTGCTCTGAGGGAGAGTTTATCATTCTAAAACCAACTACTACTGCATTAGGGCCAGGTTCCTGTTGGTGCTCTGAGGGAGAGATTATCGTTCTTAAACCATCTAATACTGCATTAGGGCAAGGTTCCTGTTGGTGCTCTGAGGGAGAGTTTATCATTCTAAAAACATCTACTACTGCATTAGGGCCAGGTTCCTGTTGGTGGTCTGAGGGACAGTTTATTGTTCTAAAACCATCTACTACTGCATTAGGGCCAGATTTCTGTTGGTGCTCTGAGGGAGAGTTTATCATTCTAAAACCAACTACTACTGCATTAGGTCCAGGTTCCTGTTGGTGCTCTGAGGGAGAGATTATCGTTCTAAAACCATCTACTACTGCATTAGTGCCAGGATCCTGTTGGTGCTCTGAGGGAGAGTTTATCATTCTAAAACCAACTACTACTGCATTAGTGCCAGGTTCCTGCTGGTGCTCTGAGGGAGAGTTTATCATTCTAAAACCAACTACTACTGCATTAGGGCCAGTTTCCTGTTGGTGCTCTGAGGGAGAGATTATCGTTCTTAAACCATCTAATACTGCATTAGGGCCAGGTTCCTGTTGGTGCTCTGAGGGAGAGTTTATTAAACATCTACTACTGCCTTAGGGCCAAGTTCCTGTTGGTGCTCTGAGGGAGAGTTTATTGTTCTAAAAACATCTACTACTGCATTAGGGCCAGATTTCTGTTGGTGCTCTGAGGGAGAGTTTATCATTCTAAAAGCAACTACTACTGCTTGGGCCAGGTTCCTGTTGGTGCTCTGAGGGAGAGATTATCGTTCTAAAACCATCTACTACTACATTAGGGCCAGGTTCCTGTTGGTGCTCTGAGGGAGAGTTTATCGTTCTAAAACCATCTACTACTGCATTAGGGCCAGGTTCGTGTTGGTGCTCTGAGGGAAAGATTATTGTTCTAAAACCACCTATTAGTGCATTAGGGCCAGGTTCCCGTTGGTGCTCTGAGGGAGAGTTTATCGTTCTAAAACCAACTTCTGCTGCATTAGGGCCAGGTTCCTGTTGGTGCTCTGAGGGAGAGATTATCGTTCTAAAACCATCTACTAGTGCATTAGGGCCAGGTTCCTGTTAGTGCTCTGAGGGAGAGTTTATCATTCTAAAACCAACTACTACTGCATTAGTTCCAGGTTCCTGTTGGTGCTCTGAGGGAGAGTTTATAGTTCTAAAACAAACTACTACTGCATTAGGGCCAGGTTCCTGTTGGTGCTCTGATGGAGAGATTATCGTTCTTAAACCATCTAATACTGCATTAGGACCAGGTTCCTGTTGGTGCTCTGAGGGAGAGTTTATAGTTCTAAAACCAACTACTACTGCATTAGGGCCAGGTTCCTGTTGGTGCTCTGAGGGAGAGATTATCGTTCTTAAACCATCTACTACTGCATTAGGGCCAGGTTCCTGTTGGTGCTCTGAGGGAGAGTTTATCATTCTAAAAACAACTACTACTGCATTAGTACCAGGTTCCTGTTGGTGCTCTGAGGGAGAGTTTATCATTCTAAAACTAACTACTACTGCATTAGGTCCAGGTTCCTGTTGGTGCTCTGAGGGAGAGATTATCGTTCTAAAACCATCTACTACTGCATTAGGGCCAGGTTCCTGTTGGTGCTCTGAAGGAGAGTTTATCGTTCTAAAACCAAGTACTACTGCATTAGGGAGAGGTTCCTGTTGGTGCTCTGAGGGAGAGATTCTCATTCTAAAACCATCTACTACTGCATTAGAGAAACGTTCCTGTTGGTGCTCTTAGGGAGAGATACTCATTCTAAAACCATCTACTACTGCATTAGGGAAACGTTCCAGTTGGTGCTCTGAGGTAGAGATTCTTGTTCTAAAACCATCTACTACTGCATTAGGGAAACGTTCCTGTTGGAGCTCTGAGGGAGAGATTATCGTTCTAAAACCATCTACTACTGCATTAGGGCCAGGTTCCTGTTGGTGCTCTGAGGGAAAGTTTATCATTCAAAAACCAACTACTACTTCATTAGGGCCAGGTTCCTGTTGGTGCTCTGACGGAGAGTTTATCGTTCTAAAACCAACCACTACTGCATTAGGGCAAGTTTCCTGTTGGTGCTCTGAGAGCGAGATTTTCGTTCTAAAACCATCTACTACTGCATTAGGGCCAGGTTCCTGTTGTTGCTCTGAGGAAGAGTTTATCATTCTAAAACCATCTACTACTGCATTAGGGCCAGGTTCCTGTTGGTGCTCTGAAGGAGAGTTTATCATTCTAAAAGCAACTACTACTGCATTAGGGCTAGGTTCCTGTTGGTGCTCTGAGGGAGAGATTATTGTTCTTAAACCATCTACTACTGCATTAGGGCCAGGTTCCTGTTGGTGCTCTGAGGGAGAGTTTACCATTCTAAAAACAACTACTACTGCATTAGGGCCAGGTTACTGTTGGTGCTTTGAGGGAGAGTTTATCGTTCTAAAACCAACTACTACTGCATTAGGGCCTAGGTTCCTGTTGGTGCTCTGAGGGAGAGTTTATCGTTCTAAAACCAACTACTACTGCATTAGGGCCAGGTTCCTGTTGGTGCTCTGAGGGAGAGTTTATCGTTCTGAAACAAACTACTACTGCATTAGGGCCAGGTTCCTGTTGGTGCTCTGAGGGAGAGTTTCTCGTTCTAAAACCATCTACTACTGCATTAGGGCCAGATTTCTGTTGGTGCTCCGAGGGAGAGTTTAGTATTCTAAAACCAACTACTACTGCTTGGGGCCAGGTTCCTGTTGGTGCTCTGAGGGAGAGTTTATCTTTCTAAAACCATCTACTACTGCATTAGGGCCAGGCTCCTGTTGGTGCTCTGAGGGAGAGTTTATAGTTCTAAAACCAACTACTACTGCATTAGGGAGAGGTTCCTGTTGGTGCTCTGAGGGAGAGTTTATCGTTCTAAAACCAACTACTACTGCATTAGGGCCAGGTTCCTGTTGGTGCTCTGAGGGAGAGATTATCGTTCTTAAACCATCTAATACTGCATTAGGGCCAGGTTCTTGTTGGTGCTCTGAGGGAGAGTTTATTGTTCTAAAAACATCTACTACTGCCTTAGGGCCAAGTTCCTGTTGGTGCTCTGAAGGAGAGTTTATCATTCTAAAACCATTTACTACTGCATAATGGCCAGGTTCCTGTTGGTGCTCTGAGGGAGAGTTTATCATTCTAAAACCGACTACTACTGCATTAGGGCCAGGTTCCTGTTGGTGCTCTGAGGGAGAGATTATCATTCTAAAACATTCTACTATTGCATTAGGGCCAGGATCCTGTTGGTGCTCTGAGGGAGAGTTTATCATTCTAAAACCAACTACTACTGCATTAGGGCCAGGTTCCTGTTGGTGCTCTGAGGGAGAGATTATCGTTCTTAAACCATCTAATACTGCATTAGGGCCAGGTTCCTGTTGGTGCTCTGAGGGAGAGTTTATTGTTCTAAAAACATCTACTACTGCCTTAGGGCCAAGTTCCTGTTGGTGCTCTGAGGGAGAGTTTATTGTTCTAAAACCAACTACTACTGCATTAGGGCCAGGTTCCTGTTGGTGCTCTGAGGGAGAGTTTATCGTTCTGAAACCAACTACTACTGCATTAGGGCCAGGTTCCTGTTGGTGCTCTGAGGGAGAGTTTCTCGTTCTAAAACATCTACTACTGCATTAGGGCCAGATTTCTGTTGGTGCTCTGAGGGAGAGTTTAGTATTCTAAAACCAACTACTACTGCTTGGGGCCAGGTTCCTGTTGGTGCTCTGAGGGAGAGTTTATCTTTCTAAAACCATCTACTACTGCATTAGGGCCAGGCTCCTGTTGGTGCTCTGAGGGAGAGTTTATCGTTCTAAAACCAACTACTACTGCATTAGGCCCAGGTTCCTGTTGGTGCTCTGAGGGAGAGTTTATCGTTCTAAAACCAACTACTACTGCATTAGGGCCAGGTTCCTGTTGGTGCTCTGAAGGAGAGTTTATCATTCTAAAACCATTTACTACTGCATAATGGCCAGGTTCCTGTTGGTGCTCTGAGGGAGAGTTTATCATTCTAAATCCGACTACTACTGCATTAGGGCCAGGTTCCTGTTGGTGCTCTGAGGGAGAGATTATCGTTCTAAAACCATCTACTACTGCATTAGGGAGAGGTTCCTGTTGGTGCTCTGAGGGAGAGTTTATTGTTCTAAAACCATCTACTACTGCATTAGGGCCAGATTTCTGTTGGTGCTCTGAGGGAGAGTTTATCATTCTAAAACCAACTACTACTGCTTGGGCCAGGTTCCTGTTGGTGCTCTGAGGGAAAGTTTATCATTCAAAACCAACTACTACTGCATTAGTTCCAGGTTCCTGTTGGTGCTCTGAGGGAGAGATTATCGTTCTAAAACAATCTAATACTACATTAGGGCCAGGTTCCCTTTGGTGCTCTGAGGGAGAGTTTATCATTCTAAAACCATCTACTGCTGAATTAGGGCCAGGTTCCTGTTGGTGCTCTGAGGGAGAGATTATTGTTCTAAAACAATCTATTAGTGCATTAGGGCCATTTTCCTGTTGGTGCTCTGAGGGAGAGTTTATCGTTCTAAAAACAACTTCTACTGCATTAGGGCAAGGTTCCTGTTGGTGCTCTGAGGGAGAGATTATCATTCTAAAACCATCTACTAGTGCATTAGGGCCAGTTTCTTGTTGGTGCTCTAAGGGAGAGTTTATCATTCTAAAACCAACTACTACTGCATTAGGGCCAGGTTCCTGTTGGTGCTCTGAGGGAGAGTTTATCGTTCTAACACCATCTACTTCTGCATTAGTGCCACGTTCCTGTTGGTGCTCTGAGGGAGAGTTTATCATTCTAACATCAACTACTACTGCATTAGGGCCAGGTTAATTTTGGTGCTCTGAGGGAGAGATTATTGTTCTTAAACCATCTGCTACTGCATTAGGGCCAGGTTCCTGTTGGTGCTCTGAGGGAGAGTTTATCGTTCTAAAACCATCTACTACTGCATTAGGGCCAGGTTCCCTTTGGTGCTCTGAGGGAGAGATTATCGTTCTAAAACCATCTACTACTGCATTAGGGCCAGGTTCCTGTTGGTGCTCTGAAGGAGAGTTTATCGTTCTAAAACCAACTACTAATGCATTAGAGAGAGGTTCCTGTTGGTGCTCTGAGGGAGAAATTCTCATTCTAAAACCATCTACTACTGCATTAGGGAAACGTTCCAGTTGGTGCTAAGAGGGAGAGATTCTCGTTCTAAAACCATCTACTACTGCATTAGGGAAACGTTCCTCTTGCTGCTCTGAGAGAGAGATTATCGTTCTAATACCATCTACTACTGCATTAGGACTAGGTTCCTGTTGATGCTCTGAGGGAAAGTTTATCATTCAAAAACCATCTACTGGGGCGTGGCTGGCGCGCAAGGCGGATGGTGGTGTGAGGGACTCGCTCCTGTGCCCGTGAGACCTAAAGCGACGATACCAAGCGACCAGGCTTAAAAATCTGCAAACCCTGTTTACACCCGACACCTAGAGAGACCCTTCTACAAGCCCGCTATGTCGAGGAAAAGGCAGGGAGACAGTAAACCCACAAAATTGACAGCGTACTTTCTCCGGCCGGAGAGCAGCCAAAATGGCGCCGAGGAGCGCAGACGCGAGGCCCAGAAGAATCACTACTCGGATCTCCCCGACGAGGATGAAGCTGGCAGCGGCACCGACCCACAGCACTCTTCACTCCCTCCTAGCCCTCCGTGCTCAAGCCCGGCCAAAGCTCGGATGAGGCTGGACGCTGGAGACCCGTCTCAGGGGGTAAGTGGATTGCATTCACCACTACATATGGACAAGGCTCACACATCCCCCATTGCGGCCTTCCCCACCTCAGACCAGCCGGTGTTAGACACCCAAATGAAGGAGATGTTATTGACCCTTCACCGTTCCCTTCATGAGGAGATAAGCTACATATCCCACAAATTCACTAAAGAGCTGCATTCTTTGGGAGATAGAGTGGACCAGGTTGAGCGGGCAGTCACAGACATTTCAACTACAGTAAACGCCATGATAGACCAACAGGAGGAGGGGGAAGAAGACAGGCTGTGGATAAGATCAAAACTAGCTGACCTAGAAGATCGCTCCCGCAGGCAGAATATAAAACTAAGAGGGGTTCCAGAATCAGTGACACAGCAGGAGCTCACTAAATTTACAGAAGATCTATTCTTGTCACTGGTCCCGGATCTAACCCCCATACAGCTAACCATAGACCGAATCCACAGATTGCCGAAACCCTCTTTTCTACCAGCAGATATCCCCAGGGACATCCTGATGCGGGTGCATTTCTATAATACTAAAGAACAAGTGCTCAGAAAGGCCCGAACATTAGGAAAGCTCCCCGATCCGTACGGAAACATACAAATGTTCGCAGACCTGTCCAAATTTACACTGGATCAAAGAAAGCAGCTTAATAACATTACCAAAACCCTACGGAACAATAACATTCCGTATAAGTGGAAGCACCCATCCAAAATCCTCATTGAGCATAATGGAACATCTCACCTTGTCTCATCAGTTGAGGAAGGCCTCTCCCTGTTGAAGAAATGGAGCATTATCCCTATTATTCCCCCACAGCAGGAACCGGGTCCCAAACCCCAGCGCATGCACAAACAATGGGGCACCTCACAAACAGGAAACAGAGGCAGAAGTCTCAATTGGAGTGATTGATAGCCGAAATATGAAAAAGTCTCAGGGTGCAGCTCTCGCCCCTCCATCCCTCCTCAGTGAGAGAACTGTTTCCCCCCGTTACTAAAGTCGCAGCATATTGCTTCCGAGCTGTGATGATACAGTTACTGTTTAAAAGTTTTATTTCCAGATTTGTTTGTTCCTTTCTTTTTCTCTTTTCCTCCCCCCTTTTCCCCCTCCAAGCACATGGGAAGATTGGACGTGCAAAAGACGAACATGCCCGCCAAACACCCACCCAGCACGCAGCCAAGATGGATGAGAAACTCTGCATAACCAACGGAGGTATCCTCTCTCTAGGACATGTGAGTAAAACCAGCGTACACAACAACAGACACTATGGCGGTTAACTTCCTCTCTATAAATGTAAAGGGTCTTAACCACCCCTCCAAGAGAAGTTCCCTATGGAAATTGGCCAAACAGAACAAAAGCGATATAGTTTGTGCCCAAGAGACACACCTTACTGCAAAGGACACCAACCTCTGCCGAAACACAAATTTCCCACACATATACTGGTCCTCAGACCAAACATCTAAAAAACGAGGAGTCATGATAGCAATAAGCAGGTCAGTCAACTTCAAATACCATAACCATGTAACGGACTCCAAGGGCAGGTACATTATACTGCAAGGATCTATCAACTCAGCATTGTACACAATAGCGTGCATTTACTCTCCAAATACGCATCAAATCAGGTTCCTAAACAAACTAATGAAGAAGATAAGCAGCATCAGAAAAGGCGCCCTAATTATCTGTGGGGACTTTAATATAGTACCTGATTCGAATATGGACTCTTCCAACTCCACCTCAAGAAACAAATCACATATGCTAGAATTTATGAAATCTCACAGTTTGCACGATGTGTGGCGGTGCCTACACTCTACGGAAAGAGATTTCACTTTCCATTCCCCCCCACACAACTCTTATTCAAGATTGGACTATTACCTAGTAGACAAGTGGACCCTCCAAAAAATCCCCACAGCAGACATAGGAGCAATCACTTGGTCAGACCACGCTCCGGTAAAAATCCAATTGTTATCGAACCCCTATCGAAATCCTACCAGACTGTGGAGGGCCAACCCACACATCGTGCAAACTTCACCCTATTGTGATCATATCAAAAGCCAACTTGAGGAATATTTCCGCATAAATGAAGGATCTGTGTCATCAGCGGCTACACTGTGGCTGGCGCATAAGGCCCATGTTAGAGGCGTCATGCTCCAACAGAACAGTATAGCCAATAGGAGAAGGACGCAGTGTCTAGACGAAATATCGAAAGATATATCCCACCTTGACAACCAAAATAAGCAGGCACCATCACCAGCCCTTAACTCACAACTAATCGCTAAACGCCAAGAACTGAGAAACCTATTGATTGAAGCCCACGAAAACAAATATAGAAAATTGAAAGCCACCATGTACGCAAATTCAAACAAAGCAGGGAAAACCATGGCGAACAAAATCAGGGGCCTTAGGTCCAAACATCGAATATCCCACTTGTACCACCACAGCTCTAAACAGAAACTAGTCAACCCACAAGACATAGCCAATGCATTTAGCGAATATTATAGCTCCCTCTATAACATTAAGACAGATCCCAACTCACCCCAACCGAACCAAGAAAAAATAAACAAATTCCTAGATAAAATTACGCTGCCCACTTTGACCGCTTCCCAACTGGAAGAACTGAATTCACCATTCACAGTCCAAGAAATTGAACAAATAATAAAAATCATCCCTTCCATGTACCACCGAAAGTTAAAAGATATAAACAAAAGCACCCGAAGTTAGTTATCCAAAGAGTCAAGAACCGCAAATCGCTAATCAACACTCAATTCCCGACCACTACCACGGACGAATAAAACCAACAGTTCCACCCTATATAGAAAGCTATAAAGCAGATCT
>BLSH010047807.1:61235-90460 GCA_018402905.1 Glandirana rugosa | reverse complement strand
AAAAAAAAATATAAAAAAAAAAAAAAAAAAAAAAAACCATCTACTACTGCATTAGGGCCAGGTTCCTGTTGGTGCTCTGAGTTAAAGTTTATTGTTCTAAAACCAACCACTACTGCATTAGGGCCACGTTCCTGTTTGCGCTCTGAGAGAGAGATTATCATTCTAAAACCATCTACTACTGCATTAGAGCAAGGTTCCTGTTGGTGCTCTGAGGGAGAGTCTATCGTTCTAAAAACAACTACTACTGCATTAGGGCAAGGTTCCTGTTGGTGCTCAGAGGGAGAGTTTCTCGTTCTAAAACCATCTACTACTGCATTCGGGCCAGATTTCTGTTGGTGCTCTGAGGGAGAGTGTATTATTCTAAAACCAACTACTACTGCATTAGGGCCAGGTACCTGTTGGTGCTCTGAGTTAAAGTTTATCGTTCTAAAACCAACCACTACTGTATTAGGGCAAGGTTCCTGTTTGCGCTCTGAGAGAGAGATTATCATTCTAAAACCATCTACTACTGCATTAGGGCAAGGTTCCTGTTGGTGCTCTGAGGGAGAGTTTATTATTCTAAAACCAACTACTACTGCATTCGGGCCAGATTTCTGTTGGTGCTCTGAGGGAGAGTTTCTTGTTCTAAAACCATCTACTACTGCATTCGGGCCAGATTTCTGTTGGTGCTCTGAGGGAGAGTTTATTATTCTAAAACCAACTACTACTGCTTGGGGCCAGGTTCCTGTTGGTGCTCTGAGGGAGAGATTATTGTTCTTAAACCATCTACTACTGCATTAGGGCCAGGTTCCTGTTGGTGCTCTGAGGGAGAGTTTATCATTCTAAAAACAACTACTAATGCATTAGGGCCAGGTTCCTGTTGGAGCTTTGAGGGAGAGTTTATCGTTCTAAAACCAACTACTACTGCATTAGGGCCTAGGTTCCTGTTGGTGCTCTAAGGGAGAGTTTATCGTTCTAAAACCAACTACTACTGCATTAGGCCCAGGTTCCTGTTGGTGCTCTGAGGGAGAGTTTATCGTTCTGAAACCAACTACTACTGCATTAGGGCCAGGTTCCTGTCGGTGCTCTGAGGGAGAGTTTCTCGTTCTAAAACCATCTACTACTGCATTAGGGCCAGATTTCTGTTGGAGCTCTGAGGGAGAGTTTATTATTCTAAAACCAACTACTACTGCTTGGGGCCAGGTTCCTGTTCGTGCTCTGAGGGAGAGTTTATCGTTCTAAAACCAACTACTACTGCATTAGGGCCAGGTTCCTGTTGGTGCTCTGAGGGAGAGTTTATCGTTCTAAAACCAACTACTAATGCATTAGGGCCAGGTTCCTGTTGGTGCTCTGAAGGAGAGTTTATCATTCTAAAACCATCTACTACTGCATAAGGGCCAGGTTCCTGTTGGTGCTCTGAGGGAGAGTTTATCATTCTAAAACTGACTACTACTGCATTAGGGCCAGGTTCCTGTTGGTGCTCTGAGGGAGAGATTATTGTTCTAAAACCATCTACTACTGCATTAGGGCCAGGTTCCTGTTGGTGCTCTGAGGGAGAGTTTATTGTTCTAAAACCATCTACTACAGCATTAGGGCCAGATTTCTGTTGGTGCTCTGAGGGAGAGTTTATCGTTCTAAAACCATCTACTACTGCATTAGGGCCAGGTTCCTGTTGGTGCTCTGAGGGAGAGTTTATCGTTCTAAAACCATCTACTACTGCATTAGGGCCAGATTCCTGTTGGTGCTCTGAGGGAGAGATTATGGTTCTAAAACAATCTATTAGTGCATTAGGACCAGGTTCCTGTTGGTGCTCTGAGGGAGAGTTTATCGTTCTAAAAACAACTACTACTGCATTAGGGCCAGGTTCCCTTTGGTGCTCTGAGGGAGAGATTATCGTTCTAAAACCATCTACTCCCTCCTACAATACTGGAGGTTCAGCAGGAACTAGTAAACCTTTACCGAAAGGAAACGTTGGACAATATCCCACTCACTCTCATAGAGAAATCGACCACCTTCACCCGTCATCCCTTGCCTACAGAACCCCTGATCAGCCAGTCCCAAATTATCTAGGAAGAGGCTCAAACCCTAATCCTCCTCCAAACCCTCTCCTCATCATCAATCCTCTCCCCTTTCCGCAAGAGGCCTTCTTTAGATTGGATTGCAGCACCAATATATAAAACTCAGCCAAGAGGCAAGTGGAGGACTCAAACACACCCGGGAAAACACACCAGTAGCCAACGAAAGCCTCCTGTGCTTTGCACCCTAAAGTCGTTCGCCAGCTATTCACCAAGATCCCACTCCTACCTTACCTCCCCCTTCCCATTACTTTTGGTAATAAATCACTTACTTTTGGTAATAAATCACCCACGCAACATGGAACTCCCAAAGACAAGCTGGGCTTCTCCCCCAAAGACATTTCTTTTATCTCCTCACATCTGTAGAACAGCCTGGCTACTCAGGCTCCTGAACTCAGATTCACAAATGGTCACTTCTAAACATATGTAACAGTTTCTTCTTTATTTTCAGTTATTGATATGTTATACTTTGTGACATGGAATGTTAAAACTCAAATAAAATATGATTAAAAAAAAAAAAACATCTACTACTGCATTAGGGCCAGGTTCCTGTTGGTGCTCTGAGGGAGAGATTATTGTTCTAAAACCATCTAATACTGCATTAGGGCCAGGTTCCTGTTGGTGCTCTGAGGGAGAGTTTATTGTTCTAAAACCATCTACTACTGCATTAGGGCCAGATTTCTGTTGGTGCTCTGAGGGAGAGTTTATCGTTCTAAAACCATCTACTACTGCATTAGGGCCAGGTTCCTGTTGGTACTCTGAGGGAGAGTTTATCGTTCTAAAACCATCTACTACTGCATTAGGGCCAGGTTCCTGTTGGTGCTCTGAGGGAGAGATTATGGTTCTAAAACAATCTATTAGTGCATTAGGGCCAGGTTCCTGTTGGTGCTCTGAGGGAGAGTTTATTGTTCTAAAAACAACTACTACTGCATTAGGGCCAGGTTCCCTTTGGTGCTCTGAGGGAGAGATTATCATTCTAAAACCATCTACTACTGCATTAGGGCCAGGTTCCTGTTGGTGCTCTGAAGGAGAGTTTATTGTTCTAAAACCAACTACTACTGCATTAGGGAGAGGTTCCTGTTGGTGCTCTGAGGGAGAGATTCTCATTCTAAAACCATCTACTACTGCATTAGGGAAACATTCCTGTTGGTGCTCTGAGGGAGAGATTATCATTCTAAAACCATCTACTACTGCATTAGGGAAACGTTCCTGTTGGTGCTCTTAGGGAGAGATACTCATTCTAAAACCATCTACTACTGCATTAGGGAATCATTCCTGTTGGTGCTCTGAGGGAGAGATTCTCAATCTAAAACCATCTACTACTGCATTAGGGAAACGTTCCAGTTGGTGCTAAGAGGGAGAGATTCTCGTTTTAAAACCATCTACTACTGCATTAGGGAAACGTTCCTGTTGCTGCTCTGAGGGAGAGATTATCGTTCTAATACCATCTACTACTGCATTAGGACCAGGTTCCTGTTGATGCTCTGAGAGAGAGATTATCATTCTAAAACCATCTACTACTGCATTAGGGCCAGGTTCCTGTTGGTGCTCTGAGGGAAAGTTTATCATTCAAAAACCAACTAATACTGCATTAGGGCCAGGTTCCTGTTGGTGCTCTGAGGGAAAGTTTATCGTTCTAAAACCAACCACTACTGCATTAGGGCAAGGTTCCTGTTTGTTCTCTGAGAGAGAGATTATCATTCTAAAACCATCTACTACTGCATTAGGGCAAGGTTCCTGTTGGTGCTCTGAGGGAGAGTATATCGTTCTAAAAACAACTACTACTGCATTAGGGCCAGGTTCCTGTTGGTGCTCTGAGGGAGAGTTTATCGTTCTAAAACCATCTACTATTGCATTAGGGCCAGGTTCCTGTTGGTGCTCTGAGGGAGAGTTTATCGTTCTAAAACTAACTACTACTGCATTAGGGCTAGGTTCCTGTTGGTGCTCTGAGTGAGAGTTTATCGTTCTAAAACCAAATACTACTGCTTTAGGGCCAGGTTCCTGTTGGTGCTCTGAGGGAGAGTTTATCGTTTTAAAACCAACTACTACTGCATTAGGGCCAGGTTCCTGTTGGTGCTCTGAGGGAGAGATTATCGTTCTAAAACCATCTACTACTGCATTAGGGCCAGATTTCTGTTGGTGCTCTGAGGGAGAGTTTATCATTCTAAAACCAACTACTACTGCTTGGGGATAGGTTCCTGTTGGTGCTCTGAGGGAGAGTTTATCTTTCTAAAACCATCTACTACTGCATTAGGGTCAGGTTCCTGTTGGAGCTCTGAGGGAGAGTTTATCGTTCTAAAGCCAACTACTACTGCATTAGGGCCTAGGTTCCTGTTGGTGCTCTGAGGGAGAGTTTATCATTCTAAAAAAAACTACTACTGCTTTAGGGCCAGGTTCCTGTTGGTGCTTTGAGGGAGAGTTTATCGTTCTAAAAACCAACTACTACTGCATTAGGGCCTAGGTTCCTGTTGGTGCTCTGAGGGAGAGTTTATCGTTCTAAAACCAACTACTACTTCATTAGGGCCAGGTTCCTGTTGGTGCTCTGAGGGAGAGATTATCGTTCTAAAACAATCTACTACTGCATTAGGGAGAGGTTCATGTTGGTGCTCTGAGGGAGAGTTTATCGTTCTGAAACCAACTACTACTGCATTAGGGCCAGGTTCCTGTTGGTGCTCTGAGGGAGAGTTTATCGTTCTAAAACCATCTACTGCTGCACTAGGGCCTGATTTCTGTTGGTGCTCTGAGGGAGAGTTTTTCATTCTAAAACCAACTACTACTGCTTGGGGCCAGGTTCCTGTTGGTGCTCTGAGGGAGAGTTTATCTTTCTAAAACCATCTACTGCTGCATTAGGGCCAGGTTCCTTTTGTTGCTCTGAGGGAGAGTTTATCATTCTAAAACCAACTACTACTGCATTAGGGCCAGGTTCCTGTTGGTGCTCTGAGGGAGAGATTATCGTTCTAAAAATATCTACTCCTGCATTAGGGCCAGGTTCCTGTTGGTGCTCTGAGGGAGAGTTTATCATTCTAAAACCAACTACTACTGCATTAGGGCCAGGTTCCTGTTGGTGCTCTGAGGGAGAGATTATCGTTCTAAAACCATCTACTTCTGCATTAGGGCCAGGTTCCTGTTGGTGCTCTGAGGGAGAGATTATCATTCTAAAACCATCTACTACTGCATTAGGGCCAGGTTCCTGTTGGTGCTTTGAGGGAGAGTTTATCGTTTTAAAACCAGCTACTACTGCATTAGTACCAGGTTCCTGTTGGTGCTCTGAGGGAGAGATTATCGTTCTAAAACAATCTACTACTGCATTAGGGAGAGGTTCCTGTTGGTGCTCTGAGGGAGAGTTTATGGTTCTAAAAACATCTACTATAGCATTAGGGAGAGGTTCCTGTTGTTGCTGTGAGGGGGAGATTATTGTTTTAAAATCATCTCATACTGCAGTAGGGATAGGTTCCTGTTGGTACTGTGAAAGACAGATTATCATTCTAAAATCATCTCATACTGGTGTAGGGAGATGTTTCCGCTGCTGGTGTGAGGGGTGCATTTTTTGCACAAAAATAAAAAGTGCATCTTCAATTTTCTTTTTTTTTTAAAAATAAGAATAATAATTTATTATTCTTTTTTTATGTATTAATAAATAGTGCTACAAAGTACATTTATGTCCAGAATGAGGAGAACGTCAAATAAGGGATGTGGTGGTGGTCGTGGTGCTGCTGGTGTTGCTGAAGCTCCTGTTGCAAGGAGAGGACATGGTCGATTTGTGCCAGCTAAACGCACAAGTGAAACACCTTCCTCGGGCTCGGGTAGCCAACAGAACCTTCAACGTTATATGGTAGGCCCGAATGGCGCTCAATGAATGGTGAGGCCAGAACAAGTGCAGGCGATAGTAGATTGGGTGGCTGACAATGCCTCCAGTTCCTACACGTTTTCTCCCACCCGGTCCCTTGATGAAAGCTCAGAGTTGCCACCTGAACCCCATGGTCATCAGTCTTTCATCTCAGCCCCTTGTAAATCAGCCAAGCAGCCTGAGCCCCAAGTCATGCAGCAGTCTCTTCTGCTTTTTGATGACTCTGCTGATGTGCTTTCCGTTTGCCATCCACATAGCCATGGCCCATTCTTCTGGTTCAGGATGAGGACATGGTAACACCACGGCAGCACATCTGTGATTATGTTGACGAAACACTGGTGCCAACTGCTGCTGCTTTCTACAGTGCAGACTGACAAGGAGGGCAGTGGTGAAGGGCGGGTGGAAGAAGTTGTGGAGGATGATGAGGTCCTAGACCCCACATGGAATGAAGGTCATGCGAGTGACGTGTGCAGTGTGGAGGAAGAGGTGGTGGTCGCACAGAGGCACCAGCACAGCAAAAGAGGAAGCAGGTTGCAAAAGCGGAGCGAGCATCCCCTAGACAGTATGCCTGCTACTACCCACCGCACCCAGGGACCTAGCATACCAAAGGCAGCTCAAAGGCGTTCCCCGGCGTTGCAGTTCTTCAGACAATATGCCGACTACAAGACAAGAGTGGTTTGCACATTGTGCAATGAGAGGCTGAAGCGAGCACAAATGTTCTAAACCTGAGCACAACCTCCATGACCAGGCACCTAAATTCAAAGCACTTGCTGCAGTGGAATAAGTACCTCAAAATCCAAGAAAGGTCTCGGCCTCCTCCTGCTTCCTCTTCTGCTGCTACCTCGGCCTCTCCCATCACTTCTACAGTGCCTGTGTCACCTGCCACCCAGCAAACAGATGATGTGACAGCAACGCCACCATGTCTGCCACTGTCCCCAAGCATTTCCACACTGTCCCATGGAAGCTTACAGCTCTCCATCTCCCAAATACTGGAGAGAAAGATGAAGTACCCCCCTACCCACCCACGATCCCTGGCCCTGAATGCCAGCATTTCAAAATTCCTGGCCTTTGAAATGCTGTCATTCCGTCTGGTGGACACGGACAGTTTTAAAAACCTGATGGCGGTGGCTGTATCACAGTACGTGGTTCCCAGCCACCACTACTTTTCCAGACGAGCCATCCTTTCCCTGCACAAACAAGTTGGGGACGAGATCAAGTGTGCACTGCGCAACGCCATCTGTGGCAAGGTCCACATAACCACTGATACGTGGACCAGTAAGCAGGGACGCTATATCTTGCTAACTGCACACTGGGCAAATGTAGTGGCGGGTGGGCCTGAGGCAGCTAGTCATTTGGCGCATGTCCTTCCACCACCGAGGATTGCAGGGCATTTCTCTTTGCCTCCTGTTGCCTCCTCCTCTTACTGCGCTTCCTCCTCATCTGCTCAGTGTTCACCTTCAGCACCAACTTCAGCACATCCAGGGGGAAACGACAGCAGGCTGTTTTAAAACTGATATGTTTGGGGGATAAACCCCACACTGCGCATGATGATGATGATGATGAGGAGGAGGAGGAACCGTGTTCACAGCAGGGTGGCACCCAACGCAGCTTGTGGGCATCACTGGAGCGTGGCTGGGGGGATACGGAGGACACAGATGATACACCGCCCACAGAGGACAGCTTGTCTTTGCCTCTGGGCAGCCTGGCACACATGAGCAACTACATGCTGCAGTGCCTGCTCAATGACAGCCGAGTTGCCCATATTTTAACTTGTGCTGATTACTGGGTGGCCACCCTGCTGGATCCCCATTACAAGGACAAGGTGCCATCCTTAATTCCCTCACTGGAGTGTGATCAGAAGATGGGAAGAGGCGAAGGCAGAGGAGGAGGAAGAGGTCACCAACGCAGCTGTGGCACCGCCAGCACCTCAGAAGGCAGGGTTAGCATGGCCGAAATGTGGAAAAGCTTTGTCAGCAGCACGCCACCACAAACAGCACCACCAGCTGATAGGAAATGTCTTAGCAGGAGGCAGCATTTCAGCAACATGGTGGAACAGTATGTGTGCACTCGCCTACACGGACTGACTGATGGGTCTGCCCCATTCAACTTCTGGGTCTCCAAATTGGCCACATGGCCTGAGCTTGCCCTTTATGCCTTGGAGGTGCTGGCCTGCCCTGCAGCCAGTGTATTGTGTGAACGTGTGGTTAGTACGGCAGGGGGGCGTTATCACAGACAAGCGCAGCCGCCTGTCCACATCCAACGTGGACAAGCTAACCTTTATTAAAATGAACCAGGCATGGATCCCACAAGACTTGTCTGTACCTTGTGCTGAATAGACATTTAGACCGGCCTCACACAGCCATTGGTATCCTTTTTTTTTTTTTTAATATGTCTCAATATTTTTGGGGCTACCCCAATTCTAAAAAAAACCCAAACAAACAAAAAACAGTGTTGGCTACCTCCTCCTCCTCTTCCTCCTCCTCCTCCACCACCGCCACTTCCGCCAACACTGCCATGGTCACGGCCTAGTCAACCTCTAGGCTCCTACTCCACATCCACCTTATCCTCCCATTTTTATTTTTTTTATGTGATTTTAAATTATTTCCCTATCCACATTTGTTTGCAGGGCACTTGTCCTACTCTTACCCCCATTTTGCTTCCTTTTGCAGCCTTCTAGCCCTTTCCATGACTTTTTTACAGCCATTTTTCTGCCCAAAAGTTCGGGTCACCATTGACTTCAATGGGGTTCGGTGTCCGGGGTCAAGTTCGGTGCCGAACCCGAATGGTTTCACGAGGTTCTGCCGAACCCGACGAACTCGAACATCCAGGTATCTGTTCAACTCTACCAAAGAACAAACAATGGATCAGATTAAAGACAATGAGAATGGAAAACATCCCATGAGCACTGTACCTAACGACTGCCAAGGTGTCCTTAGCAATGCCAGGGGAGATGGATGGCTGTCACACACCCCGGTACTGTATGGTGAGATGGAATTCTCGGAGAGTGCAGGTTCTGCTCCCAGTCTCCAGCCATACCTAAGGATGATCGATTATAGATGATCCTGGTGCTGTTTTGGAAGGCTGGGAGCCCAGGGGAAGCACACTTTGTTCCTGATGGTCGGGACAGTGTAATGTCCGGGTCTGGGGCTGACAGGAGCAGACAGAGGAGCTTGCTTCTGGGTTCATGCACATCGGAAGGCAGCACCAATCACGAGCAGGCTCAAACGGTCATCTGACCACTGGGCAGTGGAGAAGAGGGGGAGAGGCATTGAAAAGTATGGGGAACTACCCAAACTTAATCAAAAATGGACTACATGTTTTGGGGTTTAACCCCTTTGTTAGGTCACAGAGAGGAGGGATGCCTAGGAAATTAGATAATGCCCAGTTCATAATTCTAGAACTGTCCAATGAAGTTTCCAGAGGCTCTAAAATCCCTGTATGGAAAGTTGATAAGTGTTCAGGTAAGATATGATGAGGGTAGCTAAGAGTGAGGGATTATAGGTGTAAGTCACCTCCCTCTGGAAGAACTACATTCCAGAGTTTCCCAGGAGGACAGGACAGGTATTCAACAGATGGCTTTGGCCTCACAGCGGAGACACAGCCCCAAATTGCAACATCAAGTGCACGCCTCAGGAATACTGTAGGAGGTGTTCTCTGAAGTTGCATTCATTCTTCCAAAGCTTGAATGGAGGAAGACACACAAGTCTCAAGAGCCTTTTTTAAAAGGGGGGTGTGATGTTCCCACAGAGGAGAGGCCCATGCAGAGTCTTCATCAAAGAAAAGTGATCAGTCAGTAGTGGACCAAAAGCTCAAGATGAATGAAACACAGATTAATTAATCCCTTACAATCCTTAGAGTCACTATAGAAAAGAGTTGGTGAAGGAAGATAAAGATTGGGAATGCCAGCTGCCAGCTGGTGCAGTGACTTTTGAGGAGGAAGTTAGAGATGAAGTGGTAACTACAGCTTGCAGAGCAAGTGGAAAGGTCTTGCAGAATAATCATAATGCTCTCTTGTTTGGTATGTTGGTAGTTAATTCTCTGAGTCATTAGTTGCATGGGATGGTCAACAGGAAGTAGGGTCTTGATTGGGTTCATGGTCATGAATACAGTGGACCTAGGTGTGAACAGGTGATGTAGAATCCCCCGGGCTGCAAAACCTAAGAGCTAGCTGGTGTTCCACCAGGGACCTCCTCTCAGAGGTTTTGACTTAGTTGCACATGCTGATTCCCAGGTCACGACCACTGCTCTAATCTGTGGCAACTAACCCACACTCTCAGGGAGAGGGGCCTAGGACTGCAGATCACATTGAAGCATCCTGGAACATGGTCTGTAGTGGACTGGATGAACACACCAGACAGTAAGACTGCTGACCTAATCAGAGCAGGCTTTAGCATGAGTCTGAGGCATAACAAACAAACAGACCACGCAGCATGACTGTGAATCATACTAAAGCAGGGTGGAACATATGTCTGGAATGTACTGGAGGACTTATGGACCAGACCAGGCATTGGAAAATGGCTGAGATGAAGGAGAAAAAAGATACAGGCCAGGGAGGTTAGTCAGATGGATTCAAAAAGATATAAGAGGTTGGCACAACGGTAGACAGTCCAAGGAAGAGTCAGGCTGGAAACAAGTGCACAGAGAATAGGCTTGGAAGTAGAGGGAAACATTACTAAGGAACCAGACATGTGGACTTGGGTCCTGTAAATAGACTAATGCCTTTGACCTCATTGGCCAGAGAATGGTGCTGCAGCTCAGCAACTCCTGGAAGCATTGCCAACTGTGTAAATGAGGGCATCTGGAAGTGTGAGGAACATAAGTGACCCCAATGCCTCCACAGGATTTGAATCTGCTTCTCTCTGCACTTCAGAAACAGTCTTTTAAAGCCATTAGAAATTTTCTTCACTCTACTCTCATCTACAAGGCGAAAGTCATTACCTCTGCAAGGTGAGTGCCTTAGCTGGCAATGTTGCAAGGAACTCTTTCTGGTTTTGCATATAAACAATATAGTGTTGAGGCCTAGGACTTCCTTATTGCCTAAGGTAGTTTCTAAAGGGCTCTGTTGGGGGTAGCAGTAGTCTGTAATTCCACTTACTCCTCACAGCTTAGAGACATTTCTCTCTCTACTCTCATACCCAAGGTGGTATTCTTTGTAGTCATCATCACTGGAAGGTGAATGTTTGAGCTCACTGCTCTAACATGCAAGGAACCCTCTCTGGTTTGCACAGTGATGAGAGTGATGAGGTAGTGTTGAGGCCTATGACTTCCCTCCTGCCTAAGGTAGTTTCTAAACACATACCTGAAGTCTATATTTTGAACATTTGGGGAATACCTGCAGATATGGAAATCAGAGTGGGTTAAAGGAGAGTGGGTTTGTGCTTTTAAATTTTTTTGTGCACTTTTTTTTTACATTATATAAAAAGTTAACTTTTTTAAAATGCAATGTGGTGCTATGAAAAAAATAAACTTGCAACTATACTATTAAACTGTTTTACTAGTCAATACAAGCCTATTAGACCTGGAAAAAATCTGGTGTTAAAATACATCATATTGGGGTGATGCTGCTGTTATGTAATTAAGCCAAGTTAACCACTTCAGCCCCTTAAGGATTTCTCACATTAGGACCAGAGCACTTTTTGCCATTCAGCACTGCGTCACTTGTTGTATCCAAACTAAATTTGCGTCCTTTTTTTCCCACAAATAGAGCTTTCTTTTGGTGGTATTTGATCACCTCTGCATCATTTCTGATCACAAAAACAAAAAAAGATCGACAATTTTGCAAAAAAAAAACAATATTTCTTACTTTTTGCTAAAATACATATCCAAAAAAAAATAAATAAATAAAAAAACACATGTATTCATCGGTTTTGGCCAATATATATTCTTCCTCATATTTTTGGTAAAGAAAATCGCAATCGGCGTTTATTGATTGGTTTGCACAAAAGTTGCCGCGTTTACAAACCATGAGAATTAATTTCTGTTGTTTTTACTTTTTTTTTCACTAGTAGTGGCGGTTAACTGCAATTTTTATCGGGATTGTGATATTGGGGTGGACATGTCGGACATTTGTGACACTTTTTTGGGACCAACGACATTTATACAGCGATCAGAAATTTAAATATCCACTGGTTACTGTGTAAATGTCACTGGCAGGGAAGGGGTTAACCTGTAGGGGGTTATCTAGGGGTCAACTCTGTACCCTAGGTGTGTTCTAACTGTGAGGGAGCTGGGCTGCCAGGGGCATAAGAGATCTAACTGATCCCAAGTACAGGGATCAGTAGATCTCTCATATACTGCCTGACAGAGCGGGGAACCACCATGTTTGCATAGGCGGTCCCCCGTTCTTCCTTTCTGTTTGGCAATCGTGGCTCACACACAGCTCGTGACAGCGCATGTGCGAGCCGCCATTTATAGACGCCGATGTGCGGGACAGAGCCACTCTGTAGCAGTAAATGTATGCGACATGGTCAGGGAGCGGTTACATTTGAATGTAAGACAAAAAATAATTACAAATCCAAAATATGTAATGCCAGAATAAGGTGTCATTGATGCTGTTCCTGAAAATCATACTGTTCCACAATATTACATAAAGCTTCAAGGCACCCACAAGCATATGATTTAAAGAAAAGGAGTTTTCCCATATCAGTCTCAGAGTCTCAATAACGACCCTCTCCCCACTGTATAGCATTTTTAATTTTTTTATTTGCTTTGTTAAACATCCCTATGGCATGACTTTTTTGACAATAGCTTGCCCATTAGCCTTGAAAGTGGCCAATATTCAGTGTCCAGATCTCACATAGACTTTAATAGGGTTTGCTGCTACGTTCAGATTTCAGGGATTTCAAGCTGTATTCAATAAACCCCCTGCAATTCAAACCTGGATGAAATTACTTCTCTGGCTGCACAAATTGCAAAATATGTAAACACTGAGTTTTTCAAAAAGTATACAGGTCCAATTTGCAGAGAGCTCTGAAAACTCCTATGTTCACCTATAGTCATAAACATGGGCAATTCTAACTGAGTGTAATTATAAGAAGAGCCTTTTATGCCATTACTAGTCATTTCTATTTCTGACTACTTTAAAGCTGAACTCCAGTTATGGTTATTTTTGCTTAATTGCATTGGTCCCCCGTTCTTCCTCTCTGTTAGGCAATCGTGGCTCACACACAGCTCGTGACAGCGCATGTGCGAGCCGCCATTTATAGACGCCGATGTGCGGGACAGAGCCACTCTGTAGCAGTAAATGTATGCGACATGGTCAGGAAGCAGTTACATTTGAATGTAAGACAAAAAATAATTACAAATCCAAAATATGTAATGCCAGAATAAGGTGTCATTGATGCTGTTCCTGAAAATCATACTGTTCCATAATACCACATAAAGCTTCAAGGCACCCACAAGCATATGAGTTAAAGAAAATGAGTTTTCCCATATCAGTCTCAAAGTCTCAATAACAACCTTCTCCCCGCTGTATAGCATTTTTAATTTTTTATTTGCTTTGTTAAACATCCCTATGGCATGACTTTTTTTACAATTTGTGACTACTTTAAAGCTGAACTCCATGGTTATTTTTGCTTAATTGCATTGGTCAAGCTTTTAGTTTCTTCAGAGGCTTTAGATGTAAGAATTTTTTGGTTTAGGAATTCCCTTTAACTACCTTTATTATCACAAATTAATAAACAAAATGTATGTGTCACCTAAAAGCTATATTGTTCTTTATCCATGTCATCTTAAACATATACACATTCAATTAAACCAGTACAATAGGGAACATCTAGAGTGTCTTGGCTTTTTCATGTTTTTCCTTTTAGACAAATAGCATTGTTCTTAGCTAGTCTTGTGACATAAATGCTTAAAAGGTTACTTAAGCTCAGCCAATTGACTCACTTATACATTTATAACCACAATGTCTTCCAGTTGAAGTAAAATGTTAAGGTTTTCCCTAAGCACACAAGTAAAGGAGACACATTTTGAAAAGACCAGCTCTATTGTAGTTTGTAAGGAGTCCTTGGGGTATTAATTAGTGATCTTCGTATAACTATACATTACTTAAGGGCTTTCTAGTTTAAAATAGATTTCATTTCTGTTCTCTATTGATTACTGGTACTGGAAATCAAGAGATGATGAAACTATCCTTTATGTAATACTTATTATATGCTCCAAAATATACAATGAAAAATGGAGAGTTTGTTCTTTTCCTAACTCTTATATTTTCAGAGGAGAATCCTAGGAGTATACAGCATATACAGTCAATTTCACCTGAAGTAACCAACAAATAAACATCCTTTTGACATTTTTTACTAAAGCCCGAAATTGTTCTGCAACACAGGTAATACTGCACATAGAATTAGTTATTCCTCTGCAAAGTATCTTGAACATACATTAAAGTGTATCTTAACCCAAGAACAATAGAATCTGTTACAGCTTAAAAGTCCTTAGTTGGGGCTGCGTTCGTTTTCTTTTTTAGGATTGTTTTTTGCAACTGGGAATCCTGCCAATAACACACTTCCTTTCGTAAAGTGACACTCCACATTCACTAGGCTATTACCTATAGATGAGCAGTGTTGTCACCCTAGCACAACACTATAGGACTGAAGAACACCTCCCCCACTTCTTAAGATACTGTAAGTTAGTAGTGTTTTGTTGTCCACAGAGAGAAATGGGAACTATGCTAAGTGATAAGAAAGCAGCATGTTAGCAGAAGTTCTTTGTTGGGGTTTACATTTTTGATGAACAACAGAGGCTCTCTTAATTTACTGAGGGCTTGCTTACAATGAGCTGAGATGATCGTGGAAGTTACATTCTATTAGTTGATAAGTTTAGCTTTGAGTAGCAGTAGTAAAACATCCACAACTTTTTTAGCATGCATGCTTTTGAGACTCAAAAAAAGTCAATATTTTTTTTGTAGATCAAACACTTGGAACTCTACTTTACAAAGGTCAGGAATCAACAACGAATGCGAGTCAATACTGTAATTCTTTAGTTTCATTCTTTAGCATGATTTTTGAGAGAAGGCAAGTTTGCCAGGCACAAGCTAAAACATTTAGAAGTGCACTGACAAGTGGATCTCATTGTAAAGCAAGAAACACTTGCTGCAAAACAAAGCTGTTTATGGAGGAAAAGCTTGCTATTCATCTGAATGCAGCACTGGTAAAGTGCACACAATCTGTTATGACTGTTTTAACACTTTGCAAATTGAATGAAATAATGAATACATTTATAAGTTGGTTACACTTATAAAAACACTTTTTTGTTTGCATCCCAGTTTTCTTATATGTATAGTAAAAGTCACAGTAGTGTAGACAAACTTTAATTTGATTTTGACCGTATGTTGGAGAGAAAGGAAATACAAAAGTGTATCTGTTACAGGCAATTGCATAGGGGATGCACAATTTAGGTGCAGCAGGTGTATTTGATATTTAGGAAAAGAAGGAAAAAACAAAAACAGTGTGGGGTTCTTCTTAAAATTCCACTGAAACCCTTATTAGCCATGCAGCCTGGGTGGCTAGAAAAGGGAGGGCAGCAAGTGCTTTGGGGGGGGGGGCACCTTGCAGAAGGGGACAAGGTTCTCTTCCTAAAATCCAATGCCCAAAGTAGGAGATGTTGGTAATACAGGAGGACTTATTGCAGAATAAGTAAACCCCTTTATATCAATATAGCACCCAGTGTCTGTCCCCTCCATTTCCAATTCCCGCAAAGGGTTAAAAGAAAACAAACACATATACCTATTCAACAAGTGTAGAGGATAGGGTGACTTTAAAGTGGGTGTAAACCCACCACCCACCCAGTATAAACTAATGACACAATATTAATGTATATATACATGCAAGCCTCCCTACCTTTCAAATGTCCTTCCTGTAAGCACTAGCAGCTCTGTAAAACTCTGAAATCAGAGGGTGCCTGTTTTTGCTGGAGTTTGGTGGGTGGAGTTGTGATGTCACAAGCCTCCCCACCCACCTCTATACTGAGACATTGAGGAGGGAGGGGGGTGTGTAAAACTTTCTCTGCTGTGTGAAGGAGATAAGCAAATTGCTTGTCACTCACATAGCAAGGGGTTCTGACTGTGTATTTCCCTGTTAGTCAGACTTTCTGGGCTCTGATGATCTGACATGCTATACTCTACCAGGCAGAATTCTTTTTTTTTTTTTTTTTCGGGTTTACATCCACTTTAATGCACTGCAGAGCAACAAATATTTCAGAAAATCACATTATTTTCATTCATACAATTTCAACATTTAAAAACAGTGTTAATTAAAAGAAAAGCAACAAAGTGACGTTCCCAAGCAAACCTAGAGCTCTATCACCCACTATAGATAACTTAATAATAGTAACACACCAAGGGCAATGTCTAATATATCATTTATATAGCTCCTTATATAGTTCCATCCTAAATATGGGGAAAATGGGGGGCCCCCCATGCCATGGGGTGCCCCCTGATAAGGTAACCTCCTCATGTACAGTATCTTGAGGGAATGTGAACTGTTAAGGTTCAGGAAGGGGGTGCATGTTCTCCCCCATTTCAGGATTGCCATGTTCAGATAAGGGTGTGATATAAATTTTGGGGTGGTCTACGGCTTATTTTCTTGTTTTTGCATAGGCTTTCCCCTTATAACCCACATCCTAATCAAAGATAAACTTCAGGGATGTATCTTTAGGGCAAGTGCAAGGGCATCTTCTCCACAACCATGGCCTTGTGGCTGTGGGGGTCCGTGGGTGGGTGGGGGGCTTATCAGAACCTGGAGGTCCTTTTTAGAAATAAGGGGCCCCCAAATATTGCCCTCACTTATTAAAAAAGGCCCACAACAAATGATGCATATCCTGGCAATTATGATAAACAATGTCTGCCAATCTGTTGAAAGAAAAAAACTGCAACACATAAATTTCCATTGTTCACTCACAACTCACAAGAATCACTGCTTCCAAGCCCTGCTGCTAAATAGAAACAAATGGTTGATGAATCCTTGGTGATGTCATCAATGGACAACATGATTGCTAACAGCTTTGCATCATAGGATTTTTTTTTTTTGCTTATTTCTTATTTTTTTTGATAAAGGACTTGTCATAAAGTGTGTGTCCTAATTTACTATTTACATTGTTTTGGAATGAGTAGGTGTACTATATACCCCTTACTCCTTCATTTAGAGGAGACTGGATCTGGGGCCTTCAATATTCTGATAAGCCCCCCGTCTGCAGACCCTGACAACCACGGAGTCAGAATTGTGTGGAGGAGGCTCTTGTCCTCATTAACATAAAAACTAGGTGCTTTGTCAGGAAAGTGCCCTTTCCATGTTGAGGGCATGTGGCCTGGTATTGTTCAGGAGGGAGGGGCACTCATCCCCCATTCCCATGCTTTCCAGTGACCTCACTGCACTTTTCTTGTTTCTTTATTTGTGGGGTTCCCCTTGACATCTATATCAGATCTGAAGGGGGGGGGGGCTTTTATGCTATCCCTGCCAGTTTCTTTACATACACCTATGGATTGGAATTCCTAAGTGACAGCTGAATAGGCTGGGGAGGATATGCCACTGGTTGTCAGCAAAAGAGTGAGCAGGAAGCTGCCATATTTAGCAGTGGCAGTATTACTGCTGCTAAATGTTTCACTTCCTGGTGCGGGCAGAAGTTCAGCTGAGCCAAACTAAATAGGTGTTTGCCAAATCATTGAATAAGCAATATTTGTTTCAAACATGTTGCTGACAGAACCAGCAGCTCATTCCCAGTAGTTACATTAATATTGCTTTCTATACACTGTACAAATTAGTTCCAGTTCCTTTTATGATATACTCAGAAAGCATGTGTTTCATGGATGCATGAAGTTGTTCAAAGAGCACTCTGCCTCTCAAACTACAAGACACAACAAGATGGGATTGTTATTTGAAATCTTTTCAGCTCACAGGAAGTTACAAGGATGTTGCATTCTTGGCTACATCAACAAGTATGTTCTGTACTTGCCAAAAATAAAAACCAATGGAAATTTGATACACGTTACCTGTATACCCAACTATAAATTAGAATGCTATTTTATACAAGGTTACTTGGGTGGGAAAAAAAGGTAAGTGCACTTTATTTTAAAGTTTGAAATTGAAATAGGTAAAAGGGATTTACTAAAGTATAAGTGAACTTGTGTTAATATCAAAGATCCAATTACATGCCATTTTTTCACATCCTTTAGTAAATTTGGCATATATATATAATGTGTTTGATTCTTCCCCAGATTTGTTGAAATAGTGGTGGTATATGCTGAACATTTAGCAGAGCTTATGAAGGGCATAGTTATTCATTTAAATAATATTACACTAATACACTGTTGCCCTAAGCAGAACAATCTCTAAATGCATCTCTCTATGTAAAGTCCAATTTAAGAGCCCTATGGAGAATTTCCTATCATTAAGGGAAACTAAGGGGAAAAGGTTATGTAATCTCTTGAGGTTAATTAAAAAAAAAGACTAGATCACCACCAAAAACACTACAGGCTTCTTAACCACTTCAGCCCCAGAAGGATTTCCCACATTAGGACCAGAGCACTTTTTGTGATTCGGCACTGTGTCGCTTTAACTGACAATTGTGCGGTCGTGCAATGTTGTACCCGAATGCAATTTGCGTCCTTTTTTTCCCACAAATAGAGCTTTCTTTTGGTGGTATTTGATCACCTCTGCATCATTTCTGATCACTGCTAAAAGGTGATGTGCAGGACAGCGCCACTCTGCAGCAGTAAATGTACGTGACACGGTCAGGAAGGGCAATATGCATTAAGTGAGGAAAATTATGACATTTTTTATAAACAATACTAGAAATGTCACATTTTAAGTTTATAATCACATTTTCTATATACAGTAGCTTCCCATATTCCAATACTGTATGTATATATATATATATATATATATATATGTATTTATGGTCATGGCCCTGTGACCGAAGATGGATGTGGATCACATAAACACACTACAAGACTTACAACATAAATAGGCCTGAGGTGTGCCCTGGTCATCTGGTCGGTATGCCAAGAGAGGGGGGCATACCCTATAAGTAATAGAGATCATGGAGAAGAATGTGCTGAGAAGTGCCCTAAAAAGGGGGATAGGAGGGAGGGTATCGCACACTGGAACTGACAAAGAGAATGGGGGAGTGAGCTGCTTAAATACCCTCTAGGCTCCTCCCATAATTTCAGGCCACCATGCTGGCCTTCTTATTTATGGTTGTGGCCCTCTGACCCAAGATAGATGTGGATCACATAAACACGCAACAAGACTTACAACATAAATAGACCTGAGGTGTGCCCTGTGAAGGGGGCAAAAATATGCAGTTTTAGGGAAGTAGTCCTTTATTGGTACTGTGATCATTGAGCAAGTTTAGTGAATGTTTATGCCATCTCCAGCTGAGAATTTGGAATGTATCTAGCAAAGCAGCCGGACTTCCATCTACCTAATTCCTTGATCATTAGGTGTGGTGCTCCATGCTGAGATGCAGCCAAGGCTGCTCCGATCCGGAAGGAATGTCCAGAGTACCGACCAGGGTCAAGGCCTAAGTTGACTCATAGGATCTTAACTAGAGTTGAGCGGACACCTGGATGTTCGGGTTCGGTGGGTTCGGCCGAACTTCGTGAAAAAGTTCAAGTTCGGCCCCGAACTTGACCCGAACTTGACCCCGAACCCCGAACCCCATTAAAGTCAATGGTTACCCGAACTTTTGGGCACTAAAATGGCTCTAAAAAAAGTCCTGGAAAGGGCTGGAGGGCTGTAAAGGGAAGCAAAATGGGGGTAAGAGTAGGACAAGTGCCCTGCAAACAAATGTGGATAGGGAAATAACTTAAAATCACATAAAAAAATTAAAAATGGAGGAGGAGGCGGACGTGGAGTAGGAGGTTGAGGAGGCGGTCACCGTGGCGGTGTAGGTGGAAGTGGCGGTGGAGGAGGAGGAGGTAGCCAACAGTGTTTTTTATTTGCTTGTTTTTTTTTTTCTAATTGGGGTAACCCCCAAAATATTGAGACATATTAAAAAAAAAAAGATCACTATCTGCAGACATACCCAGAGATGCTCTAGCACGGGTTCACTTTTTCCATATAAAATGTACCATGGTTTATTTTTCATGTTTCTCCTGTTACAAATTCCAATAAAGACCCATGGAAAGCACACCAGCAGAGTCATCAAAAAGCATAAGAGACTGCTGCATGACTTGGGGCTCAGACTGCTTGGCTGAGTCTGAGGGGCTGAGGTGAAAGACAGATGGCCATGGGGTTCAGGTGTCAACTCTGAGCTTTCAGCAAGGGACCGGGTGGGAGACAATGTGAAGGAACTGGAGGCATTGTCGGCCACCCAATCTACTTTCGCCTGTACTTGTTCTGGCCTCACTATTTGTTGAGCGGCATTGGGGCCTACCATATAACATTGAAGGCTCTGTCGGCTACTCGCACCTGAGGAAGGTGTTTCACTTGTGCATGTAGCTGGCACAGATCGACCACATCCTCTCCTTGCAACAGGAGCTTCACCAACATCACCAAAACCAGCAGCACCAGCAGCACCACAACCACGTCCCTTATTTGACGCTCTCCTCATTCTGGACGCAAATGTACTATTTAGCACAAATTTATATTATTTTTTAAACCAGCAATGTAGACACACTTTTTATTTTTGTGCAAGAAATGCACCACTGGCCGCAAATGTAGTATTTAGAATATTTTTTTTTTAAACCAGCAATGTAGACACACTTTTTAATTTTGTGCAAGAAATGCACCGCTGGCCGCAAATCTAGTATTTAGAATATTTTTTTTTTTAAACCAGCAATGTAGATGCACTTTTTAATTTGGTGCAAGAAATGCCCCGCTGGCTGCAAATGTAATATTTTGCACAAAAAAAAAAAAAATAATTTGTCTAACTGCAATGTAAAAGCAGTATTTAAATATGCCAGAATGTTGCCAAATGAAATAACAGAACATGATTAAAGTAGTGTCCCTGAAACACAAGCAGTTGCAAGTGCACTGCACTTGCAAAAACGGCTACAAACGCCCACCTAACAAACAGAAAAATTGCTTAGTTTTTATATGAGGCACTTTGCTTAGCAAACAAATGTACTCTAGCAAACAAAAATCTCCTCTAGCACCCACCCACCAATAAATCGCTGTTTTTAACAGATTTTCTAAAGCTAATCTGTCCCTCACAGCAACAGCACATCCTCTCCCTACACTAGTATGAGATGATTTTCTAAAGCTAATCTGTCCCTCACAGCAGCAGTAGCATCCTCTCCCTACACTAGTATGAGATGATTTTCTAAAACGAATCTGTCCCTCACAGCAGCAGCAGCATCCTCTCCCTACACTAGTATGAGATGATGTGACATGCAGCACTATGTGACTCCAGCTTATATAGAGGCTGGGTCACATGATGCACTGGCTAATCACAGCCATGCCATTAGTAGGCATGGCTGTGATGGCTTCTAAGGGCAAACAAGTGAAACGATTGTTGATTGGCTGCCCTGCAGTTATTCAACAGGCGCAAAAAAATACCCAAACCCCGAACCCTGACTTTTTCTCAAATGTCCGGGTTTGGGTTCGGGACACGGACAACCTAAAGTCCGGTACGAACCCAAACTTTACAGTTCGGGTTTGCTCAACTCTAATCTTAACGTGCCTGATAAATTGGCTGCCACTCAGAGGGCTGGTTGGAAAAGGCAATGACGGGCTAGAGTCAGATTGACCTAGCAGGTGAGACAGAAGCCGGTCGAGTACCACCACTGGGCACCAGGCGTTGTTAGTCTGAAAGAGGTTGATGTTGACCCCCGGGTCTGGATTGTTGAGTTCTGAAGACCGTGAGATGAACAAGGTAATAGTCTTGAATGCTAGTTAGGTGGCGTTTGTATAGTATCTGGCTGCTAGTGCCACTAAAGATGAATTCTCTAGGCCACAGAAAACCGTAGGCCAGGTAGATGGCCGCTTGGATGATTAGACTGGGCAGAACCCTGAACGGGAACGTGCCAGGATTTTAGACATGTCCCTAAAGACAGCATTTGTGATGGGTAAGCGTTTGCCATTGACTACGGGCTGATGTTTCTGGATGCCACATAGGAGGGATCTCATTGTGTGGGCTGTAAACACAGACGGTTTTCTGGGGTCTTGTAAGGACAAGAAATGCTGGAGGCCAGCTGGGTATAGCTTGATAGTGATATGAGAAAGAGCCAGCTGTGTGTGGCAATACGATACGAAGGATAAGACATTCCTTGTGTCACCTGTCGTTGCTCCGGAGCATGAGCGGCTGTCCTAATGGGATAGAGTTAACCAAAGGGGGGATGACTGACTAAAACCGGGGACCTGAAGGATTTCTGGTGGCCATGGCCCTGTGAACCAGTGATGGTCAAAAATTGCAGCGATGCCTGTGGAGGCTGCGGTATCCGTGACTACCTGAGGTGATAAAGCTGATGCTAACAGAATAAACATAGATATGCTGTTCCAGTTTGCAAGGATTTAGCAACACATTGTCATATTCATTATTGCTGCTAGGTCCAGCCTAAGAACTTGATCGGGGTTTAGACCTAAGGAAGACTAAGAGACGTGAAATGAAGGACCGCCCCTGAGGTATAATCCTTATGGCAAAGTTAAGCATCCCTGATAGGGATTTTGACTATCTCTTAGTACGCCCTGCGAAAGGGTAAAGCGTTAATGACCGACTTGATTGGGGACGATTGGTCAGGAGGTAGGACTCTGCTATAGGCACGTAGATTGCCAAACACCACTCCTAGTACATCTTTAAGGTTACTGCGGGATGCAGATTGATACTCCCCCCCCACCAACGGGATAGGCTGACGCAACTTGTCCACCTGGTGTGGTTATTCAGGGGCCTGCAAGCTCTGACTGGTACTGAAGGTGGAGGGAAAGTTGAGGGACATCTAGTAACTGTATGAGAGCACCAGTTTGTCTTACGGTGAGGGACTGGCAAATAGCACAAAACAGGGAATGTAGATTGGCAAAATGGTAGCAGAAAAGCTCTGTGTCAATGACACTCCAGTTTGAAGAGCAGTCTGAAGAGCTCAGGCTTCTTGGCTGTAGTGGGGTAGGGTGCGCACCTGCACCGCAGCTCTGCTGTGAGCTTGAGGGTGGTCCATCCAGCATGATAGTGCAGAATAATGTGACAGAGAGACCTGTGGACTACACCTGACTGACGCTCTAGTAGGGAGGTCCTGGTAAGGATTGAAACCTGATCAACCGGAAACCTGTAGTAGGGGTGACATGAGTGAAAATGTATATCTCTTATTTTCCTGAATAGACTGTCCCACCCCTGTTATGCAGGTAGTGATCCCTATGTTGGGTTTTTGTTTTTTAGGCAAACGTCCAACCTGATGCAGGATGGGACCTGACAGAGAAAACGATGAGTGGCTCGTGTGTGAATGCCACTAAAGAGGAGTGGCCAATTAAGTGCAACTAAAATGGTGTGTGGCTGATTGTGTGCCACTGAGAATGTGTTTGTAAGAAGTTATGTTTGTACCTGCTCACAGTGATTGCGAGGGATTGATGCAATATGTGCTTGCAGCGATTGCAAGTATGTGTGCTTGCAGCGATTGCAAGTGTGTGTGCTCGCAGCGATTGCGATGGATTGTGTAGATGCATGCTCGCAGCGACTGCGAGGCGTATATGTAAATACATACTTGCAGCAATTGTAAGTATGTGTGCTTGCAGCGATTGCAGGTGTGTGTGCTTGCAGCAATTGCGAGGGATTGTGTAGATGCGTACTCACAATGATTGCGAGGGATTTGTGTTGATGCGTGCTCGCAGCGATTGCGAGGAGTATATGTAAATACGTATTTGCAGTGATTGCAAGAAGTTTAGATTACGTGCTTGCAGCAATTGGATGGATTTGTTTTGGAGCATGCTCACAGTGATTGTGAGGAGTTAATGTAAATATGTGCTTGCAGCAATTGCAAGTATGTGTGCATGCAGCGATTGCAAGTGTGTAAGTGTGTGTGCTGGCAGCGATTGCAAGGGATTGTGCAAATGCGTGCTCACAGCAATTGTGAGGAGTTAATGTAAGTACATGCTTGCAGCGCTTGCAAGAAGTTTTGTATGTGTGGTTGCAGCGATTAGATTTGAGCGAACCCGAACTGTAAAGTTCGGGTCTGTACTGAACTTTTGGGTGTCCGGGACTGGGACCCGAACCCAGACTTTTCAAAAAAAGTCTGGGTTCGGGTCCGGGGTTCTGGTATTTTATTCCACGTGTTGAAAAGCTGCCAAGGGCAGCCAATCAACAAGTGTTTCACTGGTTTTCCCTAGAAGCCATTGGCCAGTGCACCATGTGACCCAGCCTCTATATTGGGCTGGAGTCACTGTGCTGCATGTCATATGCTCTCAGGATAGTTTAGGGAGAGGATGCTGCTGGCTCTGTGAGGGACAGATTGCAGAACATCTCATCCTGCATTACTGAACGATCTGATTGTGGAATAGGGAAAGATACTAGTACTGGTGCTTTGAGGAACAGATTGCACACTTCATCCTGCTGCACAGAATGATCTGACTGGACTAGGTAGAGTCGGTTGCTTTAAGGGAAAGATTATTCTTCTAAAATCATCATCAAGTTGTACAAGGAAAGGTTCCAGCTGTTGCTTTAAGGGAAAGATTAGTGTTCTAAAATCATCATCAAGTTGTACAGGGAAAGGTTCCAGCTGTTGCTTTAAGGGAAAGATTATTGTTCTAAAATTATCTTCAAAGTGTGTGGGAACAGCCTGTTTCAGCCGCATAGAGCCATATCAGTGTTCTAAAATAATCTTTCAAGTGTGTGGGAAAAGCCTGTTTCAGCCGCATAGAGCCATATTAGTGTTCTAAAATCATCTTCCAAGTGTGTGGGAAAAGCCTGTTTCAGTCGCATAGAGCTATATTAGTGTTCTAAAATCATCTTCAGAGTGTGTGGGAAAAGCCTGTTTCAGCCACATAGAGCTATATTAGTGTTCTAAAATCATCTTCCAAGTGTGTGGGAAAAGCCTGTTTCAGCCACATAGAGCCATATTAGTGTTCTAAAATCATCTTCCAAGTGTGTGGGAAAAGCCTGTTTCAGCCGCATAGAGCCATATTAGTCTTCTAAAATCATCTTCCAAGTGTGTGGGGAAAACCCTGTTTCAGCCGCATAGAGCCATATTAGTGTTCTAAAATCATCTTCACAGTGTGTGGGAAAAGCCTATTGCAGGTGCATAGAGCCATATTATTGTTCTAAAATTTAGCACAATAATATAGCTCTCTATGCGGCTGGAAGAACACTAATATGGCTCTATGCCCCTGCAATAGGCTTTTCCCATACACTTTGAAGATGATTTTAGAACACTAATATGGCTCTATGCGGCTGAAACAGGCTTTTCCCACACACTTTGAAGATGATATAAGGAACACTAATATGGCTCTATGCTACTGAAACAAGCTTTTCCCACACACTTGGAAGATGATTTTAGAACACTAATATGGCTCTATGCGGCTGAAACAGGCTTTTCCAACACACTTGGAAGATGATTTTAGAACACTAATATGGCTCTATGCGGCTGTAACGGGCTTTTCCCACACACTTGGAAGATGATTTTAGAACACTAATATGGCTCTATGCCGCTGAAACAGGCTTTTCCCACACACTTGGAAGATGATTTTAGAACACTAATATGGCTCTATGCGGCTGAAACAGGCTTTTCCCACACACTTTGAAGATGATTTTAGAACAGTAACATGGCTCCATGCCACTGCAATAGGCTTTTCCCACACACTTTGAAGATGATTTTAGAACAGTAATATGGCTCTATGCTCCTGCAATAGGCTTTTCCCACACACTTTGAAGATGATTTTAGAACAATAATCTTTCCCTTAAAGCAACAGTTGGAGGCTTTCCCTGTACAACCTGGAGATGATTTTAGAATCTAAAATCATCTCCTAGTTCTATAGGGAGAGGTTCCTACTGTTGCTTAAAGGGACAGATTATTGTTTCTTGCTCAAAATTAAAAAGTGCATCTACATTGCTGGTTTAAAAAAAAAAAAAACAATTCCAAAAATAAAAAAACAGTGTTGGCTACCTCCTCCTCCACCACCACTTTCACCACCTCCTCAACCTCCAACTCCACATCCACCTCCATTTTTTATTTTTTTAATGTGATTTTAGCTTAAAAATTATTTTAAGTAATTTCCCTATCCCCATTTCTTTGTAGGACACTTGTCCAACCCTTACCCCCATTTTCCTTCCTTTTGCAGACCTCTATGACTTTCCAGGACTTTGTTACAGCCATTTTTGTGCCTAAAAGTTCGGGTCCCCATTGATTTCAATGGGGTTCGGGGTCCGGGTCAAAGTTCGGGTCAAGTCCGGACCCGAACCCGGACTTTGTCCGTAAGTTCAGCCGAACCTGCCGAACCCAGACTTCCAGAGGTTCGATCAACTCTACGAGGGATTTGTGTTGATGCGTGCTTGCAGCGATTGCAAGGAGTATATGTAAATGCGTATGGGCATTCTTTCACTATATTACCACTGTTTTGGACCAGGGTGGTGCTGTGGACATAGCATATCTTGATTTCAGCAAGGCATTTGATACAGTTCCACATAATGATCTAATACAAAAGTTGTACAAGCTGGGACTTAACCCTTGGGTGGCTCAGTGGATATGCAGTTGGCTAAAGGATAGATCCCAGAGTGTGGTTGTAAATGGGGTTCACTCAGAACAGAGACCAGTCACTAGTGGGGTACCACAAGGCTCTGTACTGGGTCCTGATCTATTTAACCTATATGTAAGTGATATAACTAAAGGTTTGTTGGGCAATGTATGTCTCTTTGCTGGTGATGATACAAAGGTGTGTAATAGGGTTGATATCCCTGGAGGTGTCTGTAACATGGAACATGATTTGGCATTGCTGGAAGATTGGTCAAAGCAGTGGAGACTGCAGTTCAATATTTCTAAATGTAAAATAATGCATCTAGGGAAAAATAATCCCCTTAGAGAGTACAGCATTGGGGGTGCAGTGTTAGCCAGCACTACAGAAGAAAAAGATTTGGGGGCGCTTATTTCAGATGACTGCAAAATGAGCAAACAGTGTGACCAGGCAGTGGGAAAAGTAAATAGAATTCTGGGATGTATCACTAGAGGGATCACCAGCAGGAGGAAGGAGGTTCTGATTCCTCTATATAGATCTTTAGTGAGACCTCACTTAGAATACTGTGTCCAGTTCTGGAGACCACACTTACAAAAATATATTGATAAGATAGAACAAGTTCAGAGACGGGTAACAAAAATGATGAAAGGTCTGGGGGATAAAACATATCAAGAGCGACTTCAGGAACTTAATATGTACAGTCTGGAGGAAAGAAGGGAGAGGGGAGACATGATTGAAACCTTTAAATACATCAAGGGGGTGAATAAGGTTCAGGAGGGAGGTCTTTTCAATATGAAACCAAAATCAAGAACACGGGGACATGACCTCAAACTAACTGGAGAGAAGTTCAAAACTAATCTTAGAAAGTATTATTTTACTGAAAGGGTGGTTGATGATTGGAATAAACTACCAACAGAGGTTGTGAGACAGTCAACAGTAAATGGCTTCAAACATGCTTGGGATAAACATACATCTATAGTGAGACAACAAGGTTAATGTAAAAATTAGAATACTGTGTCCAGTTCTGGAGACGACACTTACAAAAATATATTGATAAGATAGAACGAGATCAGAGACGGGTAACAAAAATGATGAAAGGTCTGGGGGATAAAACATATCAAGAGCGACTTCAGGAACTTAATATGTACAGTCTGGAGGAAAGAAGGGAGAGGGGAGACATCATTGAAACCTTTAAATGCATCAAGGGTGTGAATAAGGTTCAGGAGGGCAGTCTTTTCAATATGAAACCAAAATCAAGAACACGGGGACATGACCTCAAACTAACTGGAGGGAAGGTCAAAACTAATCTTAGAAAGTATTATTTTACTGAAAGGGTGGTTGATGATTGTAATAAACTACCAACAGAGGTTGTGAGACAGTCAACAGTAAATGGCTTCAAACATGCTTGGGATAAACATAAATCTATAGTCAGACAACAAGGTTAATGTAAAAAAATAAAAATAAAAATAAATAAATAAAAAGGGGCAGACTCGATGGACTACTCAGTCTTTTTCTGCCGTCACTTTTCTATGTTTCTATGTTTCTATTTGCAGCAATTGCAAGAAATTTAGTATATGCGCTCACAGCAATCTGAGGGATTTGAGTTGATGCGTGATCGCAGTGATTGTGAGGGGTTAATGTAAATACGTGCTTACAGCGATTGTGAGGAGTTAATGTAAGTTGGTGCTTGCAGCTTTTGCAAGAAGTTTGGTATGCATGCTTGCAGTGATTGCAAGGGATTTGTGTTGATGCGTGTTCACAGTGACTGTGAAGAGTAATTGTAAATACGTGCTTGCAGCAATTTCAAGAAGTTTGTATGCGTTTATGTAAATACATGGTTGCAGTGACTGCAAGAAGTTTTGTTTATGCGTGATTGCAGTGATTACGAGGGATTGAGGTTAATGCATGCGCACAGCGATTGCAAGGAATTAATGTAAATATGTGCTTGCAGCGATTACAAGAAGTTTCATTTATGCATGCTTATAGTGGCTGTGAAGGGGTCTATGTTGATGCATACTCGCAGCGATTGCGAAGAGTTTATGTAAATACTTGCTTTGCAGCAATTGCAAGAAATTTGAGTTTGTGCATGCTCGCAGTGATTGTGAGGGGTTTATGTAGATGCGTGCTGGCAGAGATTTGCAAAGAGTTATGCACATGCATGCTTACCGTAAACGCGTGATGTAATGCTTGTACTCATGCTTGCAGCGATTGTAAGATGTGCTCGTATGCTTGCTTGCTGCAGTTTGCAAGTGACATTTATGAGTGCTCATAGCTAGAGTTGAGCGAACCTCTGGAAGTTCGGGTTCTGCTGGTCTGTCCGAACTTCGGGACAAAGTCCGGGTCCGGGTCCGGACGGAACCCGAACGATCGCACGGACAACGATTTACAGTGAACGTTTGACGTCGTTCGTTCGTATGCTCGTGTAGAATGTTAGCGACGTTCGTACTCATGTTCGTAATGTAGTGCGCAAATGCCATTCGTACGTACACGTATTGAGAAACGTTTAGAGACGGTCGTGCGTAGATGTATTTGGGGAGTGTTAGTGACGCTCGTACGTGTTTGAGTTTAAAGAACGTTAACGACGTTTCGTTCATAAATGTATTTGAGAAGCGTTAGCGACGCTCATACGTAGTTGTATCTGGGGAAGTGTCGGTGATATTCGTACGTATTTACTTTGAAGAACATTAGCGACGTTCGTGTATAAATGTAATTAAGGAACGTTAGCGACACGCGTAC
>BLSH010047807.1:39524-51395 GCA_018402905.1 Glandirana rugosa | reverse complement strand
AATATATATATATATATATATATATATATATATATATATATATATATATATATATACCCCCTCCATACTCACTAGAGGTATGTATTTAAAGGCTTTCTGCATTTTACCTCTGATATATATGATGTTTAGAGTTGAGCGAATACCTGGACATTCGGGTTCGGAGGGTCCGAACAAACTTTAGGAAAAAGTCCGGGTTGCCCGAACTTTATCCCGGACCCCAAACCCCATTGAAGTCAATGGGGACCCAAACTTTTAGGCGCAAAAATGGCTGTAACAAAGTCCTGGCAATTGCTAGAGGGCTGCAAAAGGAAGGAAAATGGGGGTAAGAGTAAGGCAAGTGCCCTACAAAAAAATGGGGATAGGGAAAATAAATTAAAATCAAATAAACTAGGACTATTATACAGGTGCAGCTAGAACCTCTCCCTTTAGAACTAGGAGATGATTTTTGAACAATAATTTGTCCCTCTAAGCAGAAGCCTCTACCTAGTGCAGTCAGATCGCTCAAAGCAGCAGTATGTGAAATCTCAAATTACTCCCACTATCTGATCGTTGTGTACAATCCCACAATCTGATCGTTGTGTACGATCGTAACGATCGTTGTGTTAGGCAGAGTTTGATCTGTCACTCAAAGCAGCAATATGTGAAATCTCGATTCTCAAATTTCTGCAATCTGTCCCTCAGAGCAAGAGTAGTAGTAATCTCAGGATGCAGGATCAGATGTTAAAATGTCTGCAATCTGTCCCTCACAAAAACGCTGGCAGCTTCCTCTCCCTATACTATACAGAGTCTCAGAGAGCATGTGACTGCAGCATCAAGTGACTCCAGCTTATATAGATGCACTGGCCAATCACAGCCATGCCATTAGTAGGCATGGCTGTGATGGCTTCTAAGGGCAAACCAGTGAAAAGCTTGTTCATTGGCTGCCCTGCAGCTATTCAACATGTGTGATAAACTACCAGAAACCAGAACCCAAACCGGAACATTTTTTGAAATGTCCGTGTTCGGGTCCGGGTCCCGGACACTCCAAAGTTCGGTACGGACCCGAATGTTACAGTTCGGGTTCGCTCAACACTAATGATGTTCCTTTTTCTTGGTAGGAGACTTTAATAATTACCTTGATCCCTCCCTAAATAAATATAGCATGTCTATGGGCCAGGTGATTTCTGTATGTACTCGCTTTTCTGGATTTATTCAGGAGATTGGCCTGATGGACATTTGGAGAATGCTACATCCTTATGATAGCATTTTTTCTTGCTTCTCCAGAACCCACAGGACGTTATCCAAAATAGATGTGGCATTAGCCACCTCAGCAATGCTACCAGTGATGTGACCAGAAGTGACTTAGGCAGCTAGAGGGCTATCTGTTAGCTACAATTTTAAAAGCCTACAAACCTTCTGCCCATGTGGTAGAATTGCAAGAATATTCAACTAAATGGGCATGTAGTACAATGGAGATCTCATCTGTGTTTTGTGATTTCCTTAAAGATCTATATAGGAGATGAACTGCTACTTTTCTTGAGGATCTTAGGATCGCTGCTGCCATTATACCTAATAATATAGCCCCAGGTGCTGACGGGTTACCAGCGGAGATCTATAAAATGTATGGAGCCAATTTACTGCCTGAATTATTAGAGGTATTTAATGCAGCATTGGAATGTGGCCATCTTCCTCCTTCTATGAATGAGGCAATTATCATCATCCTATTAAAACCTGGTAAGGTCCCTAATAATCCAGAATCATATCATCCAATATCATCACTCACATCAGATGTGAAAATATTGGAAAATGTGTTCACCAATAGATTGGTGAATGTAATTTCTAAGATTGTGCACCGAGATCAGTCTGGTTTTATTCCAAACAGATCTACTGCAATAAATATTAGACGATTATTCCTGAACTTGCAGGTTCCATCTGATAATCTAGGTAATAGAGCTATATTGTCGATTGATGAGGCAAAAGCTTTTGATAGTATAGGGTGGAATTTTTTATGGCATTGTTTACGGAAATTTTGATTCGGATCCCAGTTTATACCCTGGATACAGCTTCTATATGCTGCACCGGTGGCACGGGTTCAGGTGAACGGACATACATCGGCCCCCTTTTCACTACAATGACGAACAAGTCAGGCATGCCCACAATCACCCCTCCTTTTTGATCTGGCCCTTGAACCTTTGGCTGCTGCT
Organism: Glandirana rugosa; assembly: GCA_018402905.1. Lineage (NCBI taxonomy): Eukaryota > Metazoa > Chordata > Amphibia > Anura > Ranidae > Glandirana > Glandirana rugosa. The sequence goes on along the minus strand of BLSH010047807.1, from coordinate 49,212 downwards.
ATTCGTCGGTCGTTGATGTCCCTAATTACTACATATGGTTCCTTTTCAGGTTTCACAATAAATTGAGACAAGTTGGTTCTTTTACCGAGAGATCCCCTTGTGGATAATATGCCAAGCTCCGCATACCACATAGCTATAGTCTCTACATTTAAGTATCTAGGCATCCAAGTTACATCACAAATGTCTACGTTTATAAAGAGAAATGTAGATCCATTGCTTAAACGCTTTAAACAGACTGGGAAGATATGGAATAACCTGCCTCTAAAGGTGCCACAATTGTTGTATTTCTTACATAATTGTCCAGTATGGTTGCCTCAGAAATTTTTATGACAGGTAGACACCCTCTTTAGACATCTTATCTGGAGGTATAAACACCCCTGGATTAGATTTGGAGTTTTGCAGCTGCCCAAGTCTAGCTGTACCTAATGCTAGATGATACTATTTGGCATCACAACTCCAACATTTAGATGGTTGAAATGTTATAGACTTAAGCTCTGTTCACACCAGAAGCGACCCGGCTTTGTGGGCGACTCGAGTCGCCGCGCTTAAGGTGACTTCAGCACGGCTTGCAGGAGACTTCTATTATAGAAGTCAATGCAAGTTGCTGAAGTCGCCTCAAAAGTAGTACAGGAATATTTTTTCTAAGTTATATTAGAATGGTTCCGTTGTACTGCATGAAGGCGACTTGTCAGGTGACTCAAGTTGCCTGACAAGTCGCCTATGTGTAAACCGGCACTTAGAGGACCCTATACAACAAATTATACTCTCTGAATTTTCGGTGGAGCCACCGGTGCAGTTAATAGTAGCCCATTATTTTTATAGTAAACGGTGCTTCCCTACATTCCACTTAATTCATGAAGTTTGGACTACTGTCCAACAACTTATTTCTCATGAGGGATATACCCCATATATGCTCATATGGAACAATCTACAATTACCATAGGTAGCAAAAATTAAAAACTTTGAATTATGCAAAAAAATTGTCATTGTCCTTCTTCATCAGCTTTTCGATAATGAGGCTCTACAACAATATAATAACCTGACAGAAAAATACCATTTAACTAATTAATTATTTTTCAGTGCTTGCAGTTGTGGCATGCTCTGCAGAGTCAGGCAGTGATGTTCCCATTAAAATATTATCCTTCCACAAGTTCAACTATGGCAGTATCAACAAGGAATTCCAAACAGGGACTTATCTGTGATCTATATTCTTCCGCACAAACAACAACTAGCAGTAGTACATAGGATGATAGTCTTGGGCAGTGGTGTATGGATTTGGAGAGTAGGGGTCCTTCCACACACATGGACAGTTCATCCATTTTTCATCCATCCATTGACGGATGAAAAACGAACGTCAGTACATCACAATGGAAAAACAGATGACAACAGATGATCAGCTTTTTCCATCCGTTTTCATCCGTGTCCGTCAACATCTGTTTTTTTTTGAGCGGATGAAAGTCCTATTTTTCATCTGTCAAAAAAACGGATCGAATGAAAATTGGACGACAACGGACGTACATTCGTTTTTCATCCGCTTTTCGTCTGTTTTTCATCCGATGCTTTTTTAAGCAAAACATAATTTTCCCGGTGCCTCCATGGCAGCATATCTGTGATAGAGCTCTGCCTCGACTCCTCCCTCAGGACCAGTGAATAGCATAAATAAAGACGTAGTCCCTCCCCGGCATTCTCCTTTTTTTCCTCATACCTCTAGAATCAGTGAAGAAGATGCAGCAAGTCCCTACCTCTGCCATCGGCAGCATCTGCTGGGTTCAGACCTCTCCCAGCGCAGTCCCTGTTCCTTGGGCCGCTATTAGTGCTGATAAAGCTGGGAACCCCTTCTGTGGATCTCATGGGGTAAGCAGAGTTTCCTCTTAGGAAAGCAAACTGAAAAATTCAAGATACATGGATATTGGTGACCAGGCAGAGGGATCAACTTTTTTAACCACTTCAGCCCTGGAAGGATTTCACACTTTAGGACAAGAGCACTTTTTGCGATTCGGCACTGTGTCGCTTTAACTGACAATTGCGCGGTCGTGCGACATTGTACCCAAACAAAATTTGCGCCCTTTTTTTTCCCACAAATAGAGCTTTCTTTTGGTGGTATTTGATCACTGCTGCATCATTTCTGATCTCCGCTATAAACAAAAGAAGAGCGAAAATTTTGCAAAAAAAACCCAAATTTCTTACTTTTTGCTAAAATACAAATCCAAAAATATAAAAAAAACATTTCTTTCAACGGTTTTGGCCGATTTTATATTCTCCCTCATATTGCGCAAAAGTTGCCGCGTTTACGGATGATGCAAATTAATTTCTGGGGTTTTTATTTTTTATTCTTTTTATTTTTTACTAGTAATGGCAGTGATCTGCGATTTTTAGCGGTGCTGCGATATTGCGACGGTCATGTCGGACCATTTTGACACTTTTTTGGAACCATTGGCATTTATACAGCAATCAGTGCTATAAAAATGCACTGATTACTGTGTAAATGCCATTGGCAGTGAAGGGGTTAACCTGGGGGGCGCTCTAAGGGTTAACTGTGTTCCCTGGGCATGTTCTAACTGTGTGTAGGCTGCCCTAGCAGGGGAAGGGGAGTGATCACGACTTCCATATACAGGAAGGCTGTGATCACAGCCCTTCCCCATCTCACAGAATGGAGATCCGCGTTTACATGCACTGACCTCCGTTCTTTCACTGTGGGGGGGGCATCGCAGGTAGCCGGCGGAGATCAAGTCCGCCGCACCCGCTCCCTGGCCCCCCCGACACAGTGAGCACGCCTCCGGTGGTGAGTGCGCGCTCACAATGCACGATCTCGCAGCCGATGTATATGACGACAGTTTGCGATATCGAACCACCTTGTCGCCGTCAACCTGCGGTTGGCGGTCCGCAAGTGGTTAAGAAACTGTAATTTTCTTTGTTTAGGTTTTTTATTTTTTTCTCCCCTTCCCTCTCATTTTTGTTCCTTTCTTCCTCACCTTTTTGCTCTCTTCCTCTGTTATGCGCTCATGTAAAAAAAAACTTCCCCTTTAAGTCTTTTACTTTCAGCAGCAGCCCAGGGGAGGAGCTTTGTCTGCCTCTTGGTGGGCGTTTTCCGTTACGAGCCCTTTTTTCTTTTCTTTTCTTCCCCTGGAGAAGGTGGCATCGCGGGGGTCCCCTTTTCGTTCCCCTTGTGCCGTTCGGGCTTCGGTATAGATGGGTGCTCACCGGCGGGGGGCGGAGCTTTGGGAAATTGTGCATGTCCGTGACCCGGAAGCTCGGGAGCCTTGTGCGTTCCAAGTGCGGGCTGCGGTTGACGCATGCATGGTTCGGCCGTGAAGCTGCGGGCACCATCTTGAATAAGGGAAAGGGCTAAACCCATAGGCATGGGTTGCCCTTACTCTGGTTCTCCTAGGAGGAGGGGGCGGGTCTCCTTAAATACTATATATATAATAAGGGGGGACTCTGCTCGGTGGTCTTGTGGATGTCTTCAGACCAGGTGTGGCCTGGTGTCTTTGTGGAGCAGTTACAGGTAACTCTCTGGGATCCTCAGAGTTCAGTTTTTGGTCCTTGGCACGGTTTTCTTCTTGATAATATGCCTTGTCCTCTCTTTCTCTCTCTCTCTCTCTCTCTCTCTCTCTCTCTCTCTCTCTCAAGTTGAGCCCTCTGCTCATGCTTTCACCATGAGCCATTCTTCAAGGAGCAAAGAACCACATACGTCAGATAGTTATGGGACCAGCCGCAGGTAAGGAAAATAAAAGCGGGCGATTAAAAAAAAAAGGGGGACGATTAAAAAAAAATACTTTTTTTTGTTCCCCTCCTATGTTGCAGCCCTGTCCCTTCGAAGCATTCAAGGAAGTCATCCAGGCATCATGATGACCGAGGTCCCATTCCTCAAGGCATAGTTCATCAAGAAGGTCAAGGTCAAGGAGATCATATTACTCCCCATCACCTCCAGCCCACCCTGCCTCAAAAAAGTGCTGGGCATGTGGCACAACTCCGCTTCCAGACAAATTAGTCTGTCGAGACTGCTTCAGGAACTATGCAGCTAACAGGCAACAGGAAAGCCGGCAAGGGGTCGATCTGCTAAAACAGACAATGAGAGACTCATTCTCAGAATTGGCAGCCGTAATACCGGAATGGCCAGCTGTCCCAGTCCCCGAGGCTCAGGTTTTGGATCCCAGTATGCCGGGGCCATCATCAGCCAGTACACCCATACCCGCCTCAGGGGTAACAAGAGACTGACCTCCAGAGGAGTCGTCTGAGGAATCCTCAGATGAGGGGGAGCCTTCAGGCTTTAACTTTCAGCTGGTTCATTCTTTCATTCAGGCTGTGAAGGAGGCCATAGCCTAGGAAGATCCGGTGGAGCCTCCATCCAAAGTTAAGGTTTATTTCCCATTCCTTAAAAGGAAACAAAATTGTGTTTCCATTAATGAGGAAAATTCTGGAGATTATTCAAGATGAATGGGCTAAGACAGATAAAAAGCTATCTTTGGCCCGCTTTTCCAAACTGTACTTTCTGACAGACTCAGATGCACAGTCCTTCTCTTCTGTGCCGGTAGTAGATGCAGCAGTGGCTCGCTTGGCAAAGAATGTGACTCTGCCCATGGAGGATTCCACATTGTTCAAAGATCCTTTGTATAGAAGGATTGACCTGGATTTGAAGTGAAGCTATTTGGCTTCAGGGGCAGCCTGTAGGCCGGCTATTGCATCGACCTCTGTGTCTAATGCCATCAGGGTCTGGACTGAAAATGTGGAGACGGCAATAAAACAGGACGTACCCAAGGATGATATAGTCAAGGCCTTGAGGAGCTTAAACTTGCCGCAGACTCTGTGGGAGAAGCAGCCATCGACACAATCAGGTACTCAGCCAATTCGATGCTGCATTCAATAATGGCCAAGAGGGCCCTAAGGTTGAAGTCAAGCACAACCGATCTAGCTTCAAAACAGAGTTGGTGTAAGATCCCGTTCTATGGGAAGTCTTTATTTGGGGAGAAATTGGACAAGGCCATTTCCCGAGTCAGGGGAGGGAAGTCTGGCCTGATTGCTCAAGACAGGAAATTTAGAAGATCCAGAACCTATCTTTCAAGGTTCCGGCAATCAGGCTACAGAGATTTCAGGCAATTCCATCAAAATAAAGAGAAGGGGCACTCAGGCTTCCTTTTAGGGAGCAAAAAGAAATAAGCCTCTCTCTGCCCCCCAGGAGACCTCAAAGTCCTTTTGGCGCCAGAAGTGCCGAGCCTTCTCAGGTAGGGGCTCGGCTGAAGTCTTTCCTACCAGCATGGATCAGGGAGTGCGGGGACCCATGGGTGCTGTCCACAATCCAGTTTGGGCAGGGCCAGTTTGAGGTATCTAAGTTTCGCAGTAGTTCATGTCCACCTACAGTTCCAGGGACTTCCTTTTGGCCTGAGCACATCACCTCTGGTGTTTACAAAAGTCCTGATATCAACCTTGGCCCCTCTAAGAGAGAGGGGTTTCAGAGTCTATCACTACCTGGACAACATTCTTTTATTGGCGAACAGCCACAACTCATAACCCACAGGGACATCCTTTAAGAGTCTCTGTCAAGTCTAGGTTGGCTAATAAATGACAAAAAGAGTCAGTTGGCTCTGACGCAACACATGATTTACCTAGGTGCATTGTTCGACACACAGCAAGGCACAGTTTCATTACCTCAACAGAAGGCATGGGAAATCATCCAGATGATGCACAGGGTAACGGACAAGTCACACCTTCACAGTGCCTGAGCCTGATAGGCCAGATGTCATTGTGTATACCTCTGGTCCCTTGGTCTCATTGGCATCTGAGACACTTTCAATCGGGTTGCCTGTCACAATGGAGAAAACAGCATCTTTCTCAAAAAATCCTGTTAATGACAAGGATGCGCAGAGGTCTCCACTGGTGGACCAGTCTGGAAAACCTCTCGCGTTTACAAAACTCTCACGTTCCCATTCCTGGATCATGATTACATCAGATGCGAGCAGGCACGGATGGGGTGCTCATTGCAGGGAAATGGGAATACAGGGGAGATGGCCATTCCAGCCCAAGGGTGTGGTGTCCAATATACCAGAAATGAGGGCAGCATTTCTGGCTTTGATTTCCTTGTTCCTTCCTGGATCTCAGGGCAATGTATCTCCCGAGAAGACTAAACTTGGAATCAGACAATCTGTCAAGGAGATTTGTCAGCAACAACGAATGGTCTCTACAGCCTCATGTGTTTCAGCAAATTGTGAATCTCTGGGAGCCTCCACAGGTGGATCTTTTTGCAACATTGGAGAATTCCAAGCTCAGGCGGTTTGTCTCTCTCCTACCACATTCACAGGCGGAGGATGTGAATGCACTCTCTTACCCATGGAACTTGGTGATGGCTTACACCTTTCCCCCACATTCATTCATCCTCAGGTTTCTCCTCAGATTACTGAGGGAGCCTGTACAGGTCCTGGCTGTTCTTCCATATTGGCCAAAGAGACCTTGGTTCCCACTGGCTATACACCTTAGCATGATGCCTCCCATCAGGATGCCTGCTTTTTCACGTCTGCTAATGCAGGGGAGCATATACAATCCGAATCCGCAGAAACTGGACCTTCAGCTGTGGTGATTGAAAGGAGGAGATTTCAGGCATTAGGCTGCTCCCAGAGAGTCATTTCTACCCTCCTTAGTGCTAGGAAACCCTCAACGAATATGATATATTCAAGAATCTGGAACAAAAGTTTTCTGCCTACGCCACTGAAAGGGGCTTCAACCCGGTCAACCCTGCTACATCAAGTATACTGGAGTTCCTTCAAACGGGTCTTGATCTGGGCCTTGACCTGGGCACACTTAAAGTACAAGTATCAGCAATCTCTGCTGCAACCAACACAAGGTGGGCAGAAAACCCTCTGGTGATTACGTTTCTTAAAGGAGTTCTAAAAATCAGACCACCTAGTAGGCGCTCCTTACCCAAATGGGATTTCCCATTGGTGCTAGAAGTCTTAGCCAGCCATCTTTTCACTCCCACAGAGGATGACTCTATTTGGAATCTCACTTTGTAAACAGTCTTTCTGCTGGCCATTACTTCTGGCAGAAGGATCTCTGAACTGCATGCCTTAGGGATAGGAGATGAGCATATCTCCTTTTTCCCAGACAGGGTTGAACTGCACCCTCTCAGGGGTTTTACGCCTAAATTCACGACTTCGGCTTACCTAAAGGATTCTTGGTCATTACCGGTATTTTCAGATCCAGATTCAGGCTCCTGTCAAGTATTATATGTCTCTAGAGTCCTCGGAGCCTGCTTGGAAGTGACTAAAAATTTCAGAGACTCTGAAAGGCTGTTTATCATCCCAAGGGGAAGAAGGAGGCCTCTAGCCAAACCTTAGCCTCTTAGATTGTTACAGGCTAAAGAAGATGGAGCCGACTTCTCCACTGAATGCGCACTCAACTAGGTCAGTTTCAGCTTCCTGGGCAGTAAGGGAGAATATATCCTTGGAAACAGTCTGCAGGGCCACCACAATTTTCCATTTTTTCTGCAATTACATGAAGAAATGATAACCGCTGACCCAGGTAATAATATATAAAATAAAGGAAGTGATATCCCATGTCATCTCTACCCACTGATGTGATATCTGCAGTCATGGCCAAGGATGTATCACATGAGAGCCTCATAAACCTGGTACATGCCAGGCCAGGGTTATGGGACTTATCGTGTCCTGAATATAGTGACAGGCATGCAGTGAGTAACCTGGGGGAAGAAATCTGCACAGAAGTGACACCAAATTAAGCATATATGAACTCAGCGAAAATACCATAGTAAGTGCCTTCTCAATTTTGTTGAATTTGTGATGTGAATCACCGGGGGCATGCTGGAACTACTATGTAACTCACCTTTGGCATGCTGGCACCTGTAGTACACCTATATTTCATCCTAGGCAATCTGGCACCTGTAGTACACCTACATTTCATCCTTGGCAATCTGGTACCTGTAGTACACCTACTGTACATCTCATCCTTGGCATACTGACACTTGTAGTCCACCTACAGTATCTCACAAAAGTGAGTACACCCTCACAAAGTGTCATTGCTTCAGTGTTGTCACAAGAAAAGATATATTAAAATATACCTTTTCATGTGACAACACTGAAGAAATGACACTTTGCTACAATGTAAAGTAATAAGTGTACAGCTTGTATAGTGTGTAAATTTGCTGTCCCCTCAAAATAACTCAACACGCAGCCATTAATGTCTAAACCACTGGCAACAAAAGTGAGTACACCCCTAAGTTGGGCCCAATTTGTCATTTTCCCTCCACGGTGTCATGTGACTCATTAGTGTTGCAAGGTCTCAGGTGTGAATGGGGAGCAGGTGTGTTAAATTTGGCGTTATCGCTCTCACTCTTTCATAGTGGTCACTGGAAGTTCAACATGGCACCTTATGGCAAAGAACTCTCTGAGGATCTGAAAAAAATAATTGTTGCTCTACATAAAGATGACCAAGGCTATAAGAAGATTGCCAAGACCCTGAAACTGAGCTGCAGCATGGTGGCCAAGACCATACAGTGACTTAACAAGACAAGTTCCACTCAGAACAGGCCTCTCCATGGTCAAGAAGTTCAATGCACATGCTCAGCATCATATTCAGAGGTTGTCTTTGGGAAATAGACATATAAGGTTGAAGGGGTGGGGGGTCAGCCTGTCAGTGCTCAGACCATACGCCATACACTGCATCAAATTGGTCTGCATGGCTGTCATCCCAGAAGGAAGCCTCTTCTAAAGATGATGCACAAGAAAGCCTGCAAACAGTTTGCTGAAGACAAGCAGACTAATAACATGGATTACTGGAACCATGTCCTGTGGTCTCATGAGACCAAGATAAACTTCTTTTGTTCAGATGGTGTCAAGCGAGTGTGGTGGCAACCAGGTGAGCAGTACAAAGACAAGTGTGTCTTGCCTACAGTCAAGCATGGTGGTTCATTGTATTCCCGCTGCTATGGATGAGATGCATTGCTAGACTAGGTGGGGACAAACGCTTAGTAGTGCTGCTGACAGATGCTTCCCAGAGAGGTCCGTGTATGCAGTCCCCAGTAGTGATCACTGTGGTGGTGTGGAAGATCTTCTCCCTTTATTAGGGAACAAGCACAGCTGACCCACTGATAAAACAGGGTTCTGAGGGTGAGGTGAGCAGGCAATTTTTCCATATGCTGCATGCACTCTTACCAAGCAATACTCCATTGCTGAAGAAAAAGCATGTTGAAGCTCATTTAAAGTTTTCTGCAGAAAATTTAGACAAGCCTGTGAAATACTGGGAGAATATAGTCTGGTCAGATGAGACCAAAATTTAACTCTTTGGATGCCATAATACACACCATGTTTGAAGGTCAAATGGTACCACACACCAAAACACCATACCAACAGTGCAGTTTGGAGGTGGGAACATCATGGTGTGGGGCTGTTTTTCAGCATATTGTACTGACAAACTTCATGTCCTTAACTGCCTCAGGACCGCCCACCGTCAAATGACGGCGGAGCGGTCCTGCTCTCCCAGCGGGTGGACGTCATATGACGTCCTCCCTTTAAGCCGGGATTGCGCGCAATCGGGAGCGCGCATCCCGGCTCTGTCGGTGTCGGCGTGTCCCCAGGACACGCCGCTTCACCGACAGGGGTGAACAGCCATTGGTTATGGCTGTTCACCACGTGATCGGCTGTGACGATGTAGACTGGTCTGATATAAGAGGGTCATAAAG
>BLSH010047807.1:18850-31727 GCA_018402905.1 Glandirana rugosa | reverse complement strand
GCAGCCAATCAACAAGTGTTTCACTGGTTTGCCCTTAGAAGCCATCACGGCCATGCCTACTAATGGCATGGCTGTGATTGGCCAGTGCATCATGGGACCCAGCCTCTTTATAAGCTGGAGTCACTTAGTGCTGCATGTAACATGCTCTCTGGATAGTGTAGGGAGAGGATGCTGCTGGCGCTGTGAGGGACAGATTGCAGATATAATAACATCTCATCCTGCATTAAAGAACAAGCTGATTGTGGACTAGGTAGAGATTACTACTACTACTGCTTTTAGGGACAGATTGCAGATCTGATAACATCTCATCCTGCATTACAGAACGATCTGACTGGACTAAGTAGAGTCTATTGCTTAGAGGGACAGATTATTGTTCTAAAATCATCTCCTAGTTCTATAGGGTCAGGTTCCTGCTGTTGCTGTAAGGGACAGATTATTGTTCTAAAATCATCGCCTACTCCTATGGGATCAGGTTCCTGCTGTTGCTGTAAGGGACAGATTATTGTTCTAAAATCATTTTACTTCCTTTTGCAGCCCTCTATTCAATGGGGTTCGGGGTCAAGTTCGAACCCACCGAACCCAAACATCCAGGTGTTCGCTCAACTCTAGTTATTATATCTGCAATCTGTCCCTCACAGTGCCGGCAGCATCCTCTCCCTACACTAGCCTGAGAGCATGTGACATGCAGCACTAAGTGACTCCAACTTATACAGAGGCTGGGTCACATGATGCACTGGCCAATCACAGCCATGCCATTAGTAGGCATGGCTGTGATGGCTTCTAAGGGCAAACCAGTGAAACGCTTGTTGATTGGCTGCCCTGCAGCTATTCAACAGGCGGGATAAAATACCCGAACCCAAACTATTTTTAAAATGTCCGGGTTTGGGTCTGGGTCACGGACACCCCAAAGTTCGGTACGGACCCGAACTTTACAGTTCGGGTTCACTCAACTCTAGTCATTACCAACAAAGGATATGCACCAAGTATTAAATAAATTTCAGTTAGCGTGTTCAAAATTTTTTCCCTGTGTCATTCAATTTTTATTACACCTAGCTTAATTTCTGAACTTATTTGTTTTGCTTTCTCTGTATGTGTGGATTGCATGGGTTGTTATCGACATGCGGTGAAAATTTCATGTCAATAGCACCTTTAGAAATATACTTACCTAGAAAAATGGTGGTGTGTTCAATATTTATTTTGCCTGCTGTATATATTGTGAAATTATGAAAGGCGAGGTGAAAGATGGACGATACGTGTTGCCTTGCATGCGTTCATTTGCAGTGAACTAAGAGAAAATCTGATACAGATGTTACCAGCCACCTTAGCAGGATTGGTTCTGGACCAGATTTAGTGGTCCACTTGTGTCTACCAACAGGTGGTATAAATAAGCAGTAGAGCAAAGGTTTGCTCTTGCCTGGGACTCAGGAAGCCAAAAACCTGAGAGAGCTGTTGAACTGAAGTTTTGCTTTGTGACTGAAACAAAAGGTTTGCATTATCTTTGTTTTGTGGGTGACTGGGAGACGCCCATCACCTCTGAGTTAGGAAATCTGGAAATGTTGAGTAAGAGCCTGGATGGTAAGGATTTATTTTCTGTTTTGTTTGTTTGATTTTTCATGCAACCTTTTAAATAAAATTGCCTACAAGTCAGCTTTTAAGAAAAAACTGCCGTTTTTACTACCTTTTTCCTAGGTGATCACCATTGAGCTAAAACCCTACATATAGTGGATTTTCAGCGGGCATCTTCCTGAACAAGTAGAAAGATGGAGGATGTGTTAAAAGCCCTGCTGCAGGCCACTGCAACCCAGCAGGAAACCAATCGCCAGGTCACACAGGCCACTGCAGCGCAGCAGGAGGCAAATCACCAGGCCATTGCGGCCCAGTAGGAGGTGAATCGTCAGGCCATTGCAGCCTAGCAGGAGATGAAATGCCAGTGTGCGGAGGCCCTAGTGGAGTTAAAGAAGGGGTCCGCAAGTCCTTTGCCAGTGGAGCAGAAAATGGTGCATGCCAGCTATTACCTGAAGATGATGTGGAAGCTTACCTTTCAACTTTTGTTTCTCGCTGTTTGAGAAGGATGGCAAAAAGTGGAATGGGCAGGACTGCTGGTGCCCTTTCTGACAGGAGAAGGCCTATTATGACCTGGAACCAGATTCTGCCCAGGATTATGAGACGCTGAAAGCTGAGATGCTTGCATGCCTGGGCATCACCATTGCAGTCTGGGCTCAACTGGTGCATCAGTAGTCATACAGTACTGATAAGCCCCCACGCACCCAAATGTTTGACTTAATACACCTCACCAAGAAGTGGCTGCAGTCAGAGACTTTGCCAGGCCCTAAGATTGTGGAGCGTATGGTCATGGACCGTTATTTACGTGCACTCCCTGCCACTTTGAGGAAGTGGGTCAGCCTTGGGGACCCTAAGACTGTAAACCAGCTGGTGGACCTGGTGGAGAGATATACGGCTGCTGAGGACTTGTTGAACCCATCTGTGCCCCACTCCAATGTCTCTAATGGTGAAAAACCACCCAGAGGATCCGGTAAGACTGTTCCAGGGTTCAAGGGCATTGGGAAAAATGACAAGACTGTTGCCACAGATAATGAGACTATGGGCTCAGGACCTGGAGACTGGCCAAATAGGTCAGGAAGGTCTCTGAGGCTGTTTAGAGGACTGGGTACAGAACACATACAAGGTTATTGCTGCCATGCGCTAGGTCATATTGCTGCTAACTGTTCCCTAAATGATGAACCAATGCAATGTGAAAATGTTTGCTTGAAAACACACGTGTCTCTTTTTGCACAGGTGGCATGTACTGTGTCAGGGACGCATGTCAGGGACGCATGGAAAAACAAATGTGTGATTTCAGTTGGTGGAAAGCCAGTCACTGCTCTGTTAGATTCTGGTAGTATTGTGACATTAGTCAAAAGTGATGTTTTAAATCCTGCAAAGTTACACCCTAGCACTATTGGGGTGATTTGTATACATGGTGACACACATGACTATCAGACTGCGATGGTTGAGTTTGATACCCCTTGGGGCACTGTGACACATTCAGTAGGGGTGGTACCCTCATTACTTCATGAAGTCCTAATGGGGAGAGATTATCCACACTAACACTCACTCCGCACCCTTTCTATTGCAAAATTGACAGGGCAACTGTTGGTGTTCCCTTTTTCTGCAATGAATGGAGAGCAGGAGGAGCTGGATTCCAACCCCCAGCATGAGGATAATGAACAAGAATTTATCTCTGACTCTAATAATGAGAATGGACAGAATGTGGTGCCTGACTTGGAAGTCAGGAAAGATTATTTTTGTATGGAACCATTAAAAGACTCCACACTTATTAGAACCAGAGAAAACATTAAAATGATTGATGGCAAACCTGTTGAACCCAATGTAGGGGTGTCTCAATGCATAAAAAAGGTTTTTGAATCAATCATTTTTTCAGGAGCAGTGATTTTAATAATGCTTAAAGTTAAACAATAAAATTGAAATATTCCTTTAAATAATGCGCCTGGGGGGTCCCTTAGTCTGCCTGTAAAAGGGCACATCTCTGTGATGTTTAGAACATAGCCAGAGCAAAATGACGTTTGTGAAGGAAGAATTGTCATTTATTATCACGGCTGTAATGCATTGCCGGCTCCCGGCAATAAACAGAAAAATCACTGAAACAATTTTTGTATGGTCCCCCCAGTCCAAACCAGACCCCTGGTTTGGTTTTTAAGGGGAACCCCGCACCAAAATTTTTAAAAAAATGACGTGGGGTCCCCCCTAAAATCCAAAACAGACCCTTATCCGAACATGCAGCCTGGCTGGCCAGAATAGGGGGGATGAGCAAGTGACCCCCCTCCTGAACTGAACCAGGCTGCATGGGGAGTATGGGTGCTTTGGGGCAGGGGGGCTCTGCTCCTCCTCCATGGGAGGGCTCCCGTCGACTGAGCTCTGTTTGTCGTGACACTTTATTTTTATGACCACTCAGTGACGTATGTGCATGACCCACCCCCTCTGATGTCACATGACGTCAGAAAGGGCGGGTCACTCACTTACGTCACCGGGTGGCCCCGCCCTGACATATAAATAAACTGTCATAACAAACAGAGGGCTAAATGTGTTTAAAAACAAACAACGCCAAAAGCAGGGCTCTGCGACCGGTATTATTCCAGGCATGCCCCACGGAGCCCAGAGAGTGGAACACTTGCAGGTGACAGTACGCAGCTCTCACCTGCATACAGGGGCAAATACAAAACTAGGGACGCAATACTGGTCGCAGAGCCCCACTTTTGGGTTTATTTGTTTTCAAACACATTTTTTAACAGTCTTTATCAGCAATTTTATATGATTTATGTTTACCAATATAAATTAACATACAGTGGTAAACAATATCACTCTATGAAGAGTTTTTTCCTTTACATACCTGTCAGGATTCCCATTGGTAGAGCTCATACCAGGAGACCATCCCCCCAAAGGAGCCATTGGAGGCCACGCCAGTAGGAGAGGTCCCCCCAAAGAGACCTGCAAGCATATTTGGCCCAGTTTTGTTGCATGGTAAGTGGGCCCATCGAAGCTGGTGAGTGAGATATACCCAAGGATTGGATCACAGAAGTCACCCATCAATTTGAACACAGAAGAACAAGCACTTCAAGAATTATAAGAGACTTTTATGTTTTTCATTATGTTTTTCACTAAGTTTGCACATTGATCACTTTTTTGCACAGTATATGGTATAATGTATAACTCAAGCACTAGTGGAACTTTATATATACAGTATCTCACAAAAGTGAGTACACCCCTCACATTTATGTAAATATTTTATTATATATTTTCATGAAGAAATGACACTTTGCTACAATGCAGTAGTAACTGTACAGCTTGTACAACAGTGTAAATTTGCTGTCCCCTCAAAATAACTCAACGCGCAGCCATTAATGTCTAAACTGCTGGCAACAAAAGGGAGTACACCCCTAAATGAAAGATAAGGTCTCAGGTGCGAATGGGGATCAGATGTGTTAAATTTGGTGTTATCGCTCTCACTCTTTCATACTTGTCACTGGAAGTTCAACATGGGCCCTCATGACAAATAACTCTCTGAGGATCTGAAAAAAAGAATTGCTGCTCTACATAAAGATGGCCTATGCTATAAGAAGATTGCCAAGACCCTGAAACTGAGCTGCAGCACAGTGGCCATGATGATACAATGGTTTAACAGGACAGGTTCCACTTAGAACAGGCCTTGCCATGGTGCACCAAAGAAGTGCACATGCTCAGCACCATATCCAGAGGTTGTCTTTGGGAAATAGACATATGAGTGCTGCCAGCATTGCTGCAGAGGTTGAAGGGGTGGGGGGGTCAGCCTGTCAGTGATCAGACCATACGCCACACACTGTATCAAATTGGTCTACATGGTGTCATTCCAGAAGGAAGCCTCTTGATCAAGATGATGCATAAGAAAGCCTGCAAACAGTTTGCTGAAAACAAGCAAACTAAGGACATGGATGACTGGAACCATGCCTTGTGGTCTGATGAGACCAAGATAAACTTATTTTGTTCAGGTGGTGTCAAGCGTGTGTGGTGTCAACCAGGTGAGGAGTACAAAGACAAGGCAGGCTTGCCTACAGTCAGGCCTGCTGGTGGAAGTGTCATGGTCTGGGGCTGCATGAGTGCTGCCGGCACTGGGAGCTACAGTTCATTGATGGAACCATGAATGCCAACATGTACTGTGACATACTGAAGCAGAGCGTGATCAATGTGAGGGGTGTTTATACTTTTGTGAGATACTGTATAAACTTTAAGAGACCACATTCACTGGTCACGTGTAGCTTTACATACTCTTGCAAATTTGCAACACAAGTGTTTTCTCCTTGTTCTTATGAATTTCTTTTTAGTGAATTAGGTCCTGTGTAGCAGAGCAAAGAAGGGGAAGAAGCATAGAGAAATGTAGTATATTGGCAAGGGTTGGGGAAACAATGCAAAGATATGGGTGGTTGTGATCTGTGACTAATAACTGTAAATTCAGCTGGACTGGAAAGGAAACTTCTTTGGATACTGATAAACATGCCACACCTAAGCACCCCACTGTAGAGTTCCCCTCCTCTCTATACCATAATAATGAGTGTCCCTGTGCCTGTGTTATGTAAAAAATCTGCCGGATTGTACCTATATGAGCTCAGCTCCCTCTCGCTTAGCTGACTATCAGCTCTCTTCTCTCTCAGGATCACAGATCCAGTGGGCGGGGCAGAGCCCTCCTGCTGACGTCAGCTGGGGAGGAGGGGAAGAGAGGAGAGAGAGAGCTGACAGTCAATGCCAGGGAGCCGCATTCCTATAGGTACATTGGGCAGATTTTTTACATAACACAGGCACAGGGACAGTTATTATTATGGTACAGAGGGGATTACAGGATTTATCAGCAGATATGAGAGCAGCAGGAGCCAGGGAGGGGGGCAGGCACTGGTATGAGCAGACAGGCTGAGAGGGGAGGAGCATAGAGGAGACGCAGACACAGGACGGCAGGGCTGCAGATGATGGAGGCAAGTACGCTGGCCATGGTGTCAGGGCTCAGCAGCCCTGATATATTGCTGTCAGTGTACAGGAGGGAGGGCATAGTCAGGCAGGGTCAGCCAGGTTTTTTTAGGTGATACAGAGGGCCAAATGACACAACACAAGCATTGTGCTGTATAACATGCTTTAAGGGAACAGGATCTTTTTTTTTTTTTGGTTAACAAACGCTTTAGTGCTTAAAATATTAAAATATAAAAAGTCCAACTTTAAAACATTGTTAGAAGTCAGAATTTTTGGCAGAAGAGACATCCAAAGTCTCTTTTTCCTAAAAAAAATTTTGACTAATTTCTGGCATTCATAAAATGTCAAGAACAGAAGTAGATGTTATGCATGATATACAGTAACTCCAAGTTACATTATCAGTGGCTCCCCAAAGGCTGAAGAGGAGCAATGTGGGAGCTGAAAGAAATAGTGTGGAAGGTAGTGAAGGACAGAGTAGTAAATTGAGCCTTCAGTAAACACTAGGTAAATATATTATAATGTGTAAGTATTCTGTGCATGTTTCCTCAATATATAAACAAACCCCCCCCCCCCCCCAGCAAGAGAAATTTAGTTTAAATTTAAAATACTCTTACGAACATTTGACTGTATAACATTATATTATTTTCTTTACTTTTTAAACGGTATTATGTAACCTTTACTTTGTCACTTTTATACCGGTGATACTCGAAAAATTAGAATATCATGCAAAAGTTCATTTATTTCAGTAATGCAACTTAACCGGTTCCACAGCGCACGTTGTATATGCACTGCGGCAGCTACCACGAATCGCCGTAAAAAGGTGGCGATCTGCGGGTGGCCGCCAGGGGGGCGCTCATGCGTGCCCGCCGCATTCCGGAGGAGTGTGCCCGCGGCTCGGGCGGACCCGATGAGCGGCCACAGCCAAAGAGCGGGGAACCGCCGATGTAAACACGGAGGTTCCCCGCCCTGTCAGTGCGGGCATAGAAGATCTACTGATCCCTGTTACTGGGATCAGTTAGATCTCCTATGCCCATGTTAGCCCAGCCCCTCCACAGTAAGAACACACCCAGGGAACACAGTTAACCCCTAGCCCCCCCGGTTAACCCCTTCACTGCCAATGACATTTATACAGTAATCAGTGGACATTTAAATTTCCGATCGCTATATAAATGTCATTGGTCCCAAAAAAGTGTCAAAAATATCCGACATGTCCGCCCCAATATCGCAGTACCGCAATTTTTTTTATCACAAATATGAGGAAGAATATAAATCAGCCAAAACCGATGAAAAAAATGTTTTTTTTTTTATATATATTTTTTTGAATTGTATTTTAGCAAAAAGTAAGAAAAACTGTTTTTTTTTTTTTGCAAAATTGTCGCTCTTTTTTTGTTTATAGCGGCGATCAGAAATGATGCAAGGGTGATCAAATACCACCAAAAGAAAGCTCTATTTGTAGGGGAAAAAAATTGTCAGTTAAAGCAACGCAGTGCCGAATCACAAAAACTGCTCTGGTCAGGAAGGTGGTAAACTTTCCGGGGTTGAAGTGGTTAAAAGGTGAAACTAATATATGAGATAGACTCATTACATGCAAAGCAAGATAGTTCAAGCTGTGATTTGTCATAATTGTGATGATTATGGCTTACAGCTCATGAAAACCCCAAATCCACAATCTCAGAAAATTAGAATATTGTGACAAGGTGCAATATTCTAGACTCAAAGTGTCCCACTCTAATCATCTAATTTAGCCATAACACCTGCAAAGGGTTCCTGAGCCTTTAAATTGTCTCTCAGTCTGGTTCAGTAGGAATCACAATCATGGGAAAGACTGCTGACCTGACAGTTATGCAGAAAACCATAATTTACACCCTCCATAAGGAGGGAAAGCCTCAAAAGGTAATTGCAAAAGAAGTTGGATGTTCCCAAAGTGCTGTATCAAAGCACATTAATAGAAAGTTATGTGGAAGGGAAATATGTGGAAATAAAAGGTGCACAAGCAGCAGGGATGACCGCAGCCTGGAGAGGATTGTCAGGAAAAGGCCATTCAAAGGTGTTGGGGAATTTCACAAAGAGTGGACTGAGGCTGGAGTCAGTGCATCAAGAGCCACCACACACAGACGGATCCTGGACAGGGGCTTCAAATGTTGTATTCCTCTTGTCAAGCCGCTCCTGAACAACAAACAACATCAGAAGCATCTTACCTGGGCTAAAGAAAAACAGACCTGGTCTGTAACTCAGTAGTCCAAAGTCCTCTTTTCTGTTGAGAGAAAATTTTGCATTTCATTTGGAAACCAAGGACCCAGAGTATGGAGCAAGAATGGAGAGGCACACACTGCAAGATGCTTGAAGTCCAGTGTGAAGTTTCCACAGTCTGTGTTCATTTGGGGAGCCATGTCATCTGCTGGTGTTGGTCCACTGTGCTTCATTAAGTCCAGGGTCAACACAGCCATCTACCAGGAGATTTTGGAGCACTTCATGCTTCCTTCCACAGACGAGCTCTATGGGGATGCTGACTTCATTTTCCAGCAGGACTTGGCACCTGCCCACACTGCCAAAAGCACCAAAACCTGGTTCAATGACAGTGGGATTACTGTGCTTGATTGGCCAGCAAACTCGCCTGACCTGAACCCCATAGAGAATCTATGGGACATTGCCAAGAGAAAGATGAGAGACATGAGACCCAACAATGCAGAAGAGCTGAAGGCCACTATTGAAGCATCTTGGTCTTCCATAACACCTCAGCAGTGCCACAGGCTGATAGCTTCCATGCCACACCGCATTGAGGCAGTAAATGCTGCAAAAGGGGCCCAAATCAAGTACTGAGTACATATGCATGCTTATACTTTTCAGAGGTCTGATATTGTTCTATATACAACCCTTGTTTTATTGATTGCATGTAATATTCTAATTTTCTGAGATTGTGGATTTGGGGTCTTCATGAGCTGTAAGCCATAATCATCACAATTATGACAAATCACGGCTTGGACTATCTTGCTTTGCATATAATGAGTCTATCTCATATATTAGTTTCACCTTTTAAGTTGCATTACTGAAATAAATGAACTTTTGCACAATATTCTAATTTTTTGAGTATCACCTGTATATATTATGATGGAAAGGTAAAACAATTTAGTTGCAGACTTCATGTTTGATCTTGTCCACTTCGATTTTTGGATTTATGTGTACATTTAAAAATTGTCCCTGCTCTTTGCATGCTATTTTCTTCTAAGTCCAACTATATTTGGATGCATAGCAAAGGCTGCAGGAGCTTTTATGACAGATGGGATTGGGTGAACAGTTTCATGTGAGATGACTGATTTCACACACCGTTGGGCAAAAGTTAAGAAATATTTTCTTCATTAAATCCTTCTTTTCAAATTGGTATATAATCTTTGGCTCTGGGCTGCTGTCAGATACAAAATTATAAAACATAAAGTTTAAAAATAGTAGAGTCATGGTAAGGAAAACAATTCTATTAAAAATGATGAAACTTTTGATGCAATGTAGATTGTACTCTCAAACTTCTTGAAGATTTGCAAAAGGGAAAAAAAAACAATCCCTACAGTATGAAGTGCAATAGTAGTTCAATATTTGAAAGGTTTATTTTGATACTGAAAAATATTTTATTCTAATCAGATTTTTGTTTTACTTGCATTTAATAAAGTAACAGCTGTGGGGATTGTAGGGCTTATGGCTATACAACATTAGTCTTATAGGTGTAAAAAAAAATGTAATTCTACATTCACATTATGCAATTTTCACCTTCAATAAAGAGTTCTTATATTTAAATTTGAATTCTCAATGTCAATAATGTAGCAAACAAGAATCATTCTGAATTCACTATGTTGAAGTCATACCAGTATAAGATTGACTAGTTGCTTGAATAACATTATCCAGCTTCCATATTGTAACTTGACATTTAGGTGTCTATTAAAAAAATGTATAAACGTTTGATACTGTAAACAATAAAGAGTTTGCATGCATCTATACGAGTTTATCCATTGTCTGACATATGTCAGGAGAGGTAAATGTAACATTGGGAGGTATGTATAACATAAGACGGATGGGTGGTGCTGTATCACGAATCGCCATTTATAAACGGTGGCTCGCTCGTGCGCGGCTCTCGTGCCGCCGCACTCTGCAGCAGTATGGCCATGGGTCTGACAGACTCGATGTATGCCGGCTACTCGCGATTGCCTGGCAGAGAAGAAAAACAGGGAACCGCCGATGTAAACGCGGCGGTTCCCCGCTCTGTCAGGCGGCATGTAAGAGATCTACTGATCCCTGTCACTGGGATCAGTTAGATCTCTTATGTCCCTGGCAGCCCCACCCCCATCACAGTTAGAACACGCCTAGGGAACACAGTTAAACCCTAGATTGCCCCCTGCAGGTTAACCCCTTCACTGCCGATGACATTTATAGAGTAATCAGTGGATATTTAAATTTCTGATCGCTGTATAAATGTCATTGGTCTCAAAAAAGTGTCAAAAATGTCCAACATGTCTGTCCCAATATCACAGTCCCGCTAAAAATTGCAGATCGCCGCCATTACTAGTAAAAAAAAAATAGTAAAACAGCCATAAATTAATTCTCATGGTTTGTAAACGCGGCAACTTTTGTGCAAGCCAATCAATAAACGCTGATCGCAATTTTTTTTGCCACAAATATGAGGAAGAATATATATTGGCCAAAACTGATGAATAAATTCATTTTTTTATATTTTTTATATGCATTATAGCAAAAAGTAAAAAAATATAGTTTTTTTTTTCAAAATTGTTGCTCTTTTTTTGTTAATAGCAGTGATTATAAGTGAAGGGAAAAAAGGGCGTCAATTTTGTTTGGGTACAACATTGCACGATCGCGCAACTGCCAGTTAAAGTGATGCAGTGCCGAATCTCAAAAAGTGATCTGGTCCTAATGTGAGTGTGAGAAATCCTTCTGGTCCTTAAGTGGTTAAAAGCACTGTTGCTTTAAAGTCATCCACTTGTTTATGGAAAAGAGGAATTTCAGTACTATGGAATGTAATACTAAATTATTATTTTATTTTTATATTAGGCTACTAGCTTGTACTGTACTATAGACAGTAATAGATTTCAAAAAGCAAACAGTTTGCTTACCACAGAGAAACAAGAAATAAAATAAGCAGTAGCTGACCAAACAGCTCAGTGGTATATTAAAAGGGAAGGATGGCAAACCTTTTTTGGCTATTCTTCTTTCTTGGGCCACAGGAGTACTAATTTATTCCTCTGACCCAGAGTAAACTGATAGCAGACTTTTACCATCTATCACCTGATGCAGTGACCACAAGTTGCTACACATGGATCAAAATGTGGCCAGTTCAGCACAGAGCAGACAAATTTCAATCTATGTGTGGCCCTACCTGGATTGTTGGAAAACTTTAATTTGATCAGCAGCTGCAGCCAATGGGTTGTAGTGATGATCAGTGTATTCTGAGAAAGGAGGAGTCCCCACTTTCAAAATACAATAGCGCAGTGGGGAGATTCTTGCATCTACCTCGCTTGTGTGGGTGGGGGAATCCGTTTTTTTTTTGTTCAGCCCACAAGCTGAATAACAAAAAAATGAAATGTGTATACACAGCTTAACAGTAACTGTTTTCTGCTGCAAGTAGATCAAGAGGTGACCCAGTGGTCATGTGATCTGTCTGCTCTCAGTTCATGGGACAGCTACATATCGCTGATCGCTGTATAAATGTCATTGGTCCCAAAAAAGTGTCAAAAATGTCTGACATGTCCGCCCCAATATCACAGTCCCAATAAAAATTGGGTGCTGCACCATGGAGGTGAGCTTGTTTGCTTTTTTTTTTATTAACCCTATAATTTTCCTTTAAACTCCTGGAATAAAGCTGGAGCCTGCAAAGTTTAAAGCCATGGTATATTGCAGAGTTGTTGCATTTAATGCTACAAAACCAGACAAAAAGTGTGCTGGGAGGGGTTCTGTGGGGGAAAAATGCCATGATGACTATAATAACTCACCAAGCTTCACTGCAAGGTGACTGCAGTTCAGGCCCTGATGAAAAATGAACTAGAGTACTTTTTCTGTGACCCATTAACTATAATCAAGTATACATATAATTCTTCATTATTTAATTGTGTTTTAGTGTTATTATATATTAGACCCATATAGAGGATCTTAAAGAAGAATTCCAGGGGGGCGTGGCTTGCGCGCGCACGAGGATGGACGCTTAAGCCGTGAGCTCCGCCAAAGACCGGACCCAGAGCGACAAATCCAGCGGGCTTCACAGCACCTATCACGAACACGACCCACCACCTCGCGACTCACCCCCAGAGGTACGAGCTGAGACCGGCACTATCCACGACACTTCGGGCGACCTAAACAGCGAGACCCAGGC
>BLSH010047801.1:289733-303557 GCA_018402905.1 Glandirana rugosa | reverse complement strand
AGGGTTAAAAAGCGCCACCTTTCCCGTGTGGCCCAGGGTAAATTTGGGGGAGGTGGTCCTCCTATGGGTTCTAGTGAATACTAGTTTTAAGAAAAAAAATCCCTGTTCCTTTGCTAAGATTCCTTCCGCTCCCTTTTTCCCTGATATTGGATGTTACCCTTAGCTTAGAGTTAGATGAGCCTAATAAGGGGTCTTTATGTTTTTTTTGCTCGTTTTATGCGCCTATATTTTTTTTCCGAGGTTCTCTCCTTTTAATACATACGTTACGAAATGGGGCGGGTTTCGTGCTGCTCCTCTCTAGCCAGTATAGCGCCTCTTCTGCGGTATTAAAGAAGATTGTGTCCCCTTCTACCACTATCCGTAATCTCGCGGGGTAAAGCATTGCATACATAATTTTCCTCTCTTGGAGCCTTTTTTTTATATCCGCGTATTTTGCTCGTTTTTTTTGTATTTCTGGGGAATAATCCGAGTAGATTGAGATTCGATTCCCATTGTAGGTTATAGTCCCTTTTTCCCTCGCCTTCCTTAGAATCGTTTCCTTGTCCCTAAAAAAAAGAATTTTGATCATAAGTGATCTTGGGTATCCTCCTGGTGGAGGGGGTTTAAATGGGACCCGGTGTGCCCTTTCCACCGCGAAAAATTGGGAAAATGCTTCCCTTCCGAAGTTCCCTACTAGCCAATTTTCGACAAATTCTATGGGGTTCGCTCCTTCACTTCTTTCTGGGAGCCCCACTATCCGCAGGTTATTTCTTCTTAGTCTATTCTCCATATCTTCTATTTTGGTGATATATGGATCGATTTTCTTCCCCAAAAGCTGTGTATCCTTTTTTATTGGGCTTATTTCGTCCTCTATTTGGCTGATCCTCCCTTCCATTTCTTTCATCTTTTCTTGCGTTTTTTGTGCATCGTGCCTGATCAAGCAGATCTCCTCTTTAAGGCTCTTTACCTGTTCATTCAGCTCCTGCACCATTGATTTGCATATATTTATCGCCTCAAATACTTCCCTCATAGTTGGCTCCGACTCTTTTTCTGTTTTTTCCTCCATGATTGTTGTTGATATCTCCAATTTCTGTTCCCCCTTTGTCCCCTTCAGCTGGCTTTTCCGGGTTACTGCTCCTCCAGCTGGGTTTTTATTTGGATTTGTGGGGGTTGTCCCCCCCTTAGCTGGGGAGAGGGATGATTTTTCCTGTGTATTGGCTGATTGGTTCTTCTTCTCTTTCCCTTTATCTTTATCCATACTTCACTTCTGTTTCCTTCAGTGGTATCTCTCTTTCCACTTGCAGGGCAGCTAGATAGCTGTTTTAACGAGGTGGACTCTCACTGCTCCCTCTTTCTTCCTTTTTACACACGTGCGCCCATTCCAACCATCCCTTTGTCTACGGCTTGGACTTCTTTAGGGTTCCAGTATGGGGGGTCGTTTCTTAATTTCTTTCTTTAACTTAATTTCTTCTCCCTTTTCCTGGTATATACCCCTGTCGTTTCTGCGTTTACTTATACCCCTGCCCTCAGCCTGGGCTTCTGGTGCACGATTTTGCACGCCCTCTCGGCAGTCCTTTACATTTGTTTACTTTTTAAGGCCTTTTGTCTCTTACAGTCTTGCAGTTTTTTTTTTTTTATATTCGGGGAAATCTTTTATTATGCGTTTATATATTTATTTATAATGTGGTATTCCGTGTTGAGTATTTACCACTGTCCCCTCCCCTTATGCACCTACCCGTTTATTTTAGTTGTTTATTTTAGGGCATAGGGGATAGTAACCTGGTCTTAAGCCACTAAGGTTCGGCCCACAAGGTATGGTGGGAACCCCTTCCCTGGTCTTACAATCCAGTCCAGTTCACCCGTTCTCACAGCTGACAATCCCTCTCTTTGTTTTTTTTTTGTTTTTTTTTTTTGTTTTTTTTTTCCCCCCAAACACGTTTTCTTTTGTGTAGTCTTGTATTCCCTTATGGAGTAGTATATTACAGTGCACTATGTGCTTAGCTCTGTGATCTTATATAAGGGATATAAGGGATTTCATATAAAAGCATTCAATACCAAGGGTAGGGGATGATGGCTTGGTCTTAAACCAGAGTATGGAAGCCCGTGAGGTATGGTGGGAGCGCCCACCCGGGTCCCATAGTCCAGTCTGATCCACAAGGGTAACGGTCTTTCTTCAAGCACGTTTCTATATTTACAGTCTTATGTTCCCTTATGGAGTGATATTGTACAGAGCACAGTATACTTGCGGAGTATATAATTTAACAGTCTATATGAAGGGTATCAGTAAATCTTCCATTGTTATTATAAAAGCATTTGGTACCAGCGGTAAAGGGAAAAACCTGGTCGCAGCCACCGCTTTCACGGCTTATCTTACCTTACCCCGCATCACCTCTGGGTCTTAACATACGTTTTACTTCACCAACTCTAGTTGTATTGCAGAGGCCGCTCAGGTCTCCCTTTCTTTCCCTTCCTGCTCCCGGCGGAGTTGTCGGGTATTGCCTTTAGCGGGGAGGCTGTGTGATTGATCCTGTCTGAGGCGTCGGGTGGCCGGCTTTCCGTGTCACGTTGGTCCGCCCGGCTTCGTCCGGCTCTCCGTGCTTTGTTCGGGGCAGCGGGGCTCTAAGGAGTTCCTTAGCCGAGGATAGGTTCCCGGCTTCAGCGTGGTCTGGCGTCGTTCAGTGTCCCAGCGTCCATGATTCACCTGGGAGGGAGAGGGGAGAGTGCAGCCTTCCTCCTTCCTCTCACCTACACATCCGGTCACGCCCCGACACCTCCTCTTCACCACAGCTAGCACATAGTGAGGCCTGCTGCAGCCGCGGGCAAGGCCTCAGAGCCACCCTTTGTGGGTAAGAATCAAGGGTTTCTTTCCTTGAAACCACGGACTCTGTTGTGTAAGCATGTTGGTGCTAGCTGGGCATTGAATGAACTACTACTCCCAGCCCATCCATCTTCCAGACCCATCCCGCCTGTCCTGCGGTCTAATGGCTCTCCTTCCCCTTGGTTGGTTCCTCCCTACAGACTGCTCTCTCTCCTCTCAGACGGTCTCACCCTTCTCATCCAACTACTCAGGGGCCGCCACCAGTGTTGCCAACCTCCAGCAGCGTTTTTTACTGGCAAAACATAAAAAATGTACTGGCGGAGCACATTTTTTACTGGCAACTTGAAAAATAATAGAACTCCTATTAAAAGAGAAGACAATTGATATTTAAACACAACATGGAAACACTGACAATACCCATATCAAGTAATTTGCCTGATTTACACTTAAAAAGTCAGCACAGCATGACAAATTATCAGACCCTGATATTTATAGACAGGTGTAAAAATCACAGATTTTTACAAACTGTCAGTAAATTTACTGATGGTTGGCAACCCTGGCCGCCACTCACCGACTATATGGTGGATTATTTAAAGAGTCTCCCTCCATGTAGAACTCTGCTGCTCTCCTGCTTCTCCTGTGCCAATCCAGGATCTGACTCTTGCTCCTGGCTGCACCCAAGCCCCTGGCCTTAGGTTCACCTCCCCCTCCAGACAGGGGATACCCTCCAGGGCGAGGCCTGATCAACCCACAACTCCAGCTACATTATCCTCTCTTCTACCCAAACTCTCCTGACACCTGCTGGCAGATCGCGGTATTTAAGCAGGCCTGCCCCCTGCCAACCCAGCCTGTGGATTGGTCTGGGCTCCTTGTCATACATCAGGAAGTCAAACGGATAAAAAATCTCTATAAAAGTTGACTCTGTGAGGTGTTGCAATATCTGGGAAAACCATCCAAAACAAATAGAATTAAAAAGGAATTGCGCAACCTTAAACAATATTAAAATTAATTGTGTTCAAAAAATATTCTAAGTGTATGCCACTCCTAAGAAATAAATGAACATTGATGTGTATAAATCAATATGGTAAACAGAACAAACAATTGAAATCAGTGCACCTAATTTGTGCCATACATAAAATTAGTGCAAAAGAACATAAAATCATCAAAAGTCCAACATAATGGGTTGAATAGGATATAGTGTTCCAGAAGAGAGTAGGAAAGTACTTCCACCAAGTGTATAGATCGAGATAGCGTCCAGTGTCACCCCACACTCTGAGTATAGCAACTCTTACCAGAGATGTAGGTTTACCTAGCTCTAGGCAGACATAGGAAACATAGCGGCAAGTCGCCTCTGCAGGTTTAGGAGATGGGTTCTCACTACCTCCTCAGGTATCTCGATGAACTCACAGCGGCAGGATATAGAAAAAAATAAACTCCAGATAGTGAAATACTGTATGGTATCCAGAAGTAAACATAAGCCAACAGGCTACTCACATGTATCATATTGTAAGAAACGCTCAGAGAAAAACAAACGCTGGCTCAGGGAACGTGCAGCCCGTGCTATCCTGGTCACATGGGTCGTGTGCTCGTCAATACGTAGGACCGCCCTACCTGAGGAGGTAGTGAGACCCCATCTCCTAAACCTGCAGAGGCAACTTGCCGCTATGTTTCCTATGTCTGCCTAGAGCCTACTCTCTTCTGGAACACTATATCCTATTCAACCAATTATGTTGGACTTTTGATGATTTTACGTTCTTTTGCACTAATTTTATGTATGGCACAAATTAGGTGCACTGATTTCAATTGTTTGTTCTGTTTACCATATTGATTTATACACATCAATGTTCATTTATTTCTTAGGAGTGGCATACACTTAGAATATTTTTTGAACACAATTAATTTTAATATTGTTTAAGGTTGCGCAATTCCTTTTTAATTCTATACATCAGGAAGTGACACCTCCTCATCCACCCCCCTTCTAGAGCTTTCCCAGCTCAAAGGGAGGAAATCTCCAAGGGGTGTCCCTTCCCTCCATCTCCAGCCCCTCCCCTGTGCCACTCCCCAGCCCAGATCAAAACATTCAGGCCTGCACCTACACCCAGGCCTAACTAGATTTTTCCTCACCTACAAAAAATCTACAAAAGTAAAGCACCTACACTATGGGGGTGCTACACTGGGGATTCAAGTTATTTTAGCACCTGACCACAACCCACACCCATCACCACCAACAAGCATCACCCACACCACTCTACACCCATCATCACCCACTAACACCCATCTACACCCAGCTTCACCCACACCCATCATTACCCAGCATCACTCACTGACACCCATCATCACCCACACCCCTCTACAGCCTTCCACTGACACCCATCACCACCCACACCCATCATCACCAACACCTATCATAACCCAGCATCACCCACACTCCTCACTACCACCCACACATACCCACTGACATCCCTCTACACCCAGCTTCACCCACACCTATCATCACCAACACCCATCATTACCCAGCATCACCCACACCCCTCACTACCACCCACAATCATCTGTGATGGTATCACACGTGAGACACATGCAAAGTAATGATACCACGCACAAAGCAAGGCGGACTCCATTTTGGAAGGTTAGCTACTTAAATGGCTGCTAAGTTTTTTTTTCTCTCCTTCTAACATGGCAGTTTGAAGTAGGACAAAGCTTCTCATTTACACCCCCTCCCTCTCTGGTCAGATCAACTTCAAACGGGGCCATCTGATTATGGTTCATGATTGGTCAGGAAGAAGCCCTGTTCCCTTATCTTGAACAAACATAAAACAAACTGATGTTTGCCCATAATATACCCTGGCAACTCTAACCTTGGGATGACCCTCTCTCTCGGTCTTAAAACTTACCCAAAAGCTATATAAACCCATCATTTCTGGTAGAAGTATGCTATAGTGATAAAACATACATATTTGAATGTAGAATTTTGGCCCGGATAATTCAAGTATAAACATTCACCCCTTGTTACTCAAGGAGAGATAGAACTAGTCTATTCCCTTCTCAGGGTCCTAGAAGGTCTCAGCACTCTCATGTTTGGAGTCATTTGAAAGCTTTACGCATGCCGAGATTGAATTTCTTACTGGGAGATGTGTCGGGCGGCCCAATCACACGAT
Organism: Glandirana rugosa; assembly: GCA_018402905.1. Classification (NCBI taxonomy): domain Eukaryota; kingdom Metazoa; phylum Chordata; class Amphibia; order Anura; family Ranidae; genus Glandirana; species Glandirana rugosa. The sequence continues at coordinate 297,602 of BLSH010047801.1, read as the reverse complement.
ATGATTTTCATAATCCATGCATGGATTATGCAGCATTTACCGCAATGGCCCGCCTTGGACATTGTCTAAGAACACGCCCTCTCATGCGAATGGCCAGAGGGGTATGGCTCCCCCCTTTGTGATCCAGAGAAAAAGGACTGGCAAGATCAATTGTCAGTTCTCAACTACCATCAATGAAACAACATCAGAGAACCAGGAAATCATCTTAGAAACATTGATTAGGCACGGACATTTCAAATGCAGATATTTTTCATTCTGTTCCTTTGCTGTAAATTTTGTCTCAGTATCTTGCAACCTTCTTTTATTTTTCTGTAAATATTTTACTGCACCTAAAACTTGACCTTTTCATTATTAAACCTTATTTTGAAAAGTGTCCCTAAAGGTCTTAATGCAACTATTACGAATCTGTTCCTTTGAAGAAAGCTACTGTTTTTAAAATACCGCATCTGAATATACCTGTCTGCGGTGACAGTGTGTGTTACAGGTGGTTGTTCTAAAATACTGGTATTGCTAACATACAGGTCTTCTGGCCGGTATCCAGAAGTGGTGGCAGAGAAAGGGTTAATTGTTTGAATTAGCCCAATAACAATCGCTCTCAGGCGGCTGATACTTAGACGGTGGTCCCGCAAACTGGGAAATATTTGTGCTGAAAGCAGCTGAGAGTGGCATTGTTACATTCGTGACAAGTGTGGTATTAGATCAGGGGGGACCTCGGTCACCAGTCGGTGAGGAGGGCAGCGATCTGATACCCATGCTCGCCACATACTGGTGGCAGTGGTGGGATAATTTCGCCTTAAGAGCATTCAGTGCATTGTTAGGAATTCTGCACTGAAGGATTGTAACCTTTTTGGAAACAGTCCTTAGAGACAAGCTGGTGCATATTTTTTGTTTTTAAAAAGAGACATACAGCAACAACTCCTCCCTACAACTCCTTTCTATCTGCTTTCTGTTCTCTCTTTTTTCCTTGCAAAATGTCTGGGCCATCAGTGTATAAGAAGATGAACATAAATAACCTGACTACTCAGTGTACAACAAGAGGCCTTGACGTCAGTAACAAAACTTATAAAGACATGATAAAGGCCCTACAGGAGTATGATATCCGAGCAGACCTGAACTCGGGGAAACGTGAAGCTGAAGGGGTTCCCGATACTCCAGAGCCAAGGGGTTCAGACTTAACGACCTCACAGGATGAGCAAAGAAGGACTGAAAATGGGAAAATTACTGATTGTCCCTTCTGGCCCGCAGCAGGAGCAGGCAACCCCCAGATTGCCTGCAAACAGCAGAGACTCTCAAATGCAGGAAACACTGCGGCGCATCAGTGAAATGGATCCTGGGATGTACCTGCAGTTTCTGGAACGCCAGGCTGAGGGAGAGGCTGCGCAGAAGGAGGCTGATCGTCGGCACCAATTGGAGATGTTGAGGCTGATGTTGAGGCACCGACAGGGTCAGAACCTCAGTTCCCTAGAGCACAGGGGCACCTCTCTGCCTGCAAGCCCAGACGCTAAATTTCCAGTAATGGAAAGGGACAGTGACATTGACGTGTATCTACTGTCATTTTAAAAACTTGCCATCAGTACCATTTGCCCCGAGCACAATGGGCTCAGTACCTGACACCAGGGCTACGGGGCAAGGCCCTGGATGTGTATGTGGACCTGCCAGAGGAGCAGGATGAAGATTACGAAGCCATAAAGGCAGCAATCATTCAGAAGTTGAAACAAAGAATAGCAGCACCAGTAAAAAGCTACAACAATCGATATATGATATACGGGTTTTGATTCATATAGTTAATCATTCAGAAGTATCGATTAACCCCTTAAGTATACAGAAAACAGTTTAGGTCCCTGCAAAAAGGACCTGGGGACCCTTATATGGATGTGGTAAGCCATTTACTTATCACATTCCAAAGGTGGACTAGGGGCCTCAAAGCCACTTCTTTTGAGGCCCTGGAAGATCTCATGATTGAAGATCCGCTCCTGCACATCTGTCCTCCAGACGTCAGACAGTTTGTGCTAGAGCGGAAGCCCAGGTCTGCTAAAGCCGCAGCAGACCTGGCCGATACCTTCATCAGTACTCGAGTATCGGACCATCGCAAAGCTCCACCGAATGGCTGGAAAGGGGAAAATCTCATGCGGTGACCCCTCCTCTGCAGGCCAACCAAGCCTCTCAGCAGTCTGAAACTGCAGTCCCTGGTGTCAAACCCGCCCTGACTGATAACCGCAGGTGTTACACCTGTGGCAAGCCTGGCCATCTGCAAAACACAGTGCCCGGAGCAGAAGAAGACGACATCATCTGGCCACCCGGCTAGCAACCCTTCCACCGTGCTGTTCCTCAGTGGAGGACCTCAAGGACCCAATGCCAACTTGCAGCCAGTCATCATGGGTCACCGGACTGTAATGGGTCTCCGGGACACCGGAGCTGAAGTCACCTTGGTCAGATCGGAGGTGATAGAAGAAACGGATATCATCCCCGAGAAGTTCCTCACCCTCACCGGAGTTGGGGGAACCCGCTTCCACATACCCCGGGCCTATGTGTACATTGATTGGGGTGCTGGGAGTGGGATGAGAGAGGTGAGAGTTTCTGAGGAGATTCCCACTGCTGTGTTGCTGGGTGCTGACTTGGGAACCCTTGTCTCCTACTATGCCCCTGCTGAGGACACCCCCTCAGAAACCTCTGGACTCCCTAAGGTACTGTGTGCAGATGTGGGTATGATATCTGGGCAACCTGGGGAGGGAGAGGGGGAAGTGGAAATGCAAGGTTCTCCTTCATCAGAGAAAGGAGAAGAGACACAGTTGAATGTAATTGTAAATGATGTATATGCCAATGATGTCACACATATACCTGTTGAATGTAATGTTGATAATGATGACAATGTATTACATATACTGGTGGTCACTCGCAGTGCTGCAAGGGCTGCCGAGGTACAGGCTAGGGTTGCCGAACAGCAGGAGGAGGTCTCTGGGCCCTCTCTGTGTTCTGACCCAGTGGGCTTTACCTCTGTTGGGCCTCAGCAGCTGTCCTCATTTGCCACAGGACTGCTGGCTGGGACTTGTGGTCCAGCCTTTGAAGCAGCGCTGCAGACAGACCAAACGCTGGCACAGCTCAGGAGTTTAGCTGACAGCCCCCCTGCAGTGAGTGACAAACAAAAGATTTACTGGGACAAAGGAAAGCTGTACAGGGAGAGTTTGTCTGCAAGGGAAAAACACAGCTGAATTCGGAAGCAGGCAGCTGGTGGTCCCAAGCCAATTCAGGGGACAGCTCTTAAAAGTGGCCCACGAGATCCCCCTAGCAGGTCACTTGGGGATCACTAAGACCCGGGGGCGATTAATCATAACTTTTATTGGTCCACCATGCTGACAGACATAGCTGTCTACTGTTGGTCCTGTGATATCTGCCAGCGAGTTGGCAAGGTAGGAGATGTATACAGGGTTCCATTAAAACCTTTGCCTGTGATTGATGAACCTTTTAAGAGGGTAGCAGTGGATATTGTTGGACCCCTAGCTATCCCCAGCAGTTCATGGAAAAGGTTTTATCCTGACAGTTGTTGACTATGCCACGCGTTACCCAGAGGCGGTGGCTCTCTCCTCCCTCCGTGCAGACAAGGTTGCTGATGCTCTGCTGGTTATCTTCACAAAAGTGGGATTCCCGGCTGAGCTCATTAGTGATCAAGGTCCTCAGTTTGTGTCTGACATGATGCACGCTCTCTGTCAGAAAAAAAAGATGACGCATATCATGGCCAGTCCTTACCATCCACAAACGAATGGCTTGTGCGAACGTTTCAATGGTACCCTGAAACAAATACTGCGCACCTTTGTGGAGTCCCACAAAGGACTGGGAAAGGTACCTGCCTCATCTGCTGTTCGCTTACAGAGAGGTGCCCCAGGAGTCCACAGGCTTCTTGCCATTTGAGCTGTTGTACGGACGGAGGGTTAGAGGACCCCTGGACCTAATCCGGGAGACCTAGGAGGCCAAGATCGCCGACCTAGAGGTCTCTGTGGTGGATTACGTCCTGAGATTCCAGGAAAACATGACCCAGGCCCAGACCAGACAGAAACGTTAGTATGACCGCAATGCTAGGGAGCAGGTATACAACATTGGGCAGCTGGTGTATGTTCTGCTTCCCTTGCGGCAGAACAAAATCCAGGCCGCATGGGAAGGCCCGTACCCCATTATACAGCGTCTAAATGACGTTACTTACCTAGACTGGTTCGGAGAAGGGAGTAGACGGCAGAAGGCCTTCCATGTGAACATGATTAAAGCCCATCATGAGCGCACGGCCTATGCCATGCCGGTCTGCAGCAGGCCGGAGCCTGAAGAGGCTGACCCACTCCTAGACTTGTTAGCTGACATCAGGGAGGTCAACTCCGACCTCCTGATAAACCCCAACCTTACCCCCACACAGGTACTTGGGCTGAAGGACGTGCTGACAGTCCATGGGAGCCGATTTACGGGGAAACCGGGGTGGACGGACCTCGCTGTCCACCAGGTGGACACTGGGGCACATCCCCCCATTAAACAGTCAGCCTATCGTGTCTCTCTGGAGGTGCTGGCTGACATGAAGAGGGAGGTGGAGGAGATGATGCAGCTGGGGTTAATTTGGAGGTCCCACAGTGATTGATGGTCCCCAGTGGTCCTGGTCCACAAAAAGGATCAGACGACCAGGTTCTGTGTGGACTACCAAAAGCTGAATGCGATCACCACTGCAGACGCCTACCCCATGCCCCGGATCGATGAGTTGTTGGATAGGCTGGCGGGGGACCGCTATGTCACAATCATGGATCTGAGCAGAGGGTACTGGCAAATTCCTCTGGCCCCTGAAGCTCTGGAAAAGTCAGCCTTCATCACCCCATTTGGCTTGTTCGAATTTACCGTCATGCCGTTTGGGATGAAGAACGCCCCAGCTACCTTCCAGAGGGCCATGAATGACTTACTGGAGGGTATGGAAACTTTTGCCATGGCTTACCTGGACTACATTGTGGTGTTCAGCCCTACCTGGGAGGAACCCTTGGTGCACCTGTCATGGGTCCTGGACCAACTGACAGCTGCCATTCTGACTGTCAAGCCCAGCAAGTGTCAGATTGCACGACTGATGTCCAGTACCTGGAACACCAGGTGGGAGGAGGCACTCTAAGACCCGAGACAGGGAAGGTGGAGGCCATACTGGCCTGGCCAACCCCTCAAACCAAGAAACAGGTTATGTCATTCTTGGGGACAGCTGGCTACTATAGGAAATTTGTAAGTAACTATAGTAGCCTGGCAAAACCTTTGACTGACCTAACCAAGAAGAAACTGCCCAAATTGGTGTCTTGGACATCAGAATGTGAGAGGGCATTTCAGGCCCTGAAGGAGGCGCTGGCCAGTGCCCCTGTGCTACAGGCTCCCGACTTCACCTGCCGTTTCTTAGTGCAGACCGGTGCCTCTGCCTATGGGTTGGGTGCAGTCCTGAGCCAAGTGGATGACACCGGAGAGGAACATCCCATCCTCTACCTGAGCCAGAAACTGGTTCCCAGGGAAGTAGCCTACGCCACGATCGAAAAGGAATGTCTCGCGATCGTGTTGGCTCTCCAGAAGCTGCAGATGTACCTCTATGGGAGGCACTTCACGGTGATCACCACACACAATCCCTTGAGCTGGCTAAATCATGTTGTTGGGGAGAATGGCAAGCTACTTCGTTGGAGCTTAATCCTTCAGCAGTATGATTTCACCATCCAGCACAAGAAAGGCAGCACCCATGGGAATGCTGATGGTCTGTTCCACCAAGCTAAGCCAGTAGGAGTGGATTGTGTCAGGACGGGAATCACATTCCCCTCCCATGCAACCATTTCAGGGGGGAGATGTGATGGTATCACGTGTGAGACACTCGCAAAGTAATGATACCACGCACGAAGCAAGACGGACTCCATTTTGGAAGGGGAGCTACTTAAATGGCTGCTAAGTTTCTTTTTTTCTCTCCTTCTAACATGGCAGTTTGAAGTAGGACAAAGCTTCTCATTTACACCCCCTCCCTCTCTGGCCAGATCAACTTCAAAAGGGGCCATCTGATTATGGTCCATGACTGGTCAGGAAGAAGCCCTGTTCGCTTATCTTGAACAAACATATAACAAACTGGTGTATGCCCATAAATTACCCTGGCAACTCTAACCTTGGGATGACCGTCTCTCTCTCTGTCTTAAAACGTATCCAAAAGCTATATAAACCCATAATTTCCGGTAGAAGTATGCCATAGTGATAAAACGTACATATATGAATGTAGAATTTTGGCCCGGATAATTCAAGTATAAACATTCATCCCTTGTTACTCAAGGAGGGATAGAACTAGTCTATCCCTTCCCAGGGTCCTAGAAGGTCTCAGCACTCTCATGTTTGGAGTCCTTTGGAAGCTTTACGCATGCCGAGATTGAATTTCTTACTGGGAGATGTGTCGGGCGGCCCAATCACAAGATATGATTTTCATAATCCATGCATGGATTATGCAGCATTTACTGCAAAGGCCGTTCTGGACATTGTTTAAGAACACGCCCTCTCATGTGAATGGCCAGAGGGGTATGGCTCCCCCCTTTGTGATCCAGAGAAAAAGGACTGATCAATTGTCAGTTCTCAATTAGCATCAATGAAACAACATCAGAGAACCAGGAAATCATCTTAGAAACACTGATTAGGCATGGACATTTCAAATGCAGGTATTTTTCATTCTGTTCCTTTGCTGTAAATTTTGTCTCAGTATCTTGCAATCTTCTTTTATTTTTCTGTAAATATTTTACTGCACTTAAAACTTGACCTTTTCATTATTAAACCTTATTTTGAAAAGTGTTAATTTTGTCCCTAAAGCTCTTAATGCAACTATTATGAATCTGTTCCTTTGAAGAAAGCTACTGTTTTTAAAATTATGCATCTGAATATACCTGTCTGCAGTGACAGTGTGTGTTACAGGCGGTTGTTCTAAAATACTGGTATTGCTAACATACGGGTCTTCTGGCCGGTATCCAGAAGTGGTGGCAGAGAAAAGGTTAATTGTTTGAATTAGCCCAGTAACAATCGCTCTCAGGCGGCTGACACTTAGACTGTGGTCCCACAAACTGGGTAATCTTTGTGCTGAAAGCAGCTGAGAGTGGCATTGTTATGTTTGTGACAAGTGCGGTATTAGATCAGGGGGTAATAGATCAGGGGGGTCGCCGGTCGGTGAGAAGGGCAGCGATCTGATACCCACGTTTGTCACATTACTCAAAAATAAAAAAGAATACCGCGCTAGAAATAACGATACCTAATAACTAGCAGCAACAATGTAAGGTGTGATACTTCACCATAGGGCAAACAGATATTCAATAAGATTGTTGCGCTAACTTAATGTGGATAAAAACGTTATAACTACAGTGAATCACCAAAATTAAATAAATCATGAATTGACATAAAATTAGGGGAAAAAAAGACCCTTATGAATTCCTCATATCTAGAGTTGAGCGAACACCTGGACGTTCGGGTTCTGCTGGTCCGTCCGAACTTCGGGACAAAGTCCGGGTCCGGGTCCGGACGGAACCCGAACGCTCGCACGGACAACGAACCCCATTGAAATCAATGGGGACCCGAACTTTTAGGCACAAAAATGGCTGTAGGAAAGTCCTGGAAAGCCCCAGAGGGCTGCAAAAGGAAGTAAAATGGGGGTAAGGGTAGGGCAAGTGCCCTACAAAAAAATGGGGACAGGGAAATAACTTTAAATATTTTTAAAAAAATAAAAACATAAAAAATGCAAAAATGGAGATGAATGTGGTTCATCTTCAAACTGTGTCTGAAAAGTATTAATTAACGGTAGAAGCCATATAACTGTTCTAAAATCATCTTCAAACTAGGGCAAGTGCCCTACAAATAAATGGGGAT
>BLSH010047801.1:260498-287944 GCA_018402905.1 Glandirana rugosa | reverse complement strand
AGTCAGGGATTAGCTTACTAAATACCTGTTATAAAAACGGTTTTTAGAAAAAAAGAACAATCAAATATACGTGTTAAATACAATAGACAAATACCAAACGTGTCAGTGTAAAAACGTAAACACTATATACCCTATACTCATCACAACTCGCTTCGGCCTGACATTGCAAGCCCAGGCATGGCTTGAAAGCCCACAGGCCCCGTGCCTGGGCCTGGGCCTGTTAAGTTTTTAGCAAGCCCAAGCCAGGCCCCAAGACGATAAAATGAGGTGCACAACTCTTCGACGTCCCGTCGGTTAGTTGTTCACAAAGTGACCAAACGGGAATCTTCGGTAAAATAGCAGAACCCCGGACCGAACCCGAACGATTTTTGAATTGTCCGGGTCCGGGTCCGTGCCCCGGACACCCGAAAGTTCGGTACGGACCCGAACGTTACAGTCCGGCTTCGCTCAACACTACTCATATCCCATATATCACAAATGCAAAAATGTGACTGTGCAAACCATAAACAGATAACATAAATTGTGCATATAAACTAACAAGAAAAAAAGATTTTTGGCAAAAATATTGTCCATAAATCATTCGATTAGGGACTGATAAAGTGTGACAGTCCTAAATTCTGTGTACATTGAAAGGGACAGCAGTCTTAGATCCAGTGCTTATTAAAAGAAGTAGGCTTGAGTCCACTTTACCACCACCACCGATCACGCAGACACCTCAGTGGAAAAATGAGGGGTAAAAAACCCTTACCAGAAACCCAGACCCACTATTTCTAGCACGGGTCAACAGCGCTTGCAGATATAGCCCTCTGCAGGGTCCAAGGACATGAATCTTTCTCTGCTCCTAGGAGTTCATCGGATCAACAGGGATGGTGTAGAAAGCCAGGATCAGCGGTATCACTCACCACATATTTAAAGAAAATAAGGGCCACATAGTGTAAAACTGCAAAATGGTTTATTAAAACATGTACTAAAATCCAGGGTACTCACATTTGGACATCAATAAATACGCATTGAAAAGCCGGCAGATACAAACAAAACAGAACCCGTCGTCCTCAGATAGACTGTATGGCGTGGTGACGTCAGCACGTAAGCTCCGCCCTACATGTTTCGTGATAGGTCACGTCTTCCTGGGGCAAGGGCAACGTTCCACGTCACCACGCTATATACTACTGTGTGCGCTCCAAGCCTCGGCATGTCTCCCGCCCTGTTCCAAGCCTCACTTTGAGATCATGAAGTTGTAACCCTTCAGTGACATTCGTGCGCTCTTCCCAGGGCGGATCAGCATGCCTATAGGCATAGAGGGATGCTATTAACAATAATGCCGGGATAGAAACTGTGTAATCATTACCCACATACCCAAAGGACAAATGTATATAAATGCATAGCGGGTAAACTATTTCCCATCCCTGACCATATGCAACAGTCATAATTATAAACTGCCATTTTGACGGGCAATTGACATTTACATATTCACACAACATTTCGAGGACCTCCATAAACAGGGGTCTCACATAAATTTAAAAAATAGGAATAAAAATTTTTTTGTTGTTTTATTATTTAAAAAAAAAAAAAAAAAAAAAAAAAAGATAATATTAATATTCATTCTGGCCCTATAGATAACCTATAATATATCCCAGCAAACATAATCTACTGAATATAATTTCCCCAAAGTGCATACTTATATAGAAATGCATAGACAAACAATTAGATATATATTTTCGCCACCTCGTTGTTTCCTCAGAAAAAATTAATCTTTTTATTTTATATATAGCCACCCGTCCCAGCTATGTGTTTTAAATAACCACATGTTTGGGACATATTCTACATTCAGGTTCAGTACCTCCCTCTTTGAGAAGGACATCAGTTAATATCCATTCCCTTCCAGTCAACAGTCAGGGGCTGATTGGGGGTGATATCACTTCTCTGAGCTGGTTAAGAATTATCAATAAATGCATTTATTTCAATATCAGCATTTAGTCCTTTGGAATTTGAAATGAGCTGGATTTATAGATTACAGTGTTTAAGACTCAAAGGACTAAATGCTGATATTGAAATAAATGCATTTATTGATAATTCTTAACCAGCTCAGAGAAGTGATATCACCCCCAATCAGCCCCTGACTAGATCCTGTCACAAGTGCACCCTCCACCTACACCACAACCGCTAGTGTGTACAAACAGGAACCACCACCAGGAGAACTGAAGGCTTTCCAACACTCCAACCAAAACGTATATGTGGCAGTGTTAAGGGTCCCTCTGCTGTTCAGGATACCAGATCGCCCAATCCTCCTGAATACTAGCTCTCAGATGAATGCAATCCCATGTGTTCAAGATGACCTAGAACAGAGAAAGACCAACATCGAGCAGTACCGTTTGATAGTTTTAATGAGTCAAAATAAAAGGCTACTCACATAGCATAAAATCACTGTGCGCATGAGAATAAAAACTTCAGCCGGCTGTAGGAAAGGTGACGTCAGCGCGCCGTTCTGACGTACGTTTCATCCAAAAGGACGTCGTCTCAGGACCCTTAACACTGCCACATATACGTTTTGGTTGGAGTGTTGGTAAGCCTTCAGTTCTCCTGGTGGTGGTTCCTGTTTGTACACACTAGCGGTTGTGGTGTAGGTGGAGGGTGAACTTGTGACAGGATCTAGATGTACTTCACCATATAGTGTTTTCTCACTCATCCCTACATATGATCGCTGGATGTGAGGGGGACGCATTGCACTGACAGCCTGGGACCGGAGTGATATCCAGGATTTGATTTCAGGCGTTCAACCAATTTTTATGGGGTAAGCCTCCAGTTTGGATATTTAGGATTCCAGATTAACAGTATCAACATCATCCTTTTGGATCATGGACCATGCTTAACCACTTGCCGACCGCCGATCGGCATCTGACGGCGGCAACGTGGCTCTGTAAGGCAAACCGCCGTCATACGACGGCGGCCGCCATACGACGGCGGCCGCCAGATCGCGCACAGTGAGCGCGCGCGTGCCACCGGAGGCGCGCCCGCGCGCTCACTGTGTCCGGGGAGGGCCAGGGAGCGGGTGCGGCGGCTTCGATTGCCGCCGGCCACCCGCGATGCCCCCCCCGGAGCGAAGGAGCGGAGGTCCATGTAAGTAAACACGGACCTCCGCTCTGTGTGAGGGGGAAGGGCTGTGATCACAGCCTTCCTTTACGTGAAGGCTGTGACCACTTCCCTTCCCCAGCTAGGCAAGCCCCCATACAGTTAGAACACGCCCAGGGAACATAGTTAACCCTTAGAGCCCCCCCTGCAGGTTAACCCCTTCCCTGCCAATGGCATTTACACAGTAATCAGTGCATTTTTATAGCACTGATCGCTGTATAAATGCCAATCGTCCCAAAAAAGTGTCAAAATGTTCCGACATGTCCGCTGAAATATCGCAGTACCGCTAAAAATCGCAGATCGCCGCCATTATTAGTAAAAAATAAAAAAAAAATAAAAACCCCAAAAATGAATTCTCATCATCCATAAACGCGACCACTTTTGCGCAAACCAATCAATAAACGCCGATTGCGATTTTTTTTAATCGCAAATATGATGAAGAATATAAATTGGCCAAAAACATGTTTTTTTATATTTTTTTTTTGGATTTGTATTTTAGCAAAAAGTAAGAAATGTGTGTTTTTTTTTGCACAATTGTCGCTCTTCTTTTGTTTATAGCGGCGATCAGAAATGACGCAGAGGGGATCAAATACCACCAAAAGAAAGCTGTTTGTGGGAAAAAAAGGACGCAAATTTCGTTTGGGTACAACGTCACACGACCGCGCAATTGTCAGGTAAAGCGACGCAGTGCCGAATCGCAAAAAGGGCTCCGGTCCTAAAGCTGGAAATCCTTCCGGTCCTTAAGTGGTTAAAGACATTTGTATATACTGATTTTTATCCTTAGCGCAGCTCCTTATTTAATATAGACTTTTATACTGGGACCAAGTATTTTGAGTTGCTGCTAGTTACGTTGGGGTTAGCGCTGTGTTTTTTTGGATTATGCCATATTGCTTGTCTGGGTCTGGAAAATCTCCGGAATTCTCTGGGTTAATCTGCCGCCTGACTCACGGGGCAAACGTGATCAGGTGGGCGATGAGCCGCCGGATGTTGTCCCCATGCTTTCGGGTTAAATTGGGTGCTCTAAACCTGTTTGGCCAGAATAGAGACTTGTTGCAGCGGAAGCTCTGGCTTCAGGTGGCCATCTTCACGCGAGGTTAAACCATGCCCCCCCGCACACATCCACTTTCGATGCTAATGTGATTCACCTTGCAAAAGTATAAAAAGAATTACAGTCCAATATGTTCTCGGATCAATGGTAACTTTTATTAAAAAATGCACACTTGGATGTGTTTCAAACAATAAGCACCTTCGTATATACAATCAAAAAGGCTGTGCCAGCCGGCGTGCTTGCGTTATGCGTAGGGTCCCACCTTAGGCGTTTCGTCATGAAGTGACGTCATCAGATGCACGCTGAGCATTCGCAAGCACAAATTAAATAGAATGAAACTGAAAATGGCAATGTTGGAAGTTATGTACAGCCAAAGATGCGTTCCAGAGACTGGAAGAGGCGCTCCACGCACCTCTCAAGGTTACAATCACCAAAGACGCCAAAATAATGACATCAAAATGAATAAACATTGTAAAATAAAAGGATACAAAACATGAACAAAATTATGATACCCTGCTGAAGGATCCTCATAAAGTTGAAGGTGAAATGCTAAAGTCCCTATCTCTGACTAATGAGTGACTCCACAGTGGGAGCACGTGCATTCTGATGAGATAGATGAAGGCAGGAGGCCTGGAGGTAGCCCAACCCTCCTTAAAAGCTACAGGGACGCACTGGACACCCAGCACATAGCACAATGGCTGCAAAGGTGTCAGTGCATTTACCTAACCAAAATCAAGTATACAAAAGTAAGCAACTCCCTCCATCTATAACTGGTCTATATAGTAAGGAGCATTGGAGGGCATCAAATGACAACAAACAGCCAAGGAAAAACCCAAGGAAAAAAACAAGCTCTACTTACCAACCAGCTTGAAACCATCCAAATTGACCTGTCTAACGGTATGCGTTAAAAGCAGAGGATTGGTTACATGCATTTGCAAATGCATGCGTAAGCTAGAGGGCCCCGGCAAAGCTCCCTGTGTCTTCTAGTCCCTATCTCTGACTAATGAGAGACTCCACAGTGGGAGCACATGCATTCTGATGAGATAGATGAAGGCAGATGCCTGGAGGTAGCCCAACCCTCCTTAAAGCTACAGGGATGCACCAGACACCCAGCACATAGCACAATGGCTGCAAAGGTGTCAGTGCGTTTATCTAACCAAAGTAGAGCTTGCTTTTTTCCTTGGCAGTGGCTCACTTTTGTATACTTGATTGTGGTTAGGTACACGCACTGACACCTGTTTCTATGTTTAGATGGTATATCTTTACTTACTCACATTGATCCAGCTTGGACCAATGTATTTATGTACATACCATACCTGTAGAACCTGTGGAAGCTGGAAATCACTAACATAGACACCGCTACATCAGTGATCCCCACTTGCTTCCGGGTCCCATGCGAAGCAGCCAGCCTGATGCACTGTGAACACAGGAGGTAGGTTTATGCAAAAATAGATATCATACTTTGATATATAATGGGTAAAATTAAAATGTAGGTTTAGTAACACATTTTGTAAAGGCTAAAGGTTTTTTTTTACCTTAATGCATGCTCTGCATTAAGGTGAAAAACCTTTTAGGTCCAGCTCTCCTCTGCCGCCCCTAAATACTTACTTAAGCACGATATTGGTCAAACACTGTGCCCAAAAGCAACAGTACTGCTCTCTTTCTCTCTCTCTCGCCCTCCGTGCTGGACTCAAGCTGCACTGTGTGTCAATAGACATACACTGTGTGGCTTGGGGTCTAACCTGCACAAGTACTTCCCCAGCAAACGGCTTGGTAGGGGAGGGACTCAAAGACAGTAGGATTCAGGAGCACTGGCAGGAGACCCCAGAGGAGGAAGAACGGGGCTGCTCTGTGCAATAGCATTGCACAGAGCAGGTAAGTATAACATGTTTGCTTTAAAAAAAATCCCTTACAATTACTTTAAGGGCTTCTGCCTAAGAGGAATAGGAAACACTGGATGGAGGAAGGGGTGGTCCTGCAGTAATTGCATTTTGATATCCATGTAGCTTCCTCTGCTCCAACTAGGAATGCTGCTCTTGGGTCTGTAAGTATCCCTGCTGTGAGGCCATACCCTATACTAAGTTTGATGGACATTGCTGGGACAGTATGCGAGAAGGAGGATGGCATGTCAGACCTCTGGGGGGGTCCTGAACGATCCACCTTTTTGTACCGAGTGTGGTACAGTGATGTAAGTGGTACAGGAGATACATTTTGTAACACCTAACACTTGCACCTGTCTCTTTAAAGCAGTGGTTCTCAACTCCTGTCCTCGGGACCCACCACAGGCCAGATTTTAAGTATTACCTTGGGGAGATGCAGACTAGAATACTGCAATCACTGAGCAGCAAATTATATCACCTGTGATGTATTTCAGTTATCCTGCAAACCTGGCCTGTTAGTGGGTCCCGAGGACAGGAGTTGAGAACCACTATTTTAAAGCTTGGCAGACTTAGAGCTAACTATTGAGAGACTGTTTGCCCAGGGAGTGGTGATCCCACTTCCTACCGCAGAAGGATTTCAGGGTTTTTACACATCTCTTTATAGTGCCCAAGAATGGGGAAATTGAGCTAATTCGTCTTAAACATTTATGTCAAAGTCCAAAAGTTCAACATCCAGTCACTTGTGGTGTCCCTGCATCACGGGAAATTCCTGACATCCATTGACATCAAGGATTCATATCATCAGGTATCTATTTACCAGGGGCACCAGTGGTTTTTGTGTTTTGCAGTAGGATAGGAGTACTACCATTTTTCAGCTTTGCCTTTCAGCATAGCCACAACTTCTCGGATGTTCACCAAATGTCTTAGCCGCCTTGAGGTCGAGATGTATACCAATAGTGGGATACCTGGATGACCTCCTATTGAGGGTGGAGTCTTATTCTGAGCTGGATTCCAATCTAACCATTGCCATTCGGATTTTGGAGGAATTTGGGTGGATTTTGAACTTACAGAAATCCTCACTGATTCTGCCACTTTTCTGGATTACCTTGAGCTGATAATGTGTACTAGCCAGGTCAAGATGTTACTCATTACAAAAACGTTGGAAGCTACAGCTTCAGATCTACCTTCGGTATAGTATGGATTTTGAGGGAAAACCACACAGCAAAAAAAACTGGCTTGGGGTCCACTCCAAAATCCATACTAGACCCTTATAAGAGTATGCAGCCCGGCAGGCCATGAACTAGGCAGGAACCATACTAGGCCACATGCCCTCAACATAGGAGGTGCCCAGGTCTGTGACGTCACAAGGGGGCAGGGTCATAGGGTGACATCACCTGATGGCCACGCCCCATAGCTTTATAAGAATGTCAGACACTGGAGCTCACAGAATGGCGGTAGCCAGCGTTGGTGGAGGCAGCAGAGGAAGAAGACATCGGTGGAGGAATCCGAGAGAGAAGATATTGTGCTTGATGTTGGAGCTACAAGGGGGGACATTTTTTGGTGAATGGGTAGGGGTATAATGTACCCCATACTCATTCACATGAGGGGGCTGAGATCCAGGGGCCCCCTTTTTTAAAGGGGGCTTCCAGATTCTGTAAAGCCCCCTGCCCACAAACTCCCACCGGCCAGGGTTGTGGGGAAGAGGCCCTTTTCCCCATCAAAGCACCCACCCCCCATGTTGAGGGCATGTGGCCTGGTATGGTTCGGAGGGGACGCTCGCCCACCCCCCTTTCCTAACCTGCCACGCTGCATGCTTGGATAAGGGTCTGGTATGGATTTTGGGGGGCCCCACGTCATTTTTATTTTATTTGACGTGGGGTTTCCTCTCAGACCGAGGGGCTGGTATGGTCTTGGGGGGGCATGCCATTATTTTAAATGGCCTGGTATGGATCTGGGGGGACCCCACACTATTTTTTGGGGGATTTTACATTGCCAACATTGCATACACTTGCTCTCAACACAAGTCGGATCAGTTAAGATGATGATCCAACTTGGATGTGAATTCCATTCAAATCAAATAGTGTTCAAAGTAGTGCAGGAACCTTTTTCAAAGTCGGACCAACACCAGTCAGACCAGTTAAGATGGCTCTCATAGGGAACCATTGATTTTGACATGTCATGCGACTTGTGCTCTCAAAGTTGGAGCACATGTCAGACCAGTGTAAATCAGCCCTAAAACCTGGAAGCTGATTGGTTTCTATGCAGAGCTGCACCAGATTTTGCACTCTTCAGTTTTAGTAAATCAACCTCATTTTGTCTATATCTCTATTGTTTTTTTGCCTGTCCCATTGTGGCACTGTTTTGCTTCTCTTTTTGCATATGGTCATATGGTTTTTATATTTATTTCTATACAAGACTCTAAGTAAGATGGGAGGAAGGGCTTCTTCTACATATTAGACACAACGTGTCTGGTACCACATCCTGTGAGAACAACCCTAACTACTAGATTAAAGAACTCTGATGGTACCACATGACGTATGCTAAAATATCAAAAAATGTTTATACAAATGTTAAAACCTACTAATCATTGATAGCACAAAGTAACACATATAATAGACACATACTGTATACATAAGACTACATGATATATAATATGATGATATGCTCATCACCCCTGCCAAGTTTGGGTGATGGGTTGCTTGCTGAAGGCCTCTTGAACCCCCCCTAGGGAAAGAGAGCCTTGACTGATGGGGGCATGGCCAGGCGATGGGTGGAAGCAGTTGGTGAATGGTCCGACAAGATTGGCTGAAGTCATAGGGGATGGGTTGGGCCTGAGCTGAGGAAAAGTACTGCCCCAGGGAATTCTGGGCCTTTTAGAAAGAAAATGTGGCTGGAAGAGCTGAAGACCCTGGACTCCCTGCATCATGGACGCTGATCTCATTTAATATGGGGCCCGGGAGCTGCTGGACAGAGGTGAGGCTGACTAGCGCATTCCCCTCCTTCCCCCTTACCTGTCTTCCTCCCCGGCTGCCCCTTCATCTGAGATCCCTGTGGGGAGGCCTGCGGCCTCTGGCGCCCAGAGGCGTTCCTGCCCACCTTCCCGTCTGAACCCTAGTCTTTTCCGGGTCAGATATCATGATGGCAGCTCTCACCTTGTAGCTGGAGCCACTAGCTCTTCAGGGGCTGGCTCTGTTTCCTCTGTAGTTCTCCGGTCGTCCACCCGCTGCAGGCAGAGTGCCTCCTGGCAGGTCCCTCCACTCTTGGACGCTGCGGCCAGATGAGCCTGCACCCGCCCACTCCCAGAGTCTTATGTCCCCTCGGTTTCCTGACAGGAGTCCGCCAGTCACTTTTCCGCCTGGTGCCTCCTCCCTGCTGCTCCCTGCGTCCTCCCAGGCGGGAGCTGGGTCACGGTCTGCCTCCCCAGCGTCATGGCTGGTGCGGGGGATTCCTTCTGCTGTGGCGGTCCCTGCACTCCCGGCGCCCGGCAGGGTGGGAGCGTCCTCTATGTCCCAGCGAAGGGTGAGTGCCTCTTGAGGCTCGGCTCCCCACCCCACACGTCCCGTAGCTCACCAGACATTGCCACCTGCTGTCATGTCCCCTCCTGGTGCTCTCCTGCATCTCCCAGTGCCCAACTGGGCGGGTGATTTGATTTTCCTTCTGCCTCTGTCAGCCTGAACATCACCACAGCTGCTGCAAATCTCCCAGAGCCCAGTAGGGCGGGAGATTTGATGCTCCGCATGTACCTGTCACCATGAACTTGATGCCTATTCCTTCCCATCTCCCTGCGCCCGGCTGGACGGGAAATTCACATGCTGGGCACTCTGTCAGCCTGACTCTGCCAACAGTTCCTCCTCCTCCCCCTGCACCCAGCTTGGTGGGGGGACAGCCATACAGCACCATATGCTGCCAGTGCGGCTGGATTAACTGCCCCTGCACAAGACCCTATCCAGCTATCCCGGATGGCTTTGCTGCACCAGGGGTCCTCCTCCTAGAGACTCTGGTTGCTCCTGTGCAAGGGACGCTTACCACCACCTATGCTCATCCGTGTTGGTGGCTGGACCTCCACCTCGGGGTCTCTTCATGCGCCGTTCTCCTGCATTACCGTACCCTGCTGTTACTTCATACGCTGGATATCCCATGCCTCTGCCAGCTCCTCCCATGGACGTTGTTGCCATGGCCAGACCGTCTGATTCTACTGATGTTCGTCCTCGTGAGTATGACAGTAATTTGGTTTGGGGTAGGTCCCATGGCAGAGCTGTTTTGGGCCTTTCAGAAGAACGCTTATTCGCAATAATCAAATCTATTTTGTCTCGCTGGGGTGTGTGTCTCACTTGAGACTAGTTTGGGTTCCATTTCAGGTGGCTTCCTGTGAGTGGTTTTCACATCTGCCCGCAGAGGTCAAGTAAGGGATGTGGACATCCTTATCTCCCTGCGCCCGGCGGGGCAGGAAATTTCCGTGTTCCACCAGTCACTGCAGCCCTGCCTCTGGCGACCGCTCATCCTCATTTCCCTGCCCCCGGCAGGGCAGGAGATTTCCATGCTGCTCCCGCTGGAGTGGCGGCACCTGCATTGGGTCCTTCTCTTGGAGTGTCTGGTTGGTCTCGGTTCTGTACAGCTGCTGTTCACTGCCACCTGGGCTCTTTGGTGCCAGTGGCCTGTCCTCAACCCCTAGACCTCTCCATGCACCTTCTTCCTGCATCACCTGGCACCGCCGTTCCTCGGGGAGCTAGATGTCACGGGCCTCTGCTGGCCCTCTCATGGCCGATGCTGCCACAGTCGTGCATCCTGGATCTGCTGCCAGTTGTCCTTCTTTGGCTCCACCTTCGCACATCGGTGAGTATGGATGTGATTTAGTTTTGGTGGGTCTGGTGACCCTATTGTATTAGGCACGCTGGAAGAACACATATTCGCGGTCATCAAACCAGTCTGGCCTGCATGGGTGTGCAGAGGCGGCTCTAGGCTTTGTGAGGCCTTAGGCAAAACTTAGATGTGAGGCCCCACTCACGGCCATAATGGGAAAAATAAGTAAAATGTTAAAAATTAACTGTATTAAGAAGGTACAGTATAGGGGGAGGGAAAGTGGACAGAGTGAGAGAGAGAGAGAGAGAGAGAGAGAGAGAGAGAGAGAGATTTGCTGACCGGCATGCACCTGGCAGTGGACGTTAAGGGTAAGACCTGGCAAAAAAAAAAAAAAAGGTATTGAATTGCTTGCACTACTTCCTCCTGATGAAGAGACAGTGGTTGAATCGCAGCACGTCGACATTACTGTACAGAGCGACAAACTAAAGCAACTTCTGCAGACATTTGGCCACTGGCTTCAGGGGTTCTGCTCTTAACGGTTTCTGGAGTTAGGCACATCTCTCTTTTGCTACAGGGATCTTATCTGGGGTGCCTATAAAGTTTACAGGGTCAGTGCTGGTTTCACTATGAGGCTCAATTTCGCAAAAAAAAAAAAAAAAAAAATGGCAGTGCGTAAGGAGTTTTGTTCTGATGGTCAAGATGGCAGCCTGTGGTTGTGGCTCATGTGCCCTCACAGGCCGTCATCCTGTCAGTCTCCGGCCAGCATTCTCTTTGGAGCATCGGCTATGCCCTCAGAGGTGCCTTATGGCTGTTTAATGAGAGGCACTACAAGTGGTAAAGCTCGTGACAATTTCAGCACAAATGTTCACTTTGCAGAGGTGCTCCCCAAGTTATTTGATGTTTTAGTAGGGGCACACAGCCACCTCCTAAGCCTGAGTCCGGGCTTGACCTGTCTAAGACGGAGGACGCCAGTGAACATCTGTGGGATGCATCTCCGGCTAGACTAGTACTCCCTCTACTGGGCAGGATTTTTGTCTTGAGACATGGTTTGACTGTGGATTTTGGATTCCCCTTTACTCCTTCCGATGAGTCTACAATGTCGGGGCATCTTAAGTCTGCTGTTCAATCTTAACACGTCATGGACGAGAAGCTCCAGAGGGAACGGGAATTGGGGCATATGGCGGGTTTGAGTCCCCCTCCCCTTTTCACAACCCCCTTACCCTACCACCTTTCCTATCCTTATGGCTTTTCAACCAACGGCAGCATTAAAAAGAACAATCCAGGGTTCCACACGCCTCTTTTGATGAAGCAATTCCCTCTATGGGTCTGTGGGGCAGTCGTCTCTACTGGCTAAGGTGACCATTGCGTCGCATTCTCCCTGTTCGCTTGGAAGGCTTCCACCTGCTGGGCTGTTACTTTCAAGGAACTTTTTGACATTTGCCTTCCCATGCCTGTGCGCTCTCTTGTTATTACTTTGAGCTCTTGAGTAATTTCCTTGAATGGGTGATTGGCCAGTCGCCTGGTCTGCTTGCGCTGCTACACTTATTAGATGACTTCCGTCCGTAGGTCCGGTTTGCAGTGGCCATAGGCAAGGGCTCTTTTTGTGGTTTTTCAGGATGCAGGCTCCTGTGGTTTTGGTGCCTTTTTCCAGATGGGGATGGTCCGTGAA
The DNA here is from genome assembly GCA_018402905.1 of Glandirana rugosa. Lineage (NCBI taxonomy): Eukaryota > Metazoa > Chordata > Amphibia > Anura > Ranidae > Glandirana > Glandirana rugosa. The sequence continues at coordinate 275,418 of BLSH010047801.1, read as the reverse complement.
GATTTGGCCGGCCCCATGGGCCGGCATGAATCCGTTGCGCAACATCACCTGGCTGGAGTTTTTTCTGATATTTATCGCCATTGAGCTGTGGGGGGCGGAGGTTGCGCAACCATTGGGTGCTTTTCTGGCCTGATAATATGAGCGTGGTTCGGGCTGTCAACCAGCAGCCTGCTAGATCTCCTTTGGTTGTACACTTTACGGCATTTTGCTAGTTCTTAGATGCTTGCAGTTTAAGATGTGGTTTCACGCTACACATGTCCCCAGGGTATCTAACGATATTGCCGAGCCTAGGACATGGGTTTTGTACTGCCGGGCCTGGGACGCACAGGGGTCCGAGTACCTTTCGGTGCATTTTGCTTACATCCTACCATGATAGACGTCTAGCTTTGTTTCCCACCTCAAATAGTTGCTTAAGATAGGCTCCTTAGGTGCTATGGTTGTTCTCCTATGTTTGTTGCCCTGTCTTTTGGTTCAGGATCCCAGTTGGGATTCTGTTACGAGAGAATTCCCAGTTCGGCAAGCGGTACAGGGCTGGCAACGTTTTACCTAGGCCCCTGATCTCTGGGCCCGGTTCCTCCCCATGACCTTGCCAATAATTTTCTCTTTGCTGTCAGTGTTTTCCGGCTTTTAGAAACTACTGTTCCAAGTGGCATTCTTCTGGCATTTTGGTGCCTTTCGTACTGGCAAGCTCATTCGAAATCCGGAACATTGGCAGGCCGGTGTCTGAAAGGAGAACGTGATCAATTTCTGAGCATTGTGTGTCGGGGTTGTTGTTCACATCAACAACTGTATTGTTGGCCTCTCACTTTAGGTATTCCCGCCCTCCATCTACTACTTTCCTCGTTCACGCTTTCACCTGGTTCTCATTTGGTCTGGAATTGTGTCTTGCCTATAAGCGCTTTGGGCCCGGGATATCTTGAAACATTTCTGTCGGAAAGGTCCATGTCCAGGTTTCTAAGTTTGTTCGGCAGATAGGGGGGTGCATTGCTCGGCACAAGGATTTGGAGGGTGCTAATGGTGATCTGTTGGGACCTGCTGGTGTTCCCCTTATTAATATTGGCCAGGATATTTTTCAATATTGGCCTTCAGTATGGTGGAGCAGGTGCTGGCAGTTTCTTGACCTTGCCAGCATTAAAAGTTGCTGTAATGGGCTATGCTCTGGAGTGGAAACTGGAATTAGGCTGTCTGTCCATCACTTATGGTAAAGACAGGCCCCTTTTGGAAGTCAACTAGTTAAGGTTAAAGCGTGCTCACAGTAAAACTGTGACTGCCACTGGTTTAAGTGTTCACATGTTCTGTGTTGGAATTTCATGTTCTGTGTTGGAATTTAAAAAAAGCTGTGGCCTTGCCCTTTCCAACCTAATTGGTTGTAAGTGTCGTTTCTTACATGGGATCGGGGCAAGGGGGGTTTGTTCAGTACGTTTACAGTGTTTAATGCTTAGCCCTATTGTGCCTGAGTAGTCATGTGATTTTAATGCATTTCACGGGTCATTGCCCGCTTCATCAGGAAGATATAGTAACTACAGTCAAGCTCTTAAAGCGGAGTTCCACCCTAAAGTGGAACTTCCGCTGGTTGGATTCCTCCCCCCCTCAGGTGTCACATTTGGCACCTTTCGGGGGGGAGGGGGAAGAGGACACCTGTCTTTAGACAGGTGTCCTTTTCCACACTTCCGGGAGTTCTGGCCGGCGGACGCAGCCGCTGACGTCAGAAGCCGGCTCCCTCCTCCCTGCTCGCTCTGCTACTGGCCGCCTGGCCAGTAGCAGAGCGTGGCAGAGCTCGCGCATGCGCGGTAAGGTGCCCGGCGTGAAGCTGTACTGCTTACACGTCCGGGTTCCCTTACCCGCGATGGAAGCGGCTGCACCCGTCCCCCGATCCGAAGATCGGCGGCGGGTGCCGACATCGCTGGAGTCCAGGACAGGTAAGTGTCCTAATATTAAAAGTCAGCAGCTACTGTATGTGTAGCTGCTGACTTTTAATTTTTTTTTTTAGCCCGGACCTCCGCTTTAAATAGAAATATACATCTTTAGTCAAACCATCAATATAAATACAGATCCATTTGATGTAGACAATTGTTGCACCAGACAACCTGATGCATTACATACAGTACCTGTCATACATATGAGACAATAAAACACAAAGCAAAGAATATGACCAAAAACTGCAATCTTCGGGAACGGATAAATCAGTTCATCTGAGGTTTGTCCAATGTGATCATAGACCAAGGTATTTGTTAACAGGATTTCACATAAAAAATACTAGAGGTGAAAAAGGCAAATGGATATAGTCATAGGGGGTATTCATAAAAGATATCAATATAATTATCATTTGAGGATAAACTAAAGGCCCGTACACGCGGTACGGTTATCGGCCAACAACGGTCGTCCAACAGCCTGTTGGCCGATTATCCGACCGCTAGTATGCACGATTCGACAGCCGATTTCCAATTATCATCCAACAGAAGTTAGCTGACAAGACTAGAAAACTTTTGTTGGCCAAGAAGGCGTTGGCCGATTGTTGGCTCATGTGTACAGAAGTTGGACAAACAAAAAGTTGGAAGTGCTAACACACATTCTTGGAATCCAGGAAGTGTCCGGTCGTGTAAACCTGTGTTCATAATTCAAATCATATTCACCTGAACTTCCTCTTTATACGCTCATAACACGTCACTGCGTTCAGCTTTGTTGGCTTGACTACCGTCAGTACGCTAAACCATCAACAGCCAATTTGGACAAAAGTTGGGCGCTCGGTTGTCAAACAATCGGCGCAAGTGTACGAGGCTTTACTCAATGTCAAAGCTTATTGGGGGGGGGGCTAAAAATGTACAACTACTCCCCTATACCCCAAACTGAAACTATATTGTCCATGGCCCCAAATTAGATTACACCATAGTAGATAAATCCCCAATCATTGATGCAAATAGTGTATAATAATTACCTTTAATCATAGCCAAAGTATCCATAAAGAGGTCCATTATAAAGTACCAAATGGCCAAAGTCTAATGACTAGGAGCACATAGGGGGAACAAATATACATCCTCTGGAGGTCTGTTGGTGGACATTCTAACGGAGGTGCCCGAGTGTGGCCCTATAAGTAGGGAGAGAATGTGTGTGTACTTGCAGCATTCTGCTGCAATGCACATGCGCTCCCCATGGTGTCCTCACGCTAGTGTGGTGATTTGGCGTCAAAATCGTGGCTATCTGTCGAACCGAGCATGCACCTGCATCACGTCATAAGATGCAGATGGATTGTGTCCATGAAAAGAGCCGGGCATGCGTCCCATGTGACGGCATCACGTGTGTCACCCACTGAGCATGCCTGGCCACATCACGCCGGCAAACAAGCCGTTTTCTCAGTGGTGGAAACACATCAACCCCACCTGCCAACATAAACCATTATAGCAAAAAAGCACCACCTGCAAAAATCTGAGATTCTAGCCTTCCATTAAAGTCCCTACATACTGCCCTCTACTGGACATAGGAAAAATAAACATCATTTGTGGTCAGAGTCTGATGATAGCCGAACATGAACCCCCCATGCACCGCGACCTGAGGTGTGCCATGGTCGCGCCGGATAGTATGCCTGTAAGAGGGCATACCCAGAGTATTGAGTATTGAGTATTTGACCCAGGGAATGGGAGGGTGGGTCCAGTCAAACGCCGACGACGAGTGAATGGGAGGAATAGGGAGCTTATGAAGCCCCGACTCCTCCCACAAATACAGGCCAGCCTTAAACTTGTGGTCAGAGTCTGATGATAGCCGAACGTGTGCCATGGTCGCGCCGGATAGTATGCCTGTAAGAGAGCAAAAATACACCAACTAGGAATGAATGCAAACATATTTATTGTAATGTACAACTAGTTAACCAAAGAAACGAAGGCACACCTGACTTCTTTCTGGGGATCGGGAATATATCTGTTGTTGCAGGAAGAACTCCAACGCCCCATATGTTTGATAATGTGAGTCGGGACCCCTTGTTTAGAGGCTGCAGAGGCTACACCAATTCTGAAAGAATGACCTGAAAACTGCTGAGGATTGAAACCTAAAATGGCAATTAAAATTCTGATGTGGGTTATGAACTGTTTGGAGGTGAGAGTCTGCGTAGGGAAAGGGAGCAATGAGTTGTCAAGGGGAGCCTCAGAAAACATGGAGATGAGCTGATCCAACACTTCCACCAGACACCAGGAGTTGTTGGTTTTGAAGTATTTAACCACAAAACCTCGACCTATCTGTCTGTTTTTGTTGTTGGGGAGTTGTAGTAGAAAATTATCAATCTGTCTGGTGAGACTGCTCTTAAGTAGCATGGGCGCATGGCAGCTGGCTGGAGATACTTCCCCTGGTCTGAGAAAACCGTAAAAGCTCAAATGGATAGCAGCTTTGAGGACTAGGCTGGGACCGGTACCAAAAGGAGACAGGTCTAACAGATCAGACATTCCACAGAACATCTGACCCGTAATCAGTGGTGTATTTAGGTTTTGTGCTGCCCTAGGCCTGACTAAACTCATGCACCCCCTAATTTAAATATGAGCCACCCTTTCCTGTCAAGGCCACACCCCTTCCTGTTTAAGACCCGCCCTGACATTTTCTAGTGGGGACACTAGTTCTGAGGACCTTGGGGGGATTGGAATAGATTTCCTTAAGAGATTTCCTCACACATCCTGTTTGGCTATGGGGCAGCACAACAATTCATCAGCTGTGGCCCGCCACTTGGGCCCCTTGGGACACCCGGGTCCCCTACATATGTATGGGCTGTCCCCAGAGGCGTAACTAGAACCTTCAGGGCCCCGGTGCAAGAAATTATGAAGGGCCCCCTGACCCCTGGCCAGGGCCCTTCCCTCTTCCCACTGATCCTGGGGCCCTTTACTCCTATCGTGGGTCCCTTTATTACGGTACCACAGTGGGGCCCTTTCACAAGTTCTGCAGCAGGCCCCAGGGGGACCAGGGAAGCACACAGGGGCCCTGGGAACAGCAGAAGACAAGTAAACTGGATAGAGGGAAATGGAGGAGATTGGGTCCTCTAAATGCCAAATGCCACCCCCGACATCCCTCCTATTCAGGTGTACAAGGGAGGCACATGGGCCCCCTGGACCATGGGGCCCGGTTGCAATCGCAACCCCTGCAACCCCTATCGTTACGCCCCTGGCTGTCCCCCTCTGATGGGGTCCTGCCGGTATTATTATACCTGCAGCAAGTGGAGCCGCTTTATGGGGGGCGCCAGACCGGTTTGTCTCCCAGTCCACCCCATAAGACTAAAAGTGTAGTGCAAGACGGCGGTGGCTCTTTTCGTGCTGCCCCCCCTGCAAAGTGCCGCCCTAGGCCTGGGCCTTGTTGGCCTAGGCCAAGATACAGCGTTGCCCGTAATTGGTAACCGTGCGAGAGGTGACTGTCCTTGCTTCCGCTGTATGCCTTTTAATATGGCCTTGATAGGGTGAGAGGCAAAAATAGACGGTTTGTCAGGGTCCTGTAGAGACCTGAAGTGCTGAATACCAGCTAGGTAAAGTTTGACGGTGTTAGCTGACAGACAAATGACTATGGCAGTAAGCAGCAAAAGACATTAAATACTTGACTTCGCCAGGAGAGTTGCATGGGTACCAGGTCTGAAACTTGGTGAAGCATTTCCACGCGGTCTCATAAGCTCTTAGTGTGTTCCTGGACAGTGAAGAATTTACCAGGCTCATAGCCTGCACCCTGAAAAAGTCTAATCCATAGAGAGGAGGGAGTGAGAAGCTGCAAGAAAAAACGAGGGAAGTCAAGATGAGATAAGGCGTCCGCTGCCCCATTGAAATGACCACTGATAAATACCTCCTGAAAATGGAAATTGGAAAATGGAAATTGTACTTCAGGCCTAACCATGTCAACCTACGCATAAATGACATGATCAACAGTGAATTGGACCTTACTTTGTTGGGTGCCCCACAGTGATTGGACAGGGGGGGGGTGTGATGCCCAGGGTGATAGACTGTGCTGGAGTGGTGGAAAGGGTGAGAGAAGAGTGAGGCACCAGCGGTGAGCCCCAAGTTCCGGAATGCTCCGACTGAGTGAGGGACCTTGAACCCCCTTCCCCCAGAAATGAGCCTGCCCCCCCCCCGGTGCAGCTGGAACCCTGGATGCCTAACCCCTCTTACCCCCCCTTCTAGCAATCCTCCCCTGAAGCCCCCCCAAACTGCCTAACGGAGAGCAGCTAGCACAAGCAGAACACCTGTCCCCCCCCCCGCTAAAAGTGGGCGCTGCAAGACTCCTACAGCTGCAGCAGCCAACCACCAACTCACCTCTCCAGTATCTGGCAAGCGGGGTGCCGTCACACACCCCTCCCCCTCCCTGCTGGGGTGCCGTGATGCTGACATGATCAACCCAATTTCCCTGATGCTCGTGCCATGCTGCCGCTGCCGCCCCCCCCTCCTTGTCTGACAACCCTCCGCATGCTGACAGCCACATTATGATAACATGATCAGCCAACGGCTGCAACGCAAAAAAGTTTGAAGGAAAACCACCTGCCCTCGCTGCCCGAGTACTGTAGTGACTCCGCTGCCCCTCCCCCCCCTCCACCGGAGCCGCGCCTACCTTCTCCACCGATGCTGATGGCTGACCAACCTATGTGGGGCCGAGACACCGACGTGGTGAATGACCAAGGATAGTACGAACGTGCCAGACAACGGGCACCGAACAGGAAGTGACGTCACCGAGGGGATTCCAGTCAAACGCCGAAGATGAGTGAATGGGAGGAGGAGGGAGCTTATGAAACCCCCGACTCCTCCCACAAATACAGGCCAGCCTTAAACTTGTTTTAGATGCCACCACCAATGCTCTAGAACAGGGATCCTCAAACTAAGGCCCTCCAGCTGTTGCGGAACTACACATCCCATGAGGCATTGTAAAACTGACATCCACAGACATGACTAGGCATGATGGGAATTGTAGTTCCTGAACAACTGGAGGGCCATAGTTTGAGGACCCCTGTTCTAGAATAACCACCAAAAGAACAATTTGACCCCTTAGGACCAATTTAAAATGCAATAAAAAGAGCTATCTTTCCCTTGGATATGCAGTTGTTGGTTATTTACAAATGTGTACAACTGCTGGGAGTGTCAATACAATGTGAATGACACCCCCCTTTCAGCTCGCATATCGCACTGCGAACTGACAGTTCAGACATGAATAGGATTGCATGGGTGTGGACCAAAAAAAGGGTCCTGTGTGAGTTTGGTCTGAATGCAATGCAAATTCAGCCATACTATCTGTACGGCTGAAATCGCATTGCATGAATATCGCAGTTGATTTGCATGTGATTTGCACTGCGATCTCACAGAGCGCACCTATGTGAACCGGCACTCTATGTCAAAAATGTTTATTTGTGAATTTTGAGTTGTTTGTTTGTTATTTTTATGTTTATATTTTTATGTTTATTATTATTACTTTAACAGATGAAAACAAACAAGTGAGATGGGAAATTTTTTGTTTTTTATTTAGTTGCATACTAATTCTGCACACTTAAGCCCCGTACACACGGTACAATGGTCGTACAACCAGCTTGTTGTACGATTATCCGACCGTTAGTACCCGCGATTACAACAGCCATTGTACAACAGTTGTACAACTGAAGTTGGATGAGCAGACTAGAAAACTTTGGTTGTACAACAGACGGTTGTACGACCGCTGTACCGTGTGTACAGAGAAGTTGGTCCAACAAAGTTGTAAGTGCAAAACACGCATGCTCAGAAGACAGGAACGCCCAGAAGTGTCAGTTCTGGGAAACCTATGTTCCTAATTCGCAAATCACATGCACCCGAACTACCTCGTTATACGCTCGTAATACATCACTACGTTAGGCTTGGTTGTACGATTGCTTAGTGCATGTCAGTACGCAAGACACAACAGCCAACATACGATTTTGGATGTCAGGCCGTACGACCATTGCACCCGTGTGTACGGGGCTTTAGAGCCGGCTCACACGGGGCGACTTGTCAGGTGACTTGAGTCACCTGACAAGTCACGCTCCATGCATTGAAATGGAACCATTCTAATAGGAGCGACTCCAGTTGCTCTGACTTAGAAAAAGGTTCCTGGGGGGCGTGGTTCAGACATGGTGGAGTAGAGACATGCAGAATCTGGGCTCCCGCACACCTTCCAGCAGATACACACTTTCCAGGAAGTATATCGCCCCGAAATGAGCTCTGCCAAGTGGAGAAGGGCAAAGAGCACATAGAAAGCCTCACCGCAGTCGGAGATCCAGCACTACTTCACGAGGTTCCACTCCTCTGGCACCGGGTCCCACAAGAAGACTACACGTGGCAAGGCCCTGGTGTCCTCCCCGATGGCGGCAAATCCTGCATCCCCGACCTCCTCAGCCTCAGATGCACTCAAGGACATGCCGGTCCCAACGGACGGACTTTGTACACGAGGGAGACCTTTCCCCGCTGAGCCCTGGAGACTCGGACTTAAGGGCCCTTATTCAAGCACTCCTGACCAAGGCAGATATAGAGGCCCTGTTTCTCCGGTTAGAGGCATCCCACCGCAAAGACCTACAGGGAGTCCGCATGGAGATACATCAAGTGGCGGAGCGGGTCTCGACAGGAGACAGTGCTGGCGATCTTCAACAGCCTGCTGGACCCTGCTGGGTTTCCCCCTATCACTGACAGTCCGGAGAAACTCCACATCCTTCACTCTGCATCACCCAGACGACCTGCCAGCCCTCTTTCGGTTCCTGGAAGCGGACACTGGTTGAAACAACTGCAATGACCACCCAGAAGAACGGGGTGTACCCCGACACTGGCGGGCCTCCCTCCTAGGCCAGCCAGGACCCTCCATAGATCTCGGAATCCATCATGGAACCAACCACGATCTTCCGATCCAGAACCCTGACTGAGAGGCTGCAAATAACTACCGAGTTATGATAGACTTCCGAATGCCATAATTTCACATGCCTAATAACCAGTCTGACCCCCTGCCCAGGGCCTTTTACCTTTACTACCTCCCTGGACCCCTGCCCGGACTTGAGCTATCTGAAACTGCCCCATTGGCAGATGTCACACTCAGATGACTAAGGGGGACCTGCCTGCCTTACGGGGGACCCCACCTCTCAATGCATAAGGCCGTTATCAGAAGGAAGACTCATACACCCCATATTCAGTCTGTAGGAAGGACTGCCCTTCCTCCCCCCTTTTTTTCCTTGTTTTTGTTGCTTGTTTTGTTTCTTTTGGGGAAATGAGGCCCTCTCTCTACCGGCTCCACCCTACAACCTACCCTTACAGCTACATTGAGCCTGGCCTCCTGGAACTTGGCGCCAAGGGAGACCCAGGGGTACAAGTCCCGCATCAGGCGCTATAATTATTACATATATTCCTGTATGCAGCGCTAACAGCAGATTGATGATCCGTACAGAAATAAAAATCCGTCTTTCTACACATGTGAACCGAAAGTCTATTAAATGCACTTTTGATAGATGCAATAACTCAAATATCCACCAGAGGGAATCAACACCAAGATAGAGTGTTTAGCAAGTCTTCCTCAGAGCCTCTCGAATGTCAGCCCAGGGTGGGGATCCGCCCATACCGGCATGATCCACCCACCCAAAAAGCCCACAGACGAGAATGGCATTACTCCCACCACTCACATTTCATATGAATATAGGCAAACCATATACATAGATAATCATCATGCCTTATATATTTGCAAACTTAGCACATAGGAATTAGACGCCAACCCCACTCGCCCCCTGGTGGTACAAAGGCAAACCTGATGTAAATAGATTTTTTTAATAAATTATTGTTTATGCCTAATGGACTTCACTATGGAGTGTCATTCATTTCATTCCAGTGTCCACATGTGTGAGGCTTGGCAGTAAAGGACCGATCCCCTTGACAGCTGAAGTGAGCTAGCTGACCTTTGGTAATTAGATCATCTGGCACTAGGGTGGTGTATGCTCTCCTTTCACTGGTGCATGGTTCATCCGTCGCTGGTGGAGGGGCTGATGTGAATATCCTTTTTTTTTTTTAAGCCTGTAGTAGATCAAAACAATATATGCTAGCTGCTGATTAACTTTGTGTATGCTATTTAGGACTTAGCGCAGATTACTTACCACTTTTTTTGGTTTACCGTTTGATCATTTATCTGCTGCTGTCCATTCCATCATGGACATTTTTGATTCTAGGAGTACTTTAGTTTGCGACTTTGGTGGGGTCTTTAGTTATGCAGAGACCCAGCAAAGCCTTGATATGAGTGGGCTATATATGCAATTGAAAAATCTATTAACCTCTGAAATCCATTTTAATTGGGACATTGCCTTTTAGAGCAGTGCCTCAAAGACAAAATAGTCCCCAGGAGTCTTAGATTTGAGTCCTCTCCTCAGGAAGATGAACAGGGTCTTTTGAGCTGATTTCAGTACTTTAATGATGTGGGGCTCAATCTCATCTGTTTTCTTATTCATAGAAAGAAAATGAAACTCACTAAGGTTGATACTGAAATTATGGACATTAAGGAAAAACTATCCGAGTTTAGAAACTTGGAGGAATATAAGGTGAAGTCTGAAACGTTAAAAAATATTTTAGCTAAAGAAGAGCAGGAACAAAAAAATAAAAAGAGGAAGAAGTATATTAGAGACTATGGTGATTTCAAGACCAATAAAGTCTTTAAATGGCAGATTAAGAAAGCTGAGGTAACCGCTAAAGAGAGTTTGGAAAACCCTATGGTGGGTAGGGCCCCCAAACAAGAAAAAGAGGGGGTGAGGGCTACTCAGGGTCATCTCAACACTAATGCACCTAGGGGTGGGAGAACCAAAGGGGAGTTTCCTAAGGGCACCCAACCTTACAGAAAGGGTGGACCTGCAAAGGGACATATTCGGGATGCAGTTTATAGCACCTACCCCCCCTCCGCCCAGCGGGGCTCTTTCCCGGTTCATAAGCGTTATGATCCCCTGGACAGGTATGATGAGGAGGAGGAACAAGATCAACTTTATATTACTCAATATCCCTCTTACCTCACCCCCAGAAATCATTATGTCAGAGAGGTTCCATTAAGGAATAATTATGACAGGACAGATCGACCTTGGTGAGAGATTCCCCACTATTATGAACCTAGTGGCCCTCAGTACATTAATATTGGTCCCCCTAGACCTCAGTTTTTTCCCCAGAGGCCCCCCAAAAAAAAAGCGAGGAGGAGAACCAAGAGAGGGGCTCGGGGAGGAGGAGGCAAAGAAAGAAAAAGGAGGAGAGTTTAATTGATGGCAGTATTTTTAACCTTAGCAATAGCGAGCTCTCTGAACCTGAACATTTCGTATTGAACCATGGCCTTAAGTTTACTCCTGACAGGCCTCTGAATAAGTTCACGGCTTTTATGGATGTTCAGAGGTTTGTCAGGAAAGTGAACATCCAGCGATACCTCATGTTTAAGCCTCCTAGCATTAGAGAGGCCACAGAGGGTGGTGTTAGAAACACTGGGTTGGCCAATGCTTCATTGTTTAACCCTCCTGGTAACATTACCCCCTATATTGCCATTTTCCGTGATCTGGTAATTAAAGATCTGGACAAAATCAAAATCCATAGAAATGGAAATAGTCAGAAGTTTAGGACTGGCCTGCACTCCCTCAAAAAGAGGGACGATATTGTTGTACGTCTGGCCGACAAAGGGGGTGGGATCGTGGTCTTAGATAAATCTATGTATGTGCAGGAGATGAATAGGTTACTTCCACTTGCTCACAATCCCACCTCCAGTTATAGGAATGACCTTACCAAAATGATTAACAGAGGTTACTCTCAAGGGGTGATCAATAAAAAAGAAGAGGATTTTCTGGTCCCCTCGGCACCACGGGTTCCTGTCATTTTTTATTTGCCAAAAATCAACAAGGATCAGGTTAACCCACCCGGTTGGCCAATAATTAGTGGACTGGATTCAGTGACCCCCAGAATCTGCAAATATGTATCTCAAACAGAATCTTTCATCAAAGATACAGCTCAGGTCATCAGGATTCTGGGTGGGATTGAGTGGAGGGAGAGCTACATCCTTGTCACGACGGATGTGGCCTCCCTCTACACTATCATCTCACATCAGGATGGTTTTGATGCGGTTAACCTGTTGCAACCAATATATAGAAGCTTCAGCAGAGCTAAAACATCATTAGCCCACAAAATGTCAATCCATAGCGTTCAACCATTCAGTGAACGAAGGTATCTTCAACAAAATTTGCTTGAAAGATTCCCAAAAGGTTCTTTAAAAATTCCTCTCCACTGATAAGATCTATACCATTGGCCTCCGACACCCATCTGCAGATGCACTTACCAGACGGTATTGCCTCGCATTCTCATGCTTGGCTGCACTCGCTTGTATAAATCCCACACATGAGGCGATCGTCTTCCCGCAGATCTGTGTCTTTGTCTTTCCAACCGGAAACAAGCCAGTTCCTTTTCTCTGTAAATTGCTCGGGATAAGATAGAGGAGACAAACAGAACTACATAGTGTGATACCGTTAAGAAAGAGCTTTATTCCATTAAAAACAATCCATATCACTCACAAGTGAAGCATGTCACACTGGCAGATTAGAGCCAAAAGAGCCGTGGAACAGCTGATCCAAGCGTCTAGGTTAACACCTCCTGCTTTAGCATCCCTCCTCGACCCTTCAATATAACGGGCGTCCTACCGACCTGCAGCGAATGACCGTTGCATCCAATTGTGCCAGTGCCTCTCACCGAATTGCCATACACTGTGTCAGACGCGTTTCGTCCGTAGGACTTCTACCGTGTCCTATGGGTGCCAAATTTGCGCAGAGTATGGTGAATTTGTTTATGGCCAAATGAGAGGAAGACATCGTCTATGATACCCGTAGACCAGAAGTGGTCTTCTAGGGCAGATATATAGACGATGTCCTCCTCCTTTGGGATGGAGACATGTGCTCCTTGGAAAACTTCATATGTGACCTGAATGACAACTCCTTGGGCATAGTCCTTCAGCACGAGGCCAGTAGTACAAATATACACTTTCTTGACCTAAAATTTAAGTGAAAAATGGATCTCTTGTCACCTCAACTTTTTTTAAAAGCACCAACTGCAATGGGTACCTTGGGCAAGGTAGCTGTCACCATTCTAATTGGTTGAGAGCTGTCCCTAAGGGGCAGTTCATACAATTACGTGGGAACTGCACCCATAGGGGAGATTTTTTAAGACAAGCATCCTTCTTGAAAAAGAGGTTCCTGGATAAAGGTTATGTTGAGAAAGATCTGGACAGAGTAGTTCAAGAGGTTGGGGCTATGGAAAGAGAACCATTGCTCTCTACTCAACCAAGGTCTGAACTTGTTGAGAGAAAGGACTTCAGTTTTTCTTTCTTGACAACTTATTCCCAGCAGTATCATTATATTAAGAAAATGATGAGTAGACACTGGGGGGTGTTGAAAAATGATAGGGTGCTGGGCCCTGAGCTACCTGATCGCCCTCAGGTCATATTCAGAGAGGTGCCCCCCCTTAAACTACAAGTAGCTAAAAACATCTTAGACGCTCCTGATAGAGTCCCTTTCTTCCAGAAACTAAAAGGCTATTATCCATGCAGGAAATGTGGGATATGCTCGCTGAACAAATCCAAGGCTAGAAAGGCTTGTCAATTCAGGTCGAGAGTAACTCATGAGCAATTTAATATAAAAACCTTCATTACTTGTACATCTAAAAATGTTGTGTATATACTGATTTGCCCTTCTGGCATTCAGTACATTGGCCGCACGATCAGAGCTTTGAATGTGAGGCTAATGGAACATGTGGCCAACATCATAAAGGGCTTCCCCAAGCATTCTGTGTCCAGGCATTACCTGGAACACCACAACAGAGATCCCAGAGGAACAGTCTTTTTGGCTATTGATCGGTTCATCCCCCATTGGAGGTGCAGTTTTGTGAAGCGAGAGATTTCTCGCTGTGAGACACATTGGATTTACGTTCTCAGGAGTTTTGTTCCTTTCGGCCTGAACGTAGACTGGGAAATTAATTGCTTTATTGATAACAGCTAGAATGCCCCAATCTCTACCCACTAGCATGAATTGTCTGTGCTTCCTCCATTGGTGCCTCCCTTTGGGTGTCTGGGAATTGCAAGTGGTGGGTTGTGCCAGTCACCTAATTTTCTGGCAATAGCAAAAAGTTTTTTTCCTCTTTTTTCTTTATACTACTGTTTTTATAATATTTTCAAATTTAAATTTTCTTGCCTCATAATTTCATTTCCAATATGGGGTGGGCGTGCGACATAGTGCCACTTGAGTACGTGCCTCTTGGAGAAATGATTTTTCATTGAAATCCTTGATGGGTATGTGGGAAGAATGATATCTGTGTTTTTAATACATTGCTAGCTATTTAAGTAAGGTATTATAGTTCTTGTCTCCTTAATAGGAATTTTTCTGTCTCCCTTCCCCCTTCTCCCTTTTCCTTCAGGTGGCAGGGGTGCGGTTTGCCTTTGTACCACCAGGGGGCGAGTGGGGTTGACGTCTAATTCCTATGTGCTAAGTTTGCAAATATATAAGGCATGATGATTAGTGTTGAGCGAACCCGGACTGTAACGTTCGGGTCCGTACCGAACTTTCGGGTGTCCGGGGCACGGACCCGGACATTTCAAAAATCGTTCGGGTTCGGTCCGGGGTTCTGCTATTTTACTCCTCGTGTTGAGAAGCTGCAGGGCAGCCAATCAACAAGCGTTTCACTGGTTTGCCCTTAGAAGCCATCACAGCCATGCCTACTAATGGCATGGCTGTGATTGGCCAGTGCATCATGTGACCCAGCCTCTTTATAAGCTGGAGTCACGTAGTGCTGCAGTCACATGCTCCTTGCGTTAGTGTAGGGAAAGGAAGCTGACAGCGTGCGGGAGAGAATAGAGAAATTTTGAGACATTTTAAGATCTGATCCTGCATCCTGAGATAGATTACTTTACTACTGCTGTCTGTGCTGTTGCTCTGAGGACAGATAGC
>BLSH010047801.1:228829-256777 GCA_018402905.1 Glandirana rugosa | reverse complement strand
CCTTGCGTGCCGCCGCGGTGGTTACGCGAGGTGTCTGTCCTTCACCTCGACCGAGGTGTCGGTCGAGGTGGAGGCAAAGGAGTCTCGGAGAACTCACAGTCGGGTCCCACCCCTAGGCGGGTATGGCCGTACTGGGTGGGTGGGTTTTTCGTGTGTCTGCTCTTACCGTAATGAGGATGGTGAGTGTAAAGTATTCTTATTTTCGTTTGGTATATGTATCTATAGTAGTAATCTCAACTCGCTTGGAGACCTTCAAGTCCAAGACGACCAGGCCGGCTTGAAGCCCTGTTTCAGGCCCAGGCCTGCCTTGGGCTTGCTAGCGTGTCTGTGGCTTGGGGTAACTTTAGTTACCCAATGGGGTTCGGTGTCTGTGCGATCGTTCGGGTTCCGTCCGGACCCGGACTTTGTCCCGAAGTTCGGCCGGACCAGCAGAACCTGAACTTCCAGAGGTTCGCTCAACTCTAATGATGATATCTATGTATATGGTTTGCTTTTATTCTTATGAAATGTGAGTGGTAGGAGTAATGCCATTCTCGTCTGTGTGCTTTTTGGGTGGGTGGGTCATGCCGGTATGGGCGGATCCCCACCCTGGGCTGACACTCAAGAGGCTCTGAGGAAACGGAGGTGGAGCTGGCTGTGGAGCCAGCTCCACTTCCTGTCTGTGGAGCGCATTGGTGGCGCCGCCGTGCGTTCCATATAAAGCTCCGGCCGTCTGGCCTTTTAAAGTGTGTTTTTTGATTGGGCAGAGGTGGAGCTGTCTGTGGAGGTAGCTTCACTTCCTGTCTGTGGGGTGCAGCGGTGGCTCCGCCATGCGTTGCACAAGCAGTTCCTGTTGTCTAGCCTATTTATTGTATGGGTGCTGATGCCTGGTACACGCCTCTGAAGACAGCCGATTGGCTGAAACGCGCCAGCCGGTACTACGGCATCCGGACGCACCTACAGGAGTTTTTATCTCATTTGATGAGTTTATGCTGCTTTCACCCTTGTGTGATGTACGTAGATTTTTTAATAAATCATTGTTTATGCCTAATAGACATCACTATGGAGTGTTATTTATTTCATTCCACGCAATAAGGAATGCAAAGGGGCAATCAGAGCAGCTAAGATAGAACATGAAAGACACATAGCAGAGGAGAGTAAAAGGAATCCCAAGAAATTCTTTAAGTATATAAAAAGAGAGGGAGGTTAGATCATGTTGGCCCCATAAAGAATGATGAAGGTAATCTGGCTGCAAAGGATGGAGAAATGGCAAAGGTGTTAAACTCATTTTTCTCCTCAGTATTCACAAAGGAAACCGGGGGCTCAATTATTCAGAACTACAATGCTGATCCTCACGGCACGTCACAGGAAGTACCCTCATGGCTGACTGAGGATAAAATCAGAAACAGGCTTGAAAAACTGAACACTAATAAGTCACCGGGACCAAATGGCTTACACCCGAGGGTCCTTAAGGAACTTAGCCAAGTTATTTCCAGACCCTTGTACCTAATCTTTAAGAGCAGTTTTCTGACTGGTATGATACCAGCTGATTGGAAGAAAGCCAATGTAGTACCAATATATAAAAAAGGACCAAGATATATTCCTGGGAAATTACAGACCAGTTAGCTTAACATCAATAATAGGCAAGCTCTTGGAAGGAATAATAAGGGATTACATACAAGATTATTGTAACGAGAACAGTATCATTAGTGGTAATCAGCATGGGTTCATGAAGGATCGTTCTTGCCAAACCAATCTTTTAACCTTCTATGAGGAGGTGAGCTGCCATCTAGATAAGGGAAGGCCTGTAGACGTGGTGTATCTGGATTTTGCGAAAGCATTTGATACAGTTCCCCATAAACGTTTACTGTACAAACTAAGGTCCCTCAACATGGATCAAGGGGTGAGCACCTGGATTGAAAATTGGCTACAAGGGCGAGTCCAGAGGGTGGTGATAAATGGGGAGTACTCAGAATGGTCTGGTGTAGAAAGTGGAGTTCCCCAAGGTTCTGTCCTGGGACCAATCCTATTCAATTTATTCATAAACGACTTGGAGGACGGGGTGAAGAGCTCAATCTCAATATTTGCGGATGATACCAAGCTAAGCAGAGCAATAAACTCTTCACAGGATGTGGAAACCTTGCAAGAAGATCTGAATAAATTAATGGGGTGGGCAGACAAGTGGCAGATGAGATTTAACATAGAAAAATGTAAGATAATGCATTTGGGTGCCAAGAAAAAAAAAGCAAACTACTCACTAGGGGGAGAGCCTCTGGGGGAATCTAGAATGGAAAAAGACCTAGGGGTCCTGATGGAGAGCAGGCTCAGCAGTGGCATGCAATGCCAAGCTGCTGCAAACAAGCTAACAAAGTGTTGGCATGCATCAAGAAAGGGATCAACTCCAGGGGTAAAACAATAATTCTCCCACTATACAAATCTCTGGGGAGGCCGCACCTGGAGTATGCCGTCCAGTTCTGGGCACCAGTCCTCAGGAAGGATGTCCTGGTATTGGAAAGGGTACAGAGAAGGGCCACAAAGCTTATTAAGGGATTGGAGGACCTAAGTTATGAGGAAATATTACAAGCACTGAACTTATTCTCTCTGGAGAAGAGATGCTTGAGAGGGGATATGATTTCAATGTACAAATACTGTACCGGTGACCCCACAGTAGGTACAAAACTATTCCGGGTAAGGGAGCACACAAAGATACGCGGCCATTCACTAAAAATGGGAGAAACGCGGTTTAGACTTAAAAAGCGTAAAGGGTTCTTTACGGTGAGAGCAATGAGGGTGTGGAATTCTCTTCCACAAGCAGTAGTCTCTACTGGGAGTCTAGAAAATTTCAAAAAACTATTAGATGCACACCTAAGGAACCACAACATTGCGGGGTATACATTTTAATATTGATATTAAAAACACACACATAGGTTGGACTTGGACTTGTGTCTTTTTTCATCCTCGTTTACTATGTAACTATGTAACTATGTAACATTCCGGTGTCCGCGTGTGTGAGGCTTGGCAGTAAAGGACCAATCCCCTTGACAGCTGAAGTCCCCGTTTTTTGGATGATGATATCTCTGCCTTTTGGAGTAAACTAGCTGACCTTGGGTAATTAGATCATCTGGCACTAAGGTGGTGTGTGCTCTCCTTTCACGGGTGCATGGTTCATCTGTCGCTGGTGGTGGGCTGATGTGAATATCCTTTTTTTTGTGGAGTTACGCTATAAGCTTTTTTTCTCCCTGTATGTCCATCATCGGCTGTGAGGGAAAGTCCTACATGTTGGGAGAAATGACAAGAACATCTTGCGAAAATCCATTTCAATTTACATGCGTTTTTCACCTGACATTTGGTAAGGAGACTTGCTAGACACTCTATCTTGGTGTTGATGCCCTACGGTGGATATTTGAGTTATTGCATCTATCAAAAGTGCATTTAATAGACTTTCAGTTTACGTATAGAAAGCCGGATTTTTATTTCTGTGCGGACCATCAATCTGCTGTTAGCGCTGCATACGGGAATATATTAAGACTGTTGTTGTAGTTCAAAACAATATATGCTAGCTGCTGATTATCTTTGTGTATGCTATTTAGGACTTAGCACGGATTACTTATCACTTTTTTTGCTATAATTATTACCTATTATACATACAATTAATGTATACCTAGCGATGCACTAAACAGCCACCTTTTTTTTTTTTTTTAGTCCACTAAGTATGCGTGGCTGTGTATTCAGCCCCGTGGATAGGTGGAATAGATATCGTAGTGCTCGCTTTCATACCTGTTATGTGACAACATAGATGTAACTGCAAGTTTGTTAAATCTGGTTAAATGGTTCTTCTTTTGCTATGCTAAAAAAATTGTAACCCTTGGTTGGTTTAAGTTTGGACTATTGTTGTGGGATGGGGCTCTTGGGGGCCCGGGTGGACTGGGATCGGGCCTCCCCGCCTCGGAGTGTGGTCCCCCCATTCCGGGTCCGACCTGACCTGGCGGGCCTATCGGGACGCCTCGGGACGGGGTGGCCGGATGTCCCCTCCTGATTGGGGTTGGGGAAAAGTTACAGCATTGAACCAGAGATTATGGTACTAGTGCTATATTTGTTAGTAATGTACTCAGACATACTGCTGCCTCACAGTTCTGTTTTATGCCCTTGAGGACATCTCCTTTGGTTTAACTGTTATGCATACTGCCTTATCTTTAATTGTTTTTCATTAATCACTTCATAGTGTGTTTGTGCTGGAGGGGTGGGGAGACTGTCTACCAGCTGTTTCCTACCACTTCCCCCCACTAGGCCTGCACTTACCAGACTCCGCAGTAAGTGTTTCTTATTAACCTTAGATTTCACCCTGAGGATCTAAACTCAGTTCCTCTTATACTTCTAAAAGCGTCACTGCTCTCCCCCTCTAGTCTATATTGGCCTACCTTTTTCACATAGAGAATCTTCTCTGCTAACCCTTCTCTTTACTGTCTTATTTCTATTTTTCAGGGGTTTTATTTTCTTCCTCCCCTTTTCCACCATCCCTTCCTTTGCCTCTCTGCCCTCTAGGATGGACTCTGTCACCATCATGTCCCTCAATGCTAAGGGACTAAACATCCCTGAGAAAAGGCGGATGCTACTTCATGACCTGAAGCGCTCCCGTGTTGATGTGGCGTTCATACAAGAGACACATTTCAAGACCCCTAAACTCCCCTATCCCAAGAACAGATTTTACCCCCTGGCATACCACGCCTCTAATCAATTGGCCAAATCTAAAGGCGTCTCTATATTGATCTCAGGGCAGATCCCCTGGTCACTACTGGACGTACGTGCAGATGACGGTGAAGGAATATGTATAACCTAAGTGTCTCCATTTTGGAGGATTATGTATGACCAAAGTTTTTCTATTACACATATATATGCTAAGACTGTATTCTAGATTAAGATGCTTGAAGCTAGTTTCGTGTATACAGTAGAGTTTCTATTTCCTTGAAATTACGTGTCATTTTCTTCAAAATGAAACTATTGTACAGATCCCCTTATATGGTTCTTTTACACATCCTGTGACTCCTACTTTTCTGTGACTATAAAAGAGGAAACACTGGAAATAAAGGCAGCACTCTCCCTGAGAAACAGCTGTTGTGTCTGTGTGTATATTCTTGTGGCTCCTGGGGGGGCTTGGGAGCTCAGAGGGTGATAACTGGTCCACCAGGGACAGACGGGGGGTCGAGAGGAATTTAATCCTTTCAGCTGGGGGCTCGTTCTGGATAAAGTACTCATCCTGCGGTATGTCAATTTTTGTCATTTTGACTGAATGTTTCCTTGCCATAAGGCTCTGATAAAGCTTTAGTCCCTTGAGTTATAATTTTAACCTCGCGTCACGTATGCCGTGGCCAGACGAGGAGTGTTTTTGGGAAACACAGAGGTCTTTTTGGAAGACCACAGATACATTTCTTTTGGGAAGAAATTAACTATTAGTCCGGGTGGATCAGTTTAAACCCTAAATTACTTTGCTTTTTTTTCTGTCGCATAGAAGTATAAGATAATTTGTTGTGTGGACAAAAGAGGAACTACAAGGTAAGGTGGTTCTTCTCCACTGCCATAATGGGTTGTGGCAGCAATAAAGCATATATACCCCAACCGGAGGTTGGGGAGACATGTAAGGACTTTGTAGCCCCTGTATGTGGAACAGATTACTATCTAAATGACTCATGGATGGACAATTTAGCAGGGTGGATAGAAATAATGGGCAGTATTGATCCTTTTCCCCGGCAGGGTGAGAATGACACTTTTCATATGGACATGATCAAAGGTCTTTGTTTGGGTGATAAACAGGCTTTTCCGTGGTACCAGGGTGACCCAGAATGGGATAAGAAATATATGAGAAAGGGAGGAGAGAACTGGCTTAATTACGCCCCATATTGGTATAAGAGACATAATAAGAAACAGAAGAAAATGGGAATAAATCCTAATAATAAGAATTCTCAGAAATTACATGAGTGTGAGTCAGAAATAGATAGATCCACACACTCTCTCATGCCGTTCTCCAAGCCACCTCCCCCTTATGTCCCAAAGCCTGCCAAACTCTATCCAAGTTTCACAAAGGATGACATTGATTTTCTAGCTGGACACCACGCTGTACAAACTCCCATTGCACCCTGTCCACCAGTCCCAGTCACCCCGCAGAGTCCACCAGTACAGCCCACCGCCCCTACTGTCCAGACCCCTTCAAATCAGGGTGGGGCCATAGGAGGAACTGGTATATGGACTACTGAATCTGATGATTCTCATATTGAGGAACCCACCAGCTCAGGCTCTGTTAGTCAGATTCGCTGATGCAGCAGGTTTAACTAACCTCTTAAGCCCCTCACATCCACAAGATGGTACCCAATATGGTGCTGATTCATCCAGTGCCACACACCAACCCACACACCTCTCCTTCATGACAATAGGAGAAAGCATCCTAAAAAAAACCCATAGAAATTGAGGATATAAATTGCATTGTTAACCACTTCCTTACTGGGCACTTAAACCCCCCTCCTGCCCGGACCAATTTTCAGTTTTCAGCGCTGTCACTCTTTGAATGACAATTGCGCGGTCGTGCGACGTTGTACCCAAACAGAATTTGCGTCCTTTTTTCCCACAAATAGAGCTTTCTTTTGGTGGTATTTGATCCCCTCTGCGTCATTTCTGATCGCTGCTATAAACAAAAAAAAGCGACAATTTTGAAAAAAAAAACAATATTTTTTACTTTTTGCTATAATAAATATCCAAAAATAAAAAATAAAAAAACAAATTTATTCATCAGTTTTGGCCGATATATATTCTTCTACATATTGTTGGTTAAAAAAAAATCGCAATCGGCGTTTATTGATTGGGTTGCGCAAAAGTTATAGCGCCCACAAACTATGGAAATTGATTTATGGCGTTTTTATTATTTTTTTTTTTTACTGGTAATGGCGGCGATCTGCGATTTTTATCAGTGCTGCGATATCGGGGCAGACATGTCGGACGTTTTTGACACATTTTTGGGACCAATGACATTTATACAGCGATCAGAAATTTAAATGTCCACTGATTACTGTATAAATGTCATTGGCAGTGAGGGGGTTAACCTGCAGGGGGCAGTGAAGGGGTTAACTATGTTCCCTGGGTGTGTTCTAACTGTGGGGGGGTGGGGTTGACAGGAGCATGACAGATCTAACTGATCCCAGTGACAGGGATCAGTAAATCTGGCATGCCCCCCCTCACAGAACGGGGAACCGCCGTGTTTACTTCGGCGGTTCCCCGTTCCTCTTCTCTGTAAGGAGATCACGGGTCTCCGGCGGACATCGGGTCCGCCCGACCCGCGGGCACGCTCCCGCACGGGAGCGCGTCCAGCGCGAGCCAAATGGGAGGACATCTATTGATGCCCTCCCGGCATTTTAGAGCAGCGATGTAGCCGTCATTCGGCTATAGCGCGGATGGCAGGAGGTTAAACACTGTCCGAAACCAACTGTTTCCTCATTAGCTACAGTCAGTTATCTTAAAAAGGCATGTAAAGGGAGAAATTACACACAAGAAGACATGCGTCTCATTCTTGAAGGTATTGTGGGGCAGACATCTCCCTGGAACTGGGACAATGTCAGAACCATAAATCATAAGTTGGTGCGGCGCAATAGAAAATTACACAAAAAATATTGCCACCCTGTGGCTAAAGTGCGGAAGTGCATAAAACGCAGTGCATTATTACATTGATATAAAATGCACGTAACAATCAATCTTATAATCTTAGATAAGTGAAAATTGAAAAATCGCTGTTGATAGTAATCAGTCCTTTAAACAGTTAATGCGTTGCAATAAATTGTATTAATTCTTCGTGCAAATGGTGCAAAAAAAGTGTGCTTAGTGTGTGCTGTCAACATCTAAGGCAGATGGATTCCAAGCTTAACATGCTTCGCAGTGCGACCACACACCACCACCGGTTACACTATTCGCTCACCTTCAGGTGCGACCCCTGATGGGCCAAGTCACACTTTCCCCTATGGGCTTAAATCCTCCTCAGGCATACAATTTTCCAGTGCACCAACTCCACTGCACTCGGGCAATTCACCATAAAACAATAGGCTGCAATCCCCTGGGTAATCAGCTGCCAGCTCCCTGCTTGGTCGCATGCTGTCCACAGGGCGGTCGTGACGTCACCAGCTCTTCCCCGACGTACCTTTCGTCACTAGCACATGTGACTTTTTTTCAAGGGGCATGTTGTTAGGTGATGTCAGTCTGAATATACACTGTGCCGGAGCGACCGCCATTTTCCCGAAGCAGCAAGTGTCTCCTAAGTGCAGACACATTGGTCTCACTTCACACAGCGGCCAAAAAACAAACAAACGGAAATATAACACAACCCGGCGGCTAGATATTGCAACTTTGTGGGGATAGTGCGGCTATATGTGACATAGAAAAAGATTTAAGTAAAAATACACCAGTACAAAGATGCACCGAAGGGGGAACCTTCATACAAAAATGCATACATAAAAAAAGTAAAAAAATAACATATATAAATTAATAAGAAAAATGATAGAAGAACTACATACTGTAGTGGCTCCTTAACTCGTTGGAAAAAAGGGAGCCCCTATGCTGCTATTCATATCATGGTGAGAATAGGCAGCTGATGACCACTGAACCTGACTAAAAAAAAAATCTCCTGCACCCTAGTGGTTATATATAAAAATGACACATCACATACAGACAAATGATAAAAAAGAAGAACCCCAGACATTACTGTATAAAAGATGGCATATCATATTAAAAAGAAAAACAAACCTAGACTGCCTAGCTAGGGAGCCCATGGACACTCTTGGACCCAGCTTATCATACCTGGCATATCTCACTGGTATGTATAGGGCTAACCTCAACTGTAGATGGAGGGATCATAACAAATGTGTCAGTGGGCCTCCTAATTATCTGTAATAAAGCAGTTTAAATCGAAGTCCACATTTAGGCCTCTAGGCCTGAGGGATCGGGTCTCGAAGATCCACCAGGATTCCCTCTGGCTAAGTGACCTAATCCTATCGGAACCCCTCCAATGACCATGGTAGGTCTCTATACCCCAAAAGCTCATACCCAAGGTACCTCTGTTATGAACCTCTCTAAAGTGTATTGACAAGTGATGATTTTTTAAACCAATTTTTATATTGTACATGTGTTCCTGAATTCTTTTAGCTAGCTTGCGTTTCGTTCTACCAATATATTGCTTTTTGCATGGACATTGGATACAGTACACCACACCTTCTGTGTCACATGTTATTAGATCTCTGATGTTATATTCTTTGTTTGTGGCTGTAGCTACAAATTTTTTCCTCCTTCTCAGGTTTCCTATGGTGTTGGTACATCCTGCGCAGGCCCCACACCCATAGAAACCTTTGAGATCAAGGAAGATAGGGATGTGCGTTTTAATTGGATCTATCACATTTTTTACTAATCTATCGATCAGATTTGGGGCCCGTCGGTAGATGAACTGTCGTTTTTCAGGCAATAGTATTCTCATCTCATTGTTCTTTCGCAGTATCAGCCAATATCTTTTAATGATGTTCTGTACCTGTTTGGCTTGTCTGTTGTCAAGGAGCACTGCCCCCGAAAAATCCTTACTCTCTTCACATCTCCCTCCTTGCCGTATCAAGGGTAATCGGTCCATCCTTGCTACCTGATCAATATGTTCCTCGATGGTAGTCGCTTCATAGCCTTTATCAGTTAACCGTTGTCCTATTTTGTGGGCTTGGATTTTGTATGTATCTATATCTGTGCAATTTCTTCTAAGGCGCATAAATTGCCCTCTTGGTATGTTGTCCAACCATGTCCGATGATGACAGCTGTTTTTTGGTATATAGCAATTCCTGTCTGTGGGTTTGAAAAACATTTTGGTCAGGATTTGGTCTCTCTGATCTCTATTTCCAGATCTAGGAATGCAATATTCTTCATACTCATGTACCATGTTAATTAAATTGCTTTGTTGTTAACAACCGTTGGTAAAGCAAACTCACACCTATTTGAAGGACACCAAACATCTATTGAAAATTTTGGATCAAACTAAGATCACGGGTCCCAGCATATTAGTGACCGCCGATGCAGGGTCGCTATCATTATGCATGAAGACACACAACAGGCAGTGGGCCAGGCTTTGGATAGAGAAAACTCATTATGTAGAAGGCAAAAAAGTTCATCAAAAAATGTCTGGACTATTGCCTAGATCATAATTTCTTTTGGTATGACCAAAAATATTACCAACAAATCAAAGGTATTGCAATGGGGGCACGTTTTGCCCCCCAGCGTAGCAAACTTATTTATGGATAGCTGGGAGAGGGAACAAGTTTTCAACCACATGCTCGAAGAGTTAATTCTTTATTGTCGTTTCATAGACAATATTTTTTTCATCTGGCAGGGCGATGAGAGTGGCTTGCAGGAGTTCCAAGAAAAGCTAAATAATAACAACAAAGGAATTGAATTAACATGGAACACGAGTATGAAGAATATTGCATTCCTAGATCTGGAAATAGAGATCGGAGGAGACCAAATCCTGACCAAAACGTTTTTCAAACCCACAGACAGGAATTGCTATATACCGAAAAACAGCTGTCATCATCGGACATGGTTGGACAACATACCAAGAGGAAAATGTATGCGCCTTGGAAGAAATTGCAAAGATATAGATACATATAAAATTCAAGCACACAAAATAGGACAACGGTTCATTGATAAAGGCTATCAAGCGACTACCATCGGGGAACATATTGATCAGGTAGCAAGGATGGACCGATTACCCTTGATACGACAAGGAGGGAGGCCCACTGACACATTTGTTATGATCCCTCCATCTACAATTGAGGTTAGCCCTATACATACCAGTGAGATATGCCAGGTATGATAAGCTGGGTCCAAGAGTGTCCATGTGCTCCCTAGCTAGGCAGTCTAGGCTCTGTTTTTCTTTTTAATATGATATGCCATCTTTTATGCAGTAATGTCTGGGGTTATTCTTTTTTTTTATCATTTGTCTGTATGTGATGTGTCATTTTATATATAACCACTAGGGGGCAGGATATTTTTTTAGTCAGGTTCAGTGGCCATCAGCTGCCTATTCTCACCATGATATAAATAGCAGCATAGGGGCTCCCTTTTTTCAAACGGGTTAAGGAGCCACTATGTAGTTCTTCTATAATTTTTCTTATTCATTTATATGTTTTTTTTACTTTTTTATGTATGAATTTTTGTACGAAGGTTCCCCCTTCGGTGCATCTTTACCCTGACAGTGGAGGAATCTACAGAAAAATGACTGAAACACCACTTCCTGTTGGTGTTGGTCTTATTTACCTTCATGTACTGGTGTATTTTTACTTAAATCTTTTTGTATGTCACATATAGCCGTACTATCCTCACAAAGCTTCAATGTCTAGCTGCCGGGTTGTGTTATATTTCTGTTTGTTTGGTCTCACTTCACACAGCGGCCAAAAAACAATGTGTCTACACTTAGGAGACACTCGCGGCTTCGGGAAAATGGCGGCTGCCCCGGCACAGTATATATTCTGACTGACGTCACCTAATCACATGCTCCTTGAAAAAGTCACATGTGCTAGTGACGAAACTTACGTCGGAGAAGAGCTGGTGACGTCAGGACCGCCCTGTGGACAGCGTGCGACCAAGCAGGGAGCTGGCAGCTGATTACCCAGGGGATTGTAGCCTATTGTTTTATGGTGAATTGCCCGAGTGCAGTGGAGTTGGTGCACTGGAAGATTGTATGTCTGAGGAGGATTTAACCCCATAGGGGAAAGTGCGACTTGGCCCATCAGGGGTCACACCTGAAGGTGAGCGCATAGTGTAACCGGTGGTGGTGTGTGGTCCCACTGTGAAGCACATTAAGCTTGGAATCCATCTGCCTTAGATGTTGACAGCACACACTAAGCACACTTTTTTTGCACCATTTGCACAAATAATTAATACAATTTATTGCAACGCATGAACTGTTCAAATGACTTTTTATTATCAACAGCAATTTTTCAATTTTCACTTATCAAAGATTATAAAATTTATTGTTACATGCATTTTATATTAATGCACTGAGTTGTATGCACTTCCGCACTTTAGTCACAATGTGGCAATATTTTATGTGTAATTTTCCATTGCGCCGCACCAACTTATGATTATTATTTGCTGGAGTATTGGGGATACTTATTTAGGTGTCAGGCAGCATCTGATTGTGATTAGAGCATATTAGTGCGGTATTATCAGATTTTATTTTTAATGTCAGAACCATATCTGTTGTAGAGGGTAGCGGAGTCACTGCCACAGCTTATCAACTAAACACAGAACAGGGAAGGACTGACATGTTGAATGAGATTACACAGGAAATGGAAAAGGCATTTAAGTCAAAATCCTCCCTCCCCACAGCAGTAGCATGCAAACACAAATCAGAGGAGTCCGTGTTGGAGTTTTGGAAGAGATTTAATGATATCTGGACACAAGAGGCAGGGCTCACTTTGCAACCCAATATGCACAGTTTACTGATTCAGATGTTTTTTTATCTAATTTGAAGCCTAATGTAATGCTGACAGATGATTTCTGAATGGCCCACATGTACAAGGGAACAATTTCAAGAAAAACTAACAGAAAAAGACGCTGCTGGAAGTTTTGAAGCTCCTAAAGTGGTAGCTGCCCATTATCAAGGGGGCCCATCACAACAAAGCGGGAACCGAGGAGGTTACAATAGTAAGGGCAGAGACAGAGGCCGATTCAGGGGAAGGGGAGGAAACAATAGAGGAAGAAATACAGGTTGTTTTAATTGTGGAGCTGAGGATCATGGAGAAGTCAATGTCCATATGAGACTCAAGACCACTACCAACAGGTTTCCCCTCACTATCAACAAAATAGGGACCTGCCCCAACACGGCATAAAATTCCCTATTACCTGGCAACAGCCGCCTCAACAAAACAAATGAAGCTGCCCAGAAGGTAGTATCCCAGCATTCTCTCTTGTCTCTCACTCTTATAAAGAACAGCCACTTACATTATCATTACTTATCATTACATGTGAGCGGGAAAATTATCCAGTTTCTTCTTGACTCAGGCGCGACCTGTAGCACAATAAGCGAAGATTATTATAGAGGAGAGTACACGAATGCTGAGCCTTCAATGGGAATAAATGGGATATTCACCAAAATCTACAAAACACCTCCCCTCCCCAATTTTGACCCTGCGCATGGTTACACTCTAATGCACCACTCATTCAGAATTATAACTGCCCAGTAAACCTGTTAGATAGAGAGACCTGATGGGAGAACTAAACATTAATATCAAAACCACAAAGAAGGGTAGGATTGTAGTGCAATCCACCAAGGTCCCAATAATTTCCTTCCTAACCATGATTGTGGCAGACACCCATGGCACACTTCCAGGTAGGATAGACTACAGAGTATGAGCAGAAAATTCTTTTGATGTTGGCCTCATTTTCTGTACCCCACACATGGCCACTCTTAAGGCATGGCCAAAACCTGTTTACCATAAACAGTACCCTTTATCAAAAGAAAAGGAGGAATGTATTGCCCCAATGGTAAAACACTTTCTTGAAGAAGGTATTTTGGAAGACATAGTTTCTCCCTATAATACCCCAATTAACCCAGTGAAGAAACCAGATGGTAGCTACAGATTTGTACAGGATCTGAGAGCCATACATGAGCTTGTGGTCCCCATTGCCCCAATAGTGCCAGATGTGTCATCACTCCTGTCCTCCATTCCATCAGATGCATAGTGTTTTACAGTGATGGATTTTACAAATGCTCTTTTCTCCGTCCCTGTGGATAAGGAGACACGGCCTATCTTTGCCTTTTGTTTAAAGAATCGCCAACTTACCTGGTGTAGAATGCCCCAGGGCTATGTGGACTCACCTGTAGTCTACTTGATTGTGCTCCAGGCCACACTGAGGTCCTGGACTCCCCGTCATGGTTTGGTCCTACTACAGTACGTGGATGACCTCTGTAGTTCAAATCAGGCAGCCGGACAAGAGGACAGTGTGGATCTCATAAACTGGTCACAAAGTGTCTAGAAAGAAATTGCAGTGGTGTCAGGAAACTGTTCAGTACCTTGGTTTTGTCCTCACAAAAGGAGAAAGGAAAGTCAGTCACAATAGAGCTGCAGCTCTCACGGGTCTGCCCCGCCCACTGACCAAGAAGGACATGCTTACCTTCCTTGGCATGATTGGTTATTGCTTCCAATGGATACCTGACTGTTCCTACTCTGACAGTCTCCTGAGACAAGAAACAGGTTCTGATATGCCAGATTGTGTAAAATGGTCAGAGGAAATGTGTAATGCTTTTGTGTATTTGAAAAATGCTATGGATAACGGCCCCTAGTGTAGGCCTGCCTGAATATGGCAAGATGTTCCACTTATTTGCCAGGGACAACTGTAAAACGATGGCAGGAGTCCTAGCTCAGGAACATGGAGGCAAGCTCTGCCCTGTTGCTTTTTTATCAGAGATGGTTCCAGTACAGGCTCAAGGCATGCCTGTGTGTCTCAGAGCTTTAGCATCCTGTGCAATGGTGGTGGAAATGGTTACATCATTCACTCTGGGACATGATACCACTTTACACACCACACATAATGTGTCCGTTCTGTTGAAAAATATACACACCCAACATATGTTGGCCCAAATGCTTAGTGGTTATGAGGTCATACTGCTCTCCAACCCTAAGCTAAAGATAAAATATGCTTCTCCTACCTCAGGCCAAGCCCCAGTCCTCAATGTTTTGTTAGGATTAAAAGGAGAACAGGATGAGATTGTCCCACAACATGATTGTTTGGATCTCATCCATCAGGGCACGTCCCCAAGACAGGGCATGTCTTCTGTGGCCCTTCCAGATGCACAGAATATGTTTGTAGATGGCTCTTGTTCAAGGCCCAATGACAGCACATATCATGCAGGATATGCTGTTGTACAATTACCAGCCAAAATTCTAGAGGCAAAACCAATTCCTTACCAGTCAGCTCAGGCTGCAGAACTGATAGCCCTCACAAGAGCTTGCCAGCTCTTTGAAGGACAAGATGTGAATATTTACACAGACTCCAAATATGCTCATGGGGTCATTTTCAATCACGGAGTCATTTGGGAAAGAAGAGGATTTATAGCAGCAGATGGTAAAACTCCTCATTAGTTAAATAATTACTAAAAGCTATACAGCTACCAAAGTCTATTGCCATTTTACATTGCAGGGCACATACAGGCCAGCAGACTGATATAGCCAAAGGCAATGCCCTAGCAGATCTAGCAGCGAAGGAAGCCGCATCCACTCAAAACGAAACTACCCAAATGCCATTGCTCACGCCAGAAATGCCACTTCTAGACCAAACATTGCAAGACTTACAGACTTATGCCACGGAAACAGATATCTGAGATTGGAACAATGCAGGCGTGCAGATAAGCCCTAATTCTGGACTTATCTGCCAAGAGAGGAGACCATGCATTCCTGTTGCCAGTGCACCACTCTTTATTTCACAATACCATGGGGTGGGACATAGAGGATGGCAGACTACATGTGAACTTTTGGATTGCGATTTCTATGTTCCAGGCCTCCCCTCCCTTGTCAAGGCATATGTCTCCAGATGCATCACATGTATCAGAAACAACCCCAACAACCCAACAACATGAACACCTGATATACCCAACAACACCGTTCACTCACCTACAGATAGACTTCACACATATACCAAAGGTGAGACAGGAGTACCTTTTGGTGAGTGTGGATATGTTTTCACGATGGACTGAGGCCTTCGTAACCACAAAAGAAGATACCCAAACAGTTGTAAAAATTCTTACACAAGAGATTATTCCTAGGTGGGGATGTCCGCTCCAGATTAAGACAATGGCCCTGCATTTGTGGCCAAGATCTGCCAAGATCTGGTAAGGACTCCTAAAATTGACTGGAAGTTTCACATACCTTATCACCCTCAAATTCAGGTATAGTGGAAAGGATGAATAGGACTCTCAAGGATAAGATAAGGAAGGCAACTGGAGGTACATATGCAAATTGGAAGAAGGTTCTCCCGGCAGTTCTGGCCGAGGTAAGAATGACACCCTCCAAGAAGACAGGTTACTCCCCTTTTGAGGTTTTAATGGGTAGGCCATTCCCCACTCCATGGGCCAGACAGCCACTTATGGTAGAAAGGGGGAACTAGATTTAATTCAGGAGCAATATGTGAGAAAACGTATTGAAACTCTGGACAAAGTTGGGGGCACATGCGCGTGAGCGACGTGTATGGCCGCTTAGGACACTAGCTCCGCGCCGCCAAAACCTTTCTGCCTGCTGGACACAGCACATATGGCGGCACCCACTCGCCTTTCACCCCATCCATGACAGGAGATCCCTGGGCACCCGGAGGTGATGCTCCGCACTTCTAAACTGCGGCAGTTGCATCACAAAACGCCGAAGGCCTCCCCAGCCACAGGGAAAGGTAGGGGCAAGATGGCGCCTGAGCCACCCGAGCTGGATGACTCGTCCCAGTTGTCAGCGGCTGACTCTGCCTCACAAACGGGCAGCCAGCATCAATTCCCCACAGACCTGGCACTGCAGAAGCCGATGCTTTGCTGGCCAGATTCCGCACAATTGTGCAGGACGAAATTACTATGGCCTCCCGCAAGCTTTCCTCAGACCTCATGCGTGGCCTTAAAGAGATAGGGCACCGCACCAACCAGCTAGAACATCGCATGGACTTGACCACCATGGTCCTTGAAAGTCATGAGGAGGAAGTGGAAAAGATGGCAGCAGAAATTGAGGTACTGAGAGACAAATTGGAGGATGCAGAAAACAGGGCCGCAGGATCTGAGGCCTGCCGGAGGCCATTACTGGTCTACAAGGCACAGCAACAGCATTCTTTCAGGAATTGGCCCCTGAGAACCCACCAGGCAGGTTGGGATTTGACCGCATACACCGAACCCTAGCGCCCAAACCCTCTGAGGGCCCCCCCAGGGATGGGGTCATCAAATTCCATTATTACCTCAACAAGGAGCGCCTCCTGCAGGCTGCAAGGGAACGCCAGGACCTTTCCTTCCAAGGTAACCCGCTTTAGCTGTTTGCGGACCTCTCACCAGCGACCATTGCAAGACACTGGGGCCTAAAACCTTATCTCCAGATTCTGCAATCCCATGAGATCAAATATAGGTGGGGCTTCCCCTTTAAACTTTCCTTCACGTATCAAGGGCGACAATTCCAGGCATCCTCCTCTGCAGATCTCCGACGCCTCTTCCAAGAGCTTCATTTTGACTTACCTCATTCACAGGACGAACCCACCTCGTCACGAAAGAAGTCTTCTCAGATCGTGTGACAATCATCTCAAGCTTCGCAGAAGTCCATGTCGAGCTCCCAGGCTCTAAAAGACCTTCAGGCCCCACGCTTTGAGAAGATACCAACAGGCTGAGTAGGGGGCGTGGCTTAGCAATAGCAGAGTGAAGACGTGCTCCTGTAGCTCAGCCAGACCGAGACCTAAGACATACCGAGCAGTCCTGGTATTGAAGCCTACAAACGATTGCTGGGTGACCGCAAGAGCTCACACATTGCGGGGGACCATAGAGGACCGGAGATCACTCAGTATTTCCTATGAAATCACGGTCCTCTTCCCCTGCAGCCCTCAGCCAAGATGGCGCCGCCGCGTGTGCACCAACATGGGTCGGCAACCCCCTCAAGCAAGAAAGGATTGCAGCCAGAGTCGGGTGCCCGAAACGGAGGAGAGGACTGCACAAGAGCGCATCAGTCGCCCTCACCTATTCAATCCCCGGAGCTACCGGTGGAGGATTCGCTACAGACCCTGATCCCTAACCTTCTGGGAACGAACGTGGATGGAACCCTCCGGGAGATCATGTCACCATTGCCTACCAGACAAGACCTACAGGCCATGTCCACCTTCTATGTAAGCGCCCTCACAAAGGGGCTCCATGACATTCGGGGCCAGGTGGAGCCTGTGGAGGAGCGGGTAGGTGACCTGGAGGCATCTGCAAATACCACAGAGACGAGGCTTTCTGCCCTGGAGGCTGACCAGCAGGCCTTCCGCCGCCATCTCATCGATCTCCAGCTACACATCGACGACAGCGAAAATCGCAGCCGATGAAACAATCTTCGCCTCCGAGGCATACCTGAGGCTGCCAGGGCACCCGACCTCAAGGCCACAGCAACACCTATCTTAAATAGATACCTTGACAAACCACCTACTGCGGACCTGGAGCTGGACAGAGTCCATCAGATCCCGGGTCCTAGGGCCCCTGCTGGGGGGTCGGACTCCCATGACTTGTCCCGGGATGTCCTCTGTCGGGTCCACTTCTTTGGGATCAAGGAGGAGATCATTTGGCAGACCTGGGCGAAGGGCCCCCTGGACTTTGATGGGGCAAACATCCGTATCTTTCCAGATGTCTCAAGACAGACGAGGGCAATGCTCGCCCTGCTGCGTCCATTCCTTGATCTCCTGAGAGAAGCAGAAGTGACATATCGCTGGGGCCATCCCTTCCACTTGATAGTTAAGAAGGGAGGTGAGGAGTTCTAACTGCGGGCACCAGACCAGCTGCCGGACCTTTTCGGCTTCCTTGACTGACCAGCGGTGGAGGTCCCCAATTGGCATGAATATCTTCTGTCCCGGGGAGTGGGGTTCCCCCCACCGCTGCGTCCACAATGGCAACGGAGACACCAATCCCAGGAGCGGAGCGGAGAGCCGTCCCAGAGGCGGCCCACAGCTACGGAGGACTGAGCACACTGAACATTGCAGGCCCAGGTAAGACACTAACCCGGATACCTTGTACCAGACATCTAGCAGGCTAGCTCTCATAACTGTGTGTTCTCCGGTTGCTCCGGATGACAGTACTCCTGCCCTTGGGCTGCTCTTACTTTGAACCCCAGTTCGGAATCGGCCCCCCTAGTGTGGTATTATCCCCTTATTTCCTGCAGGCCAGGGGGGGGGGCTGGCAGTCATTCCGGCCACGCCGTCCTGACCGGTGAGGGGTGCAATGTCCTCCCCTCTGACTGCTGTGGGGCTTTTTTGGTCGAGGTACCTTGCGACATCTTGCTATTGTGCCCTCCCCCCACCTTACAATGGAACTGAGGTCGTGGATGCGGCCGGCCCGCAGAGACTGTAATGCCACCGACATGGGCCCCCCTTGCACCCCCCTTTCCCTGCCTACAGTGCGGGCCACCGCTGATTGTCCGTGGCATGGTAGACTCAGGCCGAACCCGACCGTGGTGTTTGACCTGTCCTGGGCATTGCCCCATCCCTCGCAGTGCAACTGGTTCCCCCTCTGAGATGAAGAATCATACAACCCCAATGTGTTCTAATGTATCCAGGTTGTGGTTGAAGGTATTTGTATTCCTATTAATTGGCTGCCTCTAACACATTTCCTTCCACAGGTGGGGACACAGCCCCCGGGTGGGTGCTCCAGTGGGGGGTTGTGTCCTGCGCTGCCTGGTCGCCCCCTGGCTGCCGTGCCACCTTGGTGGTGGGGGGCCAGGGGGGCCGGGGGGGGCTGTGGGGGTCGGGGTGGGGGCCCGGCTGCCACCCGCGGGTTCGCTCAATACCGGGGTTGGAGGTGAGGGGTCATAGACACTGCTACATGCGTGGTGCCGGGATATGTGTAGGGGGTGTGAGGTGGCCTTGGATGGTTTGCAGCGGTGGGGTCAGTTGGTGGGTTCGAGATGGCTTTGGGGTTTGGGAGATGGGGTCGGGGGGTTTATGTTTATGTTTATTTTTATTATTATGTTAAAGTTCAGTTGTTGCATATGAAAGATGTCGGTCTGTTGTTCAGTATCTGTGGCGGGTGGTCAGTGGTTCCGGTACTCCAATACTAATGGGCTGCCGTTGCCACTAACACTCTGACCCCCCCTAGGTTTCGTACCGGGATATATGCTTCTGGGCGTTACCGGGATGCCTAGGCCAAGGGCCTTGTTAATAGCTTAGTTTCATTTTTTCTTCTCCCCCCTCCCTCCCCCCCTTTAATTTCCCATCTTCTTTTCTCTCTCTCTCTTTTTCATCTTTCCTCTCTGTGTGTTGCGCGTCTGGGGCCCTTCAGGCTCTTCGGCTCTCTTGCCATCGGTTAGCCTACAGTAGTTACAGGTTTCCATATGGGTCTCCTCAAAATCACGTCCCTTAATATAAGGGGTCTTAACACGCCGGAGAGGCGGTCACAGCTTCTCTCCTTCCTGAAAAAAGAGGGATCGCAGGTAGCCTTTCTTCAAGAGACGCATTTTAAAGGGGATCACATCCCGAAGCTCTCAAATAACGCCTTCCCCGTAGTATATCACAGTGTCTCCCCCATCTCTAAACCAAACGGGTCAGTATACTCATTGCCAAATCCATCCCTTGGGTGTTGGAGGCACAACGGATGGTTCCGCAGGGCCGCTTCCTTCTTCTTCGGGGCCTACTGTCCGGTGTACGGGTCACCCTGGCCAACTTATACCTGTCCAACAAAGACCATGCGCACTTTCTGCGTCAGCTCTTCCCCAAGCTCCTGGATTTTTCCGAGGGCCTGTTAGTGCTGGGTGGCGACCTGAATTTCGCCATGGAACCGCTTCTTGATGTCTCGAGAGGTACCTCGCACCTCCCCTATACCGCACTCCATAGAATTAAAGCGGATCTACAAATGCTTTACCTGGTGGGCCCATGGAGGATTCAACATCCTTGTGACAGCCACTATACCTATTTTTCCCAGGTGCACCACACATATTCCAGACTGGATTACCTCCTGATTCCAAACCAGCACCTTTCTAAGGTGGAAGACACTTCTATTGGTATAGTGTCACTCTCAGACCATGCCCCTATCCATATCACACTCAGGCTCGATCACTTGGCTCATCCCCTACCGAACTGGAGGTTGAATGAGGTGCTCCTCCAGTCTGAGGAGATTCGCCTGGATGTTCTGTCCACTTTGCGGGACTACTTCGCTACAAATGCTGCCTCTGTCACCAATCCTATAGTGCTTTGGGAGGCACATAAGACAGTGGTGTGAGGAGATCTGATTAGATGGGGGGCTCGTCGCAAGAGAGAGCGTCTACAACAGTTGGAGGACTTGTTTGCGCACTTGCATGCCCTTGAGTGCACTCACAAAGAGTCCCTGGCTCTTTCCACTTTTTGGGACCTCCTGAAGGTTCGGAAGGAGCTTCGTGAGCTTCTTTTCCATAAGACAAAACAGAAACTGGCTTGGGCCAAACAAAGCTTTTACAAATTCTCCAATAAACCAGGTACGCTCCTGGCGCGGGCGCTTAGGGGCCCACGCTCCAGGACCTACATCCCTTGCGTGCAAACAGTAGCGGGCAAAAAACTGTCTCTGTCCTCGGATATAGCAGGGAAATTTCACTCATTCTTTCAAAGACTCTATTATTTGGATGACCCTACTTCCGCGGGCTCGCCCAGGGCTGGAGTCCCAGAGATGCAAACTTACCTGGCCTCCTCAGGTATGCCTACTCTGGACCCTAGGGTCCAGGAGGAACTCGAACAACCCATAACAGTTGAGGAGCTTGGGGCAGCATTGGCAGGGCCAAGCCCAAAAAGGCCCCTGGTCCAGATGGGCTGACCCCTGCTTACTACAAGACCTTCTTTGAGTCTCTTTCGGGTCTCATGGTGGAAACGTTTAACGCTATCCCAAAGGGCAGCCTTTTCCAGTGGACACACTGAGAGCTTACATATCCCTGATTCCAAAGGAGGGGAAGGATCCACAACACTGTGGTAGCTGCCGCCCCATAGCCCTTCTGAATGCCGACCTGAAGCTGTTCGTGAAGGTCCTGGCGAACCGGCTGCTCCTGCATGTGCCAGGGCTGATTCACCGTGATCAGGCGGGTTTTGTCACCCAGGCAGAGGCGAGGGACAACACCATTCAGGTACTGAATCTGATTCACTCGGCCAGATCGGGGAGACGACCTTTGCTCTTGCTGTCCACCGACGCGGAGAAGGCCTTTGACCGGGTCAACTGGTCCTTTCTTCGAGCCACGCTGGAACATGTGGGCCTTCGCGCGTCCATGCTCAGTTGGACCCTCTCCCTCTATGTTGGCCCCTCGGCAGCAGTTAGGGTCAATGAAACCAGGTCCGACTTTTCTGGTATTCAAAATGGAACCCGTCAGGGTTGTCCACTATCTCCCTTAATCTTTATATTGACTGCTTGAACCCTTTCTCTGTATGCTGAGACTGGACCGGGAAGTGGTGGGTTTCTGTAAGGGTTCTGGGGCACACAAGGTGGCCGCTTTTGCGGATGATCTTGTTTTTTTCCTGTCTGTGCCCCACACATCCCTGCCGAAAGTCCTCCGGTTGTTGCGGGAGTATGGGTCACTGTCCCACTTCCAGGTCAATATGACCAAATCATCAGTACTTAACATTTCCATTGACCAGGCTGTGGTTGACAAGCTGAGGACAACCTATCCTCTACATTGGGCGGACGCCTCCAAATGATATCTAGGGGTCGACATCACTAGCGATCTGAAGGCCTTGTATTCCACAAACTATCTACCTTTACTCACCCGACTTAAGGTGGAACTACTCCGCTGGCACTCACTTGCACTGACGTGGTTCGACAGATGTAGGGCATTGAAGATGACTACCCTCCCCAGAATGCTGTACATCATGCAGGTGTTACCCATCCGGCTCCCATCTAGTTTTTTCAAGAGGGTGGAAGCCCTATTCTGCAAATTTGTTTGGTCTCACCATTAGGCAAGGATTCGGCTCCCTATTCTCCACCTGCCCAAAGCCCAGGGGGGAATTGGCCGTCCAGATATGAAGGCGTATTACAGGGCGACCCATCTGACCAGGCTGGTGGACTGGTTCTGTCACGCCGGCGCAAAGCTCTGGGTTGCCTTGGAACTAGAAGATTCAGCAGGTGCGGTGAAGAGCTGGCCGTGGATCCGTTCTTCTCTCCCGCAGAATATTGTGGTACACCCAACCCTCGGGGGCACCCTGGCAGTTGCCAGGGAGGCCTTCTGGCATACTTC
Organism: Glandirana rugosa; assembly: GCA_018402905.1. Lineage (NCBI taxonomy): Eukaryota > Metazoa > Chordata > Amphibia > Anura > Ranidae > Glandirana > Glandirana rugosa. The sequence continues at coordinate 233,858 of BLSH010047801.1, read as the reverse complement.
AGTGTCTCTGTATCCATCACCCATGATTCCGGTCCTGGGCAATCCAGAATTTGAACCGGGCCTCCGTAACCTGGCCCTTAAGCGGCTGAGGGAGGTAGGCCGAGTATATGTCTAGGACTTCCTTAAAACTGACGGTTCCCTCTCTGAGGTAGCGGGGCCAGCGGTGGTCAGCCCTCCTTTGGACTTTCTATGTGGTCTTCAGCTTCGAGCCTTCCTGCGGAAATCCCAGCAGATTCCGGGAAGCTCCAGGCAGCTGACCACCCTGGAGGCTGTATGCCACACGGGGGAGCTGGTGTGCCACGGCCTTTCCTTGCTGTACACCTCACTGACTCAGCCCCGAGATGGTTTTCAGCAGCCATTCCTATTCAAATGGGAAGAGAAGCTGGGAGTCCAATTTACCAATACAGAAAAAGATAAAATACTGCACTTGGCCCACAAGTCCTCCATAGCCACCAGGATTCAAGAATCTTGCTATAAAATTCTGACGAGATGGTACAGGGTGCCAGCGGTTCTTCATCGATTATTCCCCCAGATCTCGAAACTGTGTTGGCGGTGGGGAGGGGAGGATGGCACGATGCTCCACATTTCTTTGGAGTTGTCAAAAACTGCGTCCCTTTTGGCAGGGGGTGACCCGTACCATAAGAAACTTGACTGGAATCGACATGGAGGACAAGCCAATGGCATGTTTCCTACATTTATCTGAACGCCCTATTAAGAAGTACAAAACCTCACTAACAATACAGCTATTGAATGAGGCCAAGGCATGCATCCCTCTGTGTTGGAAGTTGGAGCATCCCCCCTCTCTGGCGTTGTGGTTCTCGAAAGTTAACGCTCTTAGGACTATGGAGGACCTTACTGCTACCCTGAACAACAGGGAGGAGGTCTTCAGGGAGACCTGGCGACCATGGCAACATTTTATCTTTACAGACGCCTACTTGGCGGAACTTCCGCACTAATCTACCGGGTGGGCCTGGGCTGGGGGGGGGGTCCTGGGTGTGCGACGCACAGCCCTCCCTGTATTCTCTATGTTTCCTGTTTTTATGTCTGTCACATTGAGCCTCCTCTCTGTTTCCTGGATTCCAGTCCCGAATATTACACTTCCATGTTAGAATCAGGCTTTGATCTCCCCTTATAGTTTATGATCTGCTGTTTTGGTGGGTGGACAAGGCTTGGCGAGGGCTCCGGGGACAACTGATGGAATTTCCCCCCGGGTTCCTCGGTCTCCGGAGGCCGAGCGTCTCCATTTCATTGGAGGTGCCAGGGGGTTCCTGAGTTTTACACCGTTGGCCAGTGACTCTTTGTATTGGCTTTTCATTGCCCATCCTTGTTTGGTTCCGTGTGTTGTTCCCCGGATGGCTTGTTTCAAAGACTTCCCCAATGGGGACATTGTCCATCTTCTCAGATTTTGCAATTGACTTATGTAGGCCCTGGTGACTTTTTCCTGTTTTTTTTTTTCCTGTATTTTCTACCCCTGTACGGGGCAATGGGGACTGTGGCCCTGCTACGTGTCACCCAACTTGAGAGACGGTGGCCTGTGGGGCTGACGATCCCCTTCTATATAGCCATGGGAATTGATCACCAGCATTGATGGTTAACCGACCTTGGACAGCCCTACCAGGGTAGATCTGGCCTGGATCCTTTCGCTCCTCTGGGGCATGTAATATTTTGAACTGGTCTTAGACATAGATGTTGCTACATGTTCCTGGTTAATCTCCCTTTCTTTTTCCTACAGCTTATTTACTGATGATTACTTCTATTCGTATGTGCTAATTATCGGTTTACTACTTACAAATAATTTAGTTGGCGGGTGGTTCCGGCGGACCACTGCTCCCCCTAAGCATCGGCACTTGTTATATAATGTTATGGATGCAAATTCTCCTTTGCTACTCTTCCCTTTGTCTCCTGCTCTCTACATTTCCTTTTTTCCCTTTGTTTCCAAGTTTACTTTTGTACTCATCTTTCTCTTCTTTCTCTCTGGTCCGTGGGTTGCATCGCTCAAAAGTTGCGTTGTAATGTTGTGAAGTTGCCATGACACTCAATTGGCTTTCCCTGAATGTACAGGGTTTAAATTCTCCCCAGAAAAGAGTGAAGGTGTTTAAATATCTTAGGACGCAGAAGGCGGATATAGTTTGCCTCCAGGAAACTCATTTTTCCTCTTCCTCTTGCCCAAAATTTTTTGACACCATGTACCCTCATGTTTTTATGGCTAATGGCCCGACAAAACAGAGGGGTGTCCTGATAGCATTGCGTAAATCAGTTCCCTTTGTTTGCAGCAGACAGATAGTGGACCCTGAGGGCAGGTACCTCCTCTTAATAGGCAGGATCCAGGACACGGAGGTCACTATTTTAAATTATTATGCACCAAATGTGAACCCGGCGCCTTTACTGACGCATCTTTGCTCCCTCTTGGGGACCGACCAGAGGGGCACCCTCCTGATGGCAGGGGACTCCAGTGTGGTGCTGAATCCCGCGCTGGACAGGTACTCCTCAGAACAACATACACCATCCCCTGATGTTAAAGCATTCTTACGGGCACTGCGCGGTCATGGTTTGGTAGATGTTTGGAGAGAGCTGCATCCCTTGGGCAAGGATTATACTTATTATTCTCATCCCCATAATTCTCAATCTAGAATAGACCATATGTTTGTCCTCCGTAAACATCTCCCTTTAATAGTATCTGCTTCCATCCTGTCCACTACCTGGTCAGATCACGACCCTGTCATGGTGACCTGTCAGTCCCTCCTCTCCAAGCCTGATTACTCCCCATGGATCATGAATGATTCCCTCTTATCCTTCAAAGAGACCTTATCCAAAATCCATAAAGCTACAGAGGACTATTTCAGTCTTAATGCGGGTACAGTTTCCTCCCCCGCTACAATCTGAGAAGCGTACAAGGCAGTCCTTCGGGGCCGTATTATTCAAATAGCTTTGAGACGTAAGAGGGACCGGTTAGCGGCTAGGTCAACTTTAGAGACTCGATTTGGCCTTGGCAGAGGCAATTTTTAAGCAGTCCCACTCCCCTACCTCACTCAACCGTAAGACCTTAGACCAAGCTAGAGTAGAGCTTGATCTGTGTCTTACTGACGAAGCCGAACGCATATTGCGATGGGCCCGACAGCGGTGGTATGCTAAAGCGAACAAACCAAATTTGATGTTAGCTAACAGACTCCGCCCCTTTACCCCAAAATTTGCTCTGATTACTTTATGCACCCATCATAACTGTCTTACTGGCAACCCGGTTAAGGTCCTGGATGAATTTTGCTTTCATCTTACTAAACTTTATGCTGCCCCTAACCAGAACCCCAGTAGATGCCTTGATGCTTTTTTGAAGGGACTGGCATTTCCGACCCTATCCCAATCACAGGTGACACTAATGGACAAAGACATATCCACCCCTGAGGTCCTTCGAGCTATAAAAGATTTGAAGGTGTCCAAGCGGGCAGTTCCTGATGGATCTCTGCACTATATTATAGGAAACTAGCAGATCTGTTGCCCCCCACCTCAAAGCTATGTACAATTCAGTTAAAAATGGTCACTCCCTCACCCCTGCTCTATTAACAGCTAATATAGCTATGATCCCCAAACAGGGTCGGGACCTTTCCTCCTGGGCCAACTACAGACCCATCTTGCTTATTAACATTGATGCAAAGATCCTGACAAAAATATTAGCTAATCGCCTTAACTCTTTTTTGCCCCGCTTGGTTAAAACAGACCAGATGGGCTTTGTTCCACGAAGCCAAGCAGGCAATGCAATCCGACGGTTACTCCAAATTCAACACACAGCCCGCAATAGATCCCTGGCCACTATGTTTCTCTCTTTAGATGTGAATAAAGCTTTCGACACTGTGTCTTGGTCGTATCTTCTGACTACACTTCGTCGCTTTGTCTTTGGTGACTCTTTCATAAGTTGGGTTTTGGCCCTATATGACTCCCCCCAGGCCCGAGTCAGGTATTGTGGGTTTGAGTCCAAGCTCTTCCCCATCCGCTCTTGTTCGTTCTGGCAATGGAGCCCCTGGTCGAGGCAATCCATGCTCACCCGGACGTGATGGGGGTGGAGGCGGCGGGCAGTCCTCACAAAGTCACCATGTTCGCGGATAACATTCTATTGTCTTTGACAAACCCTGGAATATCTTTGCCGAACTTGTTTTCACTGTTAGAAACCTTCGTGACCTTCTCCGGTCTTGCGGTGAACCCTTCTAAATCAAAAGCCATGTCAATTAACCTCTCTCCTGCAGAACTAATGGCACTACAGGACGCTTTTCCGTTCCAATGGTTGTCTGCACTGCCTTATCTAGGAATTAAACTTACCCCTATGTATGAGGGCCTATACCAAGCCAACTATCCCCCTCTATTCCGATAATTAACAGAACTGCTGTCCTCTTGGGCTCACCTCCCTATTTCTTAGTTCGGTAGAATAGTGGCCCTCCGTATGTCCTACCTCCCAAAGTTACTTTATCCTTTCATAGTCCTCCCAATCCCCACCCCCCCCTCATATACTGCGTATCCATTAGGGATGGGGTTCGTGTTCGGATCAAACGTATGTTCGATCCGAACATCCCCTATTCGCTACTTCGGGTTTTCCCGAACATTATGGGGCGTTCGCTGCAACTTTGCGCGCCCCATAATGCTTTAAAATGGCGGCAGAATGCCGCCCGTTGATTGGTCAAAGCATGCACATGATCTGCATGCTTTGGACAATCAGCGAGCGGCCTGCTGTGAGAGCTTTGATTGGCTAAAGGCAGGATGCCTTTAGCCAATCACTGCACAGCAGTCTCAATCCACGCCCCACACTATATAAAGTTGCTCTTACATCGGCTCTATGATAGTGTGTCGGCGATGCTTGTAGAGAGATAGCGTAGGTTCCTGTATACAGGCAGTTTAGATAGCTATTTTCTGTGTTTTTTGTCTATTTTTTACAGTTTTAGCTAACTAGATAGATAGTTAGAAAACTAAAATATATCTGTCAGTTAGTGCAGACAGGTTAGTGTAGGGAAAAGAAAAAAAAAATATATAGTCTAGTGTGTGTGTG
>BLSH010047801.1:210715-222389 GCA_018402905.1 Glandirana rugosa | reverse complement strand
TCACCGGACCCTCTCAGACGGAGAGGAAACTCCGGAAGGACTGTACTACCAAAAAAAAAATCGTGGTGTGATGTGTCATGATATATGGCATGTGGGGGCTTACGTCGTTATATTTCAAATGAGAATTATGTGACGCACGTCACCGCATTGATCTTGGGAGTCCCGGGGCTACGTTCTCTGGTACTTCCCGGGGGGGACTGTCCCGGGAAAAGAGCCTCGGGCCACCGCCTTGCGGTCCCGGGTCAGCGTTCACACACCGACGTATATTTTCCTTGGCTAGAGTGGTAAAGGGGGGGTGTGAAGAGGAGGTGAGGGAGGGCGTCCGTAAGTCGCCGTATAAAGAGACTGAGAAACACCGGCATAGAGGAACCAATCTCTCCATTTTCCTCCTGCAGCCGCTGAATGCCTGCGGGAGGGAGTGGAGGAGAAGTGTGGGGGGGAAATGGTGAGATCGGTTCCTTTTATATGCAGCCACACACTTGCGACTGGGCCCTGGCGTTCCGCCACCGGGCTCCGAGAAAAGGGCCCTGTCAGGGGGGGCCCTTCATGGTCTCTTGCATCGGGGCCCTGAGGGTTCTAGTTACGCCACTGCACGCAGTGTATTAAGAGTAAACTTTATATTGCTGCATTCGGGGGTGTACGGTATATAGTACTGTGTAGTGTGGTGCTAAAAAAAAAACCATCATGTCAGGAAGGCCTCAAAGGAGAGGCAGACTCTCCCAGGCCACTAAAAGAGGGCAAGCAGCCTCTATGTCTTCAGTGAAAGGTGGCAGACGTGGTGCATCCTCTGCAGGCGGGTCACGCTTGCCCTTTTTTTCTGCTGTTGGACATGCTATTGAGCCACAACATGCAGAAGAGTTGGTGGAGTGGATAACAAAGCCGTCCTCATCCTCCTCATCCTCTGTCACCCAGGCTCGTACAAGTTTTCCTTCCAACGCATCTGGCAAAGTGGCTTATTCCACTGGATCCTTGTCCACAGTTACTCCTTCTGTAGCCCCACCTTCATGCACGGAGGAGTTATCTGAGTTGTTCGACCATAGTGTCGGTTACATGCTCATGGAGGATGCACAGCAGTTTGAAGGCTCCAATATTGGTTCCCAGGTGGAGGAAGGGAGTAGCGTGAGCCTAGAGACAGGGGGTGCCACAAAAGGACAAGAAACTAGTAGTCATGTTCCCCCAGCTGCAGCATACTGCCAAGTTTGCTCCAGTGACGAGGAGGGAGGGGATGTTGACACGGACTGTACTTGGGTGCCTGAGAGAAGAGAGAAGGAAAGTGAGGAGGAGGAGGAGGCCCAACTCCAACAAGGCAAGATGTCCTCCAGGGGCCAGCTTAAGGGCAGCCACCCAATTGCATCAGCCCACAGAGCTCCACAGGTGCAGGGCGCTGCTGCCTCCCCGCTGACTTCCAAAATTGCTTTGGTGTGGGAATTTTTCAGCACATGTGCAATAGATTGCACTTTTGCCATTTGCAATCTATGTCTGAAGCGGGTCAAGTGTGGCCAGGACTCCAGCCGCTTGGGCACTACTGTCTTGACAAGTACCTGAAGAACCCACACCGGAAAACAAGGCGGGATCCTCCTTGCTCCTCATCTGGGATCTCAACCCCTACTATACCTGCAGTCCTCTCCAAAACCTGCACTGGGAGGAATGAAGGTGTAGCAATGCGTGCCACAACTAGTACTTGCAGCCAGCAATCTGCTAGCAGTACACCACCAGGTGAATTCAGCAGGCATATATCACTACCCCAGTTGCTGAACCGTAAAAAGAAATACAGTCCCAGCCATCCACATGCTCAGCATCTTAATGCTAGCTTGGCCAAATTGCTAGCACTCCAACTGCTGCCTTTTCAGCTGGTAGACTGCACCCTTTCGTGAATTTGTGGAATGTGCTGTCCCACTGTGGCATGTTCCCAAAAGAGATTTCTTTTCATGTAAGGCCATTCCAGCTCTCTACCGTCATGTGGAAGGCAATGTTTTGGCCTCGTTGAACAATGCGGTCGGCAGCAGGGTTCATATTACCACTGACTCATGGTCCAGCAGACATGGTCAGGGATGTTACCTTTCCTTTGCGGCGCACTGGGTAACTATGTTGGCAGCTGGGAAGGATGCAGTACAGGGTTCCGTTTTGGAAATAGTTCCGCCACTACGCCTCCAAAAAGCTGGTGGTGATTTTTCCACATCCGCATCCTCCTCCATGTTCAAGGGGCTATGCAAGCAGTCAGGCTAAAAGATGCCATGCGATGCTTGAGTTAGTCTGTCTTGGGGACAGGAGCCACACTGGGGAAGAGATTCTTTCAGCTCTGCGGGGGGCAGGCTCAGAGGTGGTTGGCGCCACGGCAGCTTGAGCCAGGAATGGTTGTATGTGACAATGGCACCAACCTTCTCTCTGCCCTCCGACTGGGACAATTGACACATGTTCCATGCTTGGCACACGTGTTGAATTTGGTGGTGCAGCGTTTCTTGACCAGGTACCCAGGCTTACCAGATATCCTGAGTCAGGCCAGAAAAGTCTGTGGTCATTTCCGGCGTTCATACAATGCCAGTGCCCGGCTGGCTGACATCCAGTGGGAATTCAACCTGCCCAACAACCGCCTCATTTGTGGCATGCCCACCAGGTGGAACTCAACATTGGCAATGCTGCAGCGACTCCACGCACAGCAGAGGGCCATCAATGAGTACCTCTGTGAGCATGGCACCAGGACAGGCTCAAGGGAGCTTGGCTTTTTTTTGCCACATCAGTGGCTAGTGATCAAGGATGCATGCACTGTCCTGTCACCATTTGAGGAGGCCACAAGAATGGTGAGCAGCGACAATCCATGCATCAGTGACACTGTCCCACTAATATTCCTTCTGGAGCACATGCTTTGTGGAATGAAGGACAGGGCACTTGAGGCAGAACAGAGGGAGGAAGAGGAGGACTTCCTTTTCTCTCAAGGCCCCTTTATGCAGAGAGCATTCCTGCAGAGCCACCAAACACACGGGAATAAGAGGAGGATTGTGTCAGCATGGATGTGGAGTATAATACGCAGCATTCTTCAATGGATCATGACTTTCAGGCCCCAGAAACCCAAGGAGTTGTACGTGGCTGGGAGGAGGGAGTTCCTGATAATGTCATCCTCAGTGACCCAGAGGACACACATGCCTCCTCAAACTTAGGCTGCATGGGCTCTCTGATTCTGAAAAGCCTATGAAAAGACCCTAGGATTTGTGGTATCAAGGAGAGGGATCATTACTGTCTGGCAACCCTTCTTGATCCACGTTACAAGGGTAAAGTTGCAGAACTCGGGGCATGGCTAGATGTGAGCTGAAGAAGACGTGCTGTGTTTGAGCTCCGCTCCTAACTGATCCTTATACCCATCCTGTCACCGCGGATTCCCCACAAAAATCACCTGCAGCTCACTGGGAGAGGTGCTCCATCGTATGCACCTGCTTTTGATCTCCCCCATGGCGGGAGGTAAGGCTAAATCCAGCAAGAGAGGCCCAGGCCCAGCCTCGGCTTCCTCAGCGGCGGCCATCTTGGCCAAGAGTCCTGCTCTCTCCCCCCCAGATCATCCACGGGCACACAAACGGCGCCAGTGACCATGGGGAAGCGGCGGACCTATTGGCTGCCATCATCTCCCTCAGAGAGACGCTGACTGCCAAGGTTGACTCTGTGTTGGTCGACATTAGCCTAATCCGCTATGATATGGAGAGGTTCCGTTTGCACCTTTCGGAGGTGGAGACGCGTATCTCCACATTGGAAGACACGGTACATGAGGACTCCAGGGAGCTGAGGATCCTCCAGGGCCAGGTACAGGCTTTGCAAAACAAAACCATTCACATGGAAAACAGGCTGAGATGAAACAACCTGCGGGTGTTGGGACTCCCTGAGCGGGCTGAAGGTGCCAAGACTGCGGAGTTTGCTGAGCGATTTCTCACCACCCTGCTAGGCCTCACTGACCTCCCTGCTACTTTTGTAGTTGAGAGGGCCCACAGAGTTCCCTCCAGACCTCCCATGCCTGGGGCTGCACCGAGGCCCTTTCTGATAAAACTGTTGAATTACCGGGACAGGGATATGCTCCTCTCAACAGCACGGAATGCACCCAACCTCACGTTTGAAGGTGCTAAGATCTCTCTTTATCCAGACTACTCCCCTGAGGTGCAGCAACGTCTCTGGTCATTTATGGATATCAGGAAACGGCTGCGAAAGAAAGACCTCCGCTACAGTCTTCTGTACCCGAGCAAACTGCGGGTGATAGATGGGGCCACTACCCGCTACTTCGATACGCCGGCGGCTGCCAACGTCTGGCTGGACTCCCTGTGAGGTACTTTGCTTCTTCCTGTTGGTTTTCTCCCCCCATCCTATACACTGGCTCCTGGACTTAAGATAATGCCCTCTCTTGCATTTATACTTGAGTGGGATACAATTACACGCTGCATACGGCACTCTCACAGAATATGTTCCCCTATCCATACACCGCAACCACAGCTGTGGAGCGCGGTCTCTTCACACGGCCACATGGAAAGTAACTGTACTGGGACCACGCACGCTTATGTGAGAAGGTGATCAGGAGCCTGGATCTCATCACCCCCCTCTTTTCTCTTCTTATTTTTTACTGCTTTCATTATTTTTCTCTTTTTGCTCATTTTACTTGGTGTGAGACTGTTTTTCTAAGTCAAGGACACAATGTATGGGGTTCTTGTTCAGGGAAAGAACCCTGCACCTAGAGTTATTGGTTTTTGTTGTCAGTTGGTTGCAAGGGTAGGGAGTTTTGTTTCAAAAACCTGGGGTTTGTCTATCTGTATCTCTTGCTGTGTTATGATAGAATATACTGCTATAACATGTGATAAGGTATCCAAGACTGCATTCAGATGTGGTCTACTATGCTTCTTTTCACCGGTCGACTTCGGGTGGGCTCTGCTTCTTGTGGTGCTGGTGCATTGGGGAGAGGCCCCCTACGGGGACTGGCATTCACCACCCTCACATGATGGCTGATAGGGACATTGATTGACTGTCAGTGTTGTCCTGGAATGTGAGGGGGCTGAATTCTAAGCACAAGCGCTCCCTTCTCTTCCAGTATCTCAAATTGCATAAACCACACATAGTAATGCTTCAGGAGACTCATGGGCAGCAGAACGCTTTCTCTGAAGCGCCCCTGGGGTGCAAAGAATGATACGTGCAACCTACTCCTCATATTCCAGGGGGGTTTCAATTTTGATTAGCGAGAAGCTGCAATGTATGGTTGATGAGGTACACACTGATCCCAATGGGAAATTCGCCATGGTAGTACTAACCATATATAACCTAAAGTATATATTGGTTAATGTATATCTGCCTACCCTCGGCCTGATGCACCCCCTGTACGCGCTGCTGGAGAGGCTGGCTTTGCATGTTCCTGCTCGCATCCTATTTATGGGTGATTTCAACGCCATCCTATCCCCAGACCTAGATAGGCCAACACTCCCGAACTCTGTCAGTGCGGCTGGACTCATGGAGGCATGGAGATGGCTACACCCCCCAAGACAAGGTATACTCGTGTTTTTCAGCCACATTTAAAGCGGCCTCCCACATAGATTTGCTGTTTGCCAATCCTACCCTACTCGGGGACATCAGGGGGGCGCCCTATCTCCCCTCGGGTCTCTCAGATCACAGCCCCCTTACTTTATGTTCAGTGGCAGCGTAATCGAGCCCTTTGGTGGCTGCAACCCAGATGGATAAATTTTGACACTTCCCTTGAAATTATTGCCCCTAAATTGCGAGAATATTGGGAACAAAATGCGGGGTCGGCCTCAGATGCCGTGACATGGGATGCTTTCAAGGCCAGTACTAGGGGACACTATATTTCTGTCATAGCCTCCATTAGAAGGGATCAGAAGAGGGACATCTGTGCCCTTCAGGATGCAGTGGAGGCTGCCTGGCCCTCGTCTACACCAGAGAATTATGACCACTTGTCCTCCAAAACGTAGAGACCTGAATCTCCATGTCTCGGAAGCCGCTAGCCTGGGAGTCACAGTGAGACGACAAGAGTTTTTCGAATTTGGGGACAAAAATAGTAAACTGCTAGTATTGATGGTCCAACATGACAGACCACTCACTGTAATCCCCAATGTCCTTATGGACACGGGCGAGTTGGCAGTTTCCCCAGTAGAGGTACTTGCTGCCTTCATTGGGTACTATACCAAGTTATATCCCACCTTGTTGCCACCTGACTTTGTCCCCTCGACCATGACCGGGGCATTAGATGCACTGGCATTGGGTTGGCTGACAGACTGAGAGGGACCTACTGGTCGATGGCATCACGCCTGAGGAGGTGGTGTTGGGAAAAGCCCCGGGCCCAGACGGCCTGCCCGATCTGCTGGCTCCTAGGCTGGCGGCCTTGTATGGGGAGTGTCTACAATCCGGCTCCCTTCCGTGTCTACAATCCGGCTCCCTTCCCCCCTCAATGAAAGAGGCTCACATCATCCTTATACTAAAGCCCAATAAAGATCCCAAGCTTTGTGCCTCCTACAGGCCTATTGCCCTTTTGAATTGTGACCTGAAAATACTTACCAAACTGTTGACAACCAGGGTAAATAAAATTATTAGGTCCCTAGTGGACGTCGACCAAACAAGCTTCATGCCGGGTAGATCCACGGATGTGAATATCCACAGGCTCTTTGCTAACATTCATGCCCCACACAGTAACCAGGGCCACCGTACCATTGCTACCCTGGATATGGAGAAGGCCTTTGATACGGTGGAATGGCCGTATCTGTGGGAGACAATGAGGAGGATGGGGTTCCCGCTGCGCTTCATAGCCTTGGTGAAAACCCTGTGTAGTGAGCCAATGGCTTGCATCCGTGTGAATGGCCTAATTTCCTTGCCCTTTCATCTGCAGAGGGGTACCCGGCAGGGTTGCCCTCTCTCCCCGGCCCTGTTTGCCCTGGCCATGGAGCCCATCACGGAAGCTCTTAGAGTGTCTCCATGTATTCGTGGCCTTTGGGTTGGCTGGCTGAAGGAGAGAGTGGCACTTTACGCAGATAATTTACTGCTGTTTCTAAATTATGCCGGTCCCTCTCTGCAGGGTGCCCCAGATCTCCCGCTCCAGTGGGTTGAGAGATTCACCTATTTGGAAGTCGCAATCTCGAGGCACAGCCAGGAATTTCTGAGCGACAACCTGGACCCAGGGATGGCTCAAGTTAAAACCTTGCTAAGGGCATGGAACAATCTCCTCCTCTCCCTATTAGGCCGAATCAATTTGATAAAGATGAAGGTACTTCTTAAATTGACATACAGGTATATATATTTAGGAATTCCCTACAATGGCTTCAAAAAACTTTTTTCAACTCCCTGAAAAAACAATTTTTATTGTTTATTTGGCATGGTGGTCCCCCCAGATATAAATATACCACCCTCCTGCACTCTTTGGATCAGGGAGGCCTGGCCATGCCGGACTGCTATAATTATTTCTTAGCCTGCGAGCTGGTGACTGCTCACTGGTGGTTACAACCTGATTTTACTAATTCTGCAATTGTCCTAGACGCAGCAATACTTAACTCCCTGGAGGCCCTAAAATCCCTTCTATATAGAGGGGAAAAGTCGCCCCATCAAATAACCCTCTCCATGTGTAACACTATTCGGGCCTGGAGGGCGGGAGAATCATTGCACGCACGCCTGATCACTGAATTATCCCCACATACCCCACTGTGGCTCAATCCAAATCTGCCACACTTTTTTTACCATCCCAGACCCACAGGCATGGGCTAAGTATAAAATTATAGTCCTAGAACAAATTATTTCTAACCATGCCATTTTAAGTCCTTCAGGAAAAATTCCACATCCCTGAACATTACCGGTCTAGGTATATGCAGTTAGAACATGATTTTAGATGCCAATTTCTGGGTCAACCGATTAGTCTCTCATATTCCGAGCTGGAGGCCACCCTTAGAGTGCCGAGCCTGGAGAAACCCGCCTCTCAACTATGGTTATTTGACTGTTGCGTCTGGCTCTGAGCTGTCCTCCCTACGCCGCAAATGGCTGGAGGACATACCAGAGTTAGATGATGATGATTGGTTGGAGATTTGGGAGTTTCTCTTCTCTGTACTGGTCTCTGCCAGGGATAAGATGGTACACTATAAGATTTTACATCAAGCATATTACACCCCACACAGGTTGCATAAGATATCTCCGGCTCTATCTCCAGAGTGCTGGAGATGTACGCACTCCCCGGCTGACTTTTACCATGTTTTCTGGACGTGCCCAAGAATTGAACAATACTGGCAAGAAGTGATGGGGTAATTGCCTGGTACCACCATTATGGTACCTAGAGACCTGAGATATTGTCTAATGGGGCTAGTGGAGCAGTTAATAGCGGTGAAAGCCAAAGGAACGCTTGTCAGTATTGCTCTCTTTTATGCTCGGAAAGCTATCAAAATGAGTTGGAAGAAGGCACTGCCCCCCTCCATTGGGTTCTGGAAGAAGCTAATAAACAATAGTCTGTCTTTATATAAAGCTACCTACATGAATAGAGGTTGCCCCCTAAAGTTCCAGAAAATTTGGTCCTGCTGGATTGAGGACATATCCACGGCTGCATGAGACATAGGAACTGGTTGTGGACTACCTGCATCGATGCGGCCAGATAGCCTGGAGGGCAGAGCCAATACCCAGGCCGACCTGGTGTACATCTTGAGATACCGTTATAGCTTCTGGACAATACCCCACCCTCGCTAGAGGGCAGTAGTTGTAGTAGTAGAGGGTTAGTAGTCACAGTTGTTAGACTGTACTGGACCGGCTGGTCCGCCCCTGCGTGGGCAAGTTGTATGTGAATGTATTTTTCTAGGTACATGTCTTATTTTAAAAATAATAAAAAGATTTTAAAAAAGTTGCAGAACTCATCATGCCTGCGCAGAGGGTGCAGAGGATGAAACATCTTCAGGATACCTTGAGGAAAACTTTGTGCAATGCCTTTCCAGACCCTGGGAGTTTACCATGTCTTGCTGCTGGCCAACGTGTTTCTGATGCTTCGGTCATTCAGAGGCAGAGTGGTGTAGAAGCTGGCCGGCTGAGCGATGCCTTTAAAAATGTTTTCAGTCCTCAGCACCCAGGCCTGATAGGTTCAAGCAACCATCATCAGCATCTGCATTATATGGTGCAGGAATATATAGGGGCAAGAGCAGACTTGGAGACCTTTCCAACTGAGCATCCACTTAGTTACTGGGTCTTGAGGATGGACCACTGGGCGGAACTTGCTCCATATGCAATTGAGCTACTGGCCTGTCCTGCATCCAGTGGACATTTAGTGCTGCTGGAGGGTTCACAACTGATCAAAGAGTGAGCCTGTCCACAGACTTGGGTAATAGGCTCACATTTATAAAAATGAATCAGTCCTGGATCAGCAGCTATCAAGTCCCTAATGCTGATGCAACTGATTAAATTTGCTAGGGATCTGGGATCCCTTGAAGACTGCCACTGCTCCTATTCCTCCTGTCCATAATCTAGAACTATATGTTGTATTTAGGGTACCACCAACACCCAAGGCCCAATTTTTCTGCACCTGATTTACAGGGGCATGCCATAACAATTTTTAAACTAATTGACAACTTCAGGCCCAGATCCTCCGTCCAACAAGAGTAACTGCAAGGGGTTACAGTGTTCTGGCACCGCCAACACACAAGGCCCAATTTTTGGCCACCTGTTGGACTGGGGGCTTTCGTCATAATTTGAAAACTAATTGACAACATCATTCCCAGTTCCTCCGTCCAACAAGAGTAACTGCAAGGGGTTACAGTGTTCTGGCACTGCCAACACACAAGGCCTAATTTTTGGCTACCTGTTTGACTGGGGGCTTTTGTCACAATTTGAAAACTAATTGACAACATCAGGCCCAGTTCCTCCATCCAAAAAGAGTAACTGCAAAGGGTTACAGTGTTCTGGCACCGCCAACACACCAGGCCCAATTTTTCGCCATCTGTTTGACTGGGGGATTTTATCACAATTTTTTAAGTAATTTACAACAGCATGGCCCACGCAAAAATGAAAAAAAAAAAAAATGACGCGCGTGTGCCCCAAAAATCCAAACCAGGCCCTTCAGGTCTGGTATGGTATATTTAAGGGGAACCCCGTGCCAAAATTTTTTTAAAAATTACACGCAGTTCCCCCCAAAATCCAAACCAGGCCCTTCAGGTCTGGTATGGAATTTAAGGGGAACCCTGCACCAAAATGTTTTTAAAAAATGCCGTTGGGTCCCCCCCAAAATCCAAAACAGGCCCTTCAGGTCTGGTATGGGTTTTAAGGGGAACCCCGTCCCAAATTTTTTAAAAAATGTAGTGGGGTCCCCCCCAAAATCCAAACCAGACCCTTATCGGAGTACGCAGCCCTGGCATGGCAGGAGGGGGTGGGGACGAGCGAGTGCCCCCCTCTGAACCATACCAGGCCACATGCCCTCAACATGGGGAGGATGCTTTGAGGTCCCCCCCCAAAGCACCTTGTCGCCATGTTGATAGGACGAAGGGTCTCATCCCCACAACCCTGGCCAGCGGTTGTGGGGGTCTGCGGGCAGGGGACTTATCAGAATCTGGAAGCCCCCTTTAATAATGGGGGCCCCCTAGATCCCGACCCCCCCCCCCCATGTGAACAGGTTTGAGGTACATTCTACTCCTACCCATTCACCAAAAAAGGAGTGTAGTGTTAAAAAATCCAATAGGCAGTTTTTGACAAGTCCTTTATTTTGTATTATAGCTCTTTCTTCTTTCTTCCTCCATCTTCTCCTGGCCTGCTCCTTCTTCTGGTCTTCTTCTTTAAGTCTTCTTGCTTCCTCTCTTCATCTTCAATCTTCATCTTCTTTCTTCTTTCCCCGCCGCCGCGCTCTCTGCTGCTGCAGTCCGGCCCCTGCAGCATCTCCCCAAATGGGCAGTCTTCACAATGACAGTTCTTTTATAAGAAGGGGCGGGGCCACCTGTGACATAAATGGGTGACCCGCCCCCTCTGACATCACATAAAAGAACTGTCATCGTGAAGACCGCCCATTCGGGGAGACGCTGCAGGGGCCGGCCTGCAGCAGCAGAGAGCGCGGCGTGGGGAAAGAAGAAAGAAGATGAAGATTGAAGATTGAAGATGAAGAGAAGAAGCAAGAAGACTTAAAGAAGAAGAAGACCAGAAGGACCGGGCCAGGAGAAGATGGAGGAAGAAAGAAGAAAGAGCTATAATACAAAATAAAGGACTTGTCAAAAACTGCCTATTGGATTTTTTAACACTACACTCCTTTTTTGGTGAATGGGTAGGAGTAGAATGTACCTCAAACCTGTTCACATGGGAGGGGGGTCGGGATCTAGGGACCCTCTTATCAAAGGGGGCTTCCAGATTCCGATAAGCCCCCCCGCCCACAGACCCCCACAAGCACCGGACAGGCTTGTGGGGAAGAGGCTCTTGTCCCCATCAACGTGGGGACAAGGTGCTTTGAGGTGGGGGGGCAGAGCCCCCCTCCCCCAAAGCACCCATACTCCCCATGTTGAGGGCATGTAGCATGGTACGGTTCAGGAGGGGCTCGCTCTCCCCCCCATCCTAACCGGCCAGGGCTGCATGCTCGGATAAGGGTCTGGGTTGGATCTTAGGGAGACCCCTGCGTCAATTTTTTTTTAAATTTGGTGCGGGGTTCCCCGTAATATCCAAACCAGACCCGAAGAGCCTGGTTTGGACTGGGGGGGGGGGGGGGGGGCCC
>BLSH010047801.1:188794-210705 GCA_018402905.1 Glandirana rugosa | reverse complement strand
TGGGGGGCCAAGGGGGGGGGGACCGCATGCACTTTTTTCCAGGGATTTTTTTTTTTTTCTGTATTACAGCCACAATTTTAAATTACAATTTTTCCTGTGGAAGTGTAATTTTGCTCTGGCTCTTCTACACCTCACAGAGATGCACCCTTTTACACACAGACTAAGGACACCCCCAGTCACAATATGTAAAGGAATTTTTCTTTTTTTTTTTCACTTTAAACATTATTAAATTCACTGTTCTTGAAAAAACTATTGATTTAAAACATTTTTTTTCCATTGATACATGCCCCCTAGGGCAGGACCTGGGTCCCCATACACTTTTTAGGGCAATAACATTGCATATAAGCCTTTAAAATTAGCACTTTTGATTTTTCATGTTTGCATCCCATAGACTTTAATGGTGTTCGGATGTTCGCCCTGAACTTTTTGTCTGTTCGCATGTTCTGGTGCGAACCGAACCGGGGGGTGTTTGGCTCATCCCTAGTATCCATCAACAGAAAATTCTGAAGTTCCTATGGGGTTCTAGTAGACCAAGGATTAATAAACACATTCTGTGCGCACGCAGGAAAAATGGGGGTCATTCAGTCCCTAATCTACAAGCTTACTATACTGCTGTGCAGATCGCCCCGCTCTCCCACCTCCACGAAAAATACCAAATGCCGCTGTGGGCTACCATGGATCTGGTGGATTGTTATTCTATCCCGTTAGTTTCTCTCCCCTGGCTCCCTTGTACATATCGCCCAACAGTGTTGAGACCTTGTTTACTTCACTCACTGCGGATTTGGGACTCCGTTAAGTTCTCGTGGGCTTTATCTCACCAAATCTGCCTTTGTTTAGATTATTGCACTGCGCCTTGTCCCCCCCCCCCCGGGTGTGACAACCCACGCAAGTTCTCTTGGTGGACTGAGAATGGCTTTGTGGACATACATTCTATGTTTACTCCAACTAGGATAATCCCGTATGCAGCCCTGCTCTCCTTGCACGATATCCCGCCCCGGGAATATTAAAGCTATTTGAACTCCGGCATTTCCTTTAGCACTAATAAAATCCAGACCCACGCCATATATCCTGACCCCATTTGAAAGCTTTTGTAGGTCCCGACCTCAATCCTCAGGTCTGATCTTGTTGATATATTCGGCAATAATTACCTCTAAACCCCCCCCCCCCCCCCTAGATCTTACCACTTACAATGGGAGACGGAATTGGGGGGGCGCAGCTTGATCCAGAAGACTGGCAATCCATGACCATAGCTATCTCCAAATCCTCACAAAACGTTTTTATCTTGGTGAATGCCTATAAAGTCCTTTATAGGTGGTATTATACCCCAGAGTGGCTGGCCCGTTTTGTCCCATCTTACTCTCCTCTTTGTTTTCAGGGATGCACACAGGAAGGCACTATGGCACATATCTGGTGGTTCTGTCCAAATGTTTGCAGGCTCTGGATCAGGGTATATCAGGGTATATGCCCTTCTCTGCAGTCTGCTTCAAACCAATCTTCCGAAGGATCCCTATGAAGCCCTCATGTGTAGACCCGTTACCATATTGCTGCGCTGGAGCGGCAGCTGGTGTCGCATCTGTTTGCTGCAACTAGACTGACCATCGCAAGAACTTGGAAGACGCGTGTACTTAGTTTTGAAGCGGTTAAAAACTGCATGAATGGTATAATGGTGAACGAGAAACTGTCGGCAATAGTTGCGGACACCCACGAAAAAGTCCTCCGGGTTTGGAAGCCCTGGATCGACTATGCCGACCCCTCAAGATTCGATACAACATTGCTTTCACTCTGATATTTATATCGGCCATGCAGCCCCGTGGACCAGCTTCTCCTATCTCTTCTTCTTTTTCCCCCTTCTGCTTTCTCCCTCTTCTTCTCTCCTTGCTCCTTCTCTACTCTTGACCTCTTCTTCCATTCAGGGCCAGCTCTACCACTAGGCGGAGTAGGCGGCCGCCTAGGACGCACTGTCGCCTAGGGCGCCTGGCTGCTGGTGATCCTACTCCCTGTCTGTACACTGTCAGAGCCGACATCAGCAGTTTCTGAGTGTCTCTCTCAGCAACCCCCCCGAGGCCGCTCTGCATCCTGGCATGTCATGTCATGTCACTGGAAAGCCGAAGCACAGTGGGCACAGTTTAACCTGGGGGGGGGGGGCTATGTATATATTACCCTATCCTGTGCATATACTGCCCTATCCTGTGTATATACTGCCCTATCCTGTGTATATACTGCCCTATCCTGTGTGTATACTGCCCTAGCCTGTGTGTATACTGCCCTAGCCTGTGTATATACTGCCCTAGCCTGTGTATATACTACCCTAGCCTTTCCATATACCATGGCTGGAGTGAGGAGGCGAGCCAGTTCCACCACTATCTGTCTTCAGGCCAGGTTCAGAGGCGCAGATGCATGCCTGTGGACCATTGCTAAAGAAATAGGTGGAGAGGCGCTGCAAAAAATCTCCACCGTACACATGGGTAGGGCAAAGGGGGTGGAGTCAGGGGCGGACCAATGGGGCGGCAAAATTAGGTTTCGCCTAGGGTGTCAAAACTCCTTGCACCAGCCCTGCTTCCAGCCTGGGTTACTGTTTAGAGGCGACACAGGAGTTACGCTATGCATATATGTTCCGCGTTTTCATGTATTCTTTTGTTTTTTTTTCCTTTTTTATCATGATGCCTTACTTTATAATCTGGAACAGGTGATTATGCTCTTTTGTTGATTGCTATGTTGCACATAGCCTGCCTTATGTATACCTCTGACTAAATGTTTCACCACTGCTGTTATTGTAACAAGTCCTGTCGAACTGATTCTTAATAAACCTTTTGTACAAGAAACTCTGGACAAAGTTGAAAGAAATGTCACTCGCACATCTCCTTTTCCTTCACAGGAACCAACCCATTCTTTCCAGGTGGGAGATACTGTGGTGGTCCAGCATTTGAACCGAAATAAGAAGCAAGAATACCCCTTTGGACCTCCCACGAAGGTGATCATGGTGACCAGAACAGCTATACTGGTGGAAAGCTCACAGTCCTGGATCCACACCAGTCATGTGAAGAGGGTGAACCAAACACCCAAGAAGCAAGATAAAGACAAGAGAGGCGAAAGAGGTGGTATAAGTCCTTGAACAGCGAGTGAAACAGGTGGAAAAGTCTCTGAAAAAGATGACCTCGCTTATTGCACCACAGACTTCTGGGAAGGCATTCTGTCTTCTAATCCTGCTGGTCCTGACTGCATTTCTGCCAGTATGGATCATTACTAACTGCATTTACCACCCAGATGATTTAGGGGTAATAAAGGTACAGTATATGTAATGTCTCCCCCCAGGATATTAACCAAGATAATACAGAAACCACACACACACAACACCCTAGTGCCAGACAGAAAAGGGATTTGAAGAAAGGGGACAGGGATGTAATATATACTATGACAGTCCAAGAGGGAGTGGCCACCACTGTTCAATTTGATCTTTGCAGTACCATGACCTGTCCTGACAATTATTATGGTGTGTTTCAATACGGAAAGGCTGATAAATATATGTGTTATCATTCCACCTGCCCTACTGGAGTGATGTGTGGTGGACTACAGACAATACTGGGTATTATAATAGAGACGCTGTAATCCCTGTAGGGTTGGTGGATCTGATGTGTAGGATATCTATAAGTAAATCATCTCATAATGGGAACCTAATAACTCTTACCATAAGAAATCCTAAGAGCACAGATAGTGGGAATTATGGAATAGGTGTAGCCCTCCCAATGAGCTCAGATCCGATTGTCTGTTCATTATACACGTCAGACAGGAATCTACAAGTCCCATTACAGATCCCATGCCTTTAAAATATAGAGACTTATTCAAGACAGAGTTCACACATAAGGAACAGCTCAGTATTGAAACCGGATATGGGAACAGAAATGAATGGATAGAGTGGGTTAGGTGGACCACCAAAAATAAAGGACAGGGTGACTGTATTTCATGTGCTAATCCTCATCCCTTACTTGCCACAGTTCCTGTGCTGGAAGAAGAAACCAATGTACCTTGTTTGAAAATGTCACTGATAAAGGATGCATTGAAGTACTTAGGAAGTTCCCTGTTACCAGGTTACAAAGTCTACCCTCGGCCGCCAAACCGGTTTCAGGAAATGTCACCTGCTTTAAGCATAACGATACTGAAGGAAGAGACTTAGGCACAGTCCCGCCTAATTATTGTATCAGAACCATCCCCACATGTGCAGTAGGCTATCAAAAGGAATGGTTTCGAGATCAGAAAAAGCAACTGTCGGATGAGTGGTGGTTGTGTGGAGATATGAAACTCAGAGCCAGGCTTCCCAACCGATGGAGGGGAAGCTGCACCCTGACCCATCTCCTCATGCCTTTTTACATGATCAAGGTAGAGGATAAAATAAGGAACATGCCCATCTTAGAGAGACATAAATCAGGAAGATCTAAGAGAAGTGTACCCCAGGGTTCCTTTTATAATAGAATGTATATAGATTCCATTGGGGTCCCAAGAGGGTTCCCTGATGAGTTTAAGGCTCAAGACCAGATTGCTGCAGGATTTACTTCTATTGCCATTCTTGTACAACCCAACAAAAATGTAGATTGGATAAACTACATATATTATAATCAACAGAGATTTGTTTATTATACTAGGGACACTTTAAAAGGTGTCTCTAGCCAGCTTGACGCTACATCTCTCACTGCTTGGCAAAATTGCATTGCCCTGGATATGTTGTTAGCTGAGAAAGGAGGAGTATGTAAAATGTTTGGCTCCTTTTGTTGTGCTTTTATCCCCAATAATACTGCCCGTGATGGAAGTATTACAAAAGCCCTTCAAGGCCTTCAAATACTATCCAAAGGGCTAGCTGAAAACTCAGGAATAGAGAACCCATTAGCTGGGTTGTTTGAAACATGGTTTGGTAAATGGGGGGTCTTGATGAAAACTATGTTAATTTCTATAGTGATGGCTGCTGCAGTATTAACTCTGTGTGGTTGTTGTTGTATCCCCTGCAACCGAGACCTAATACAGAAATGTATTGACACCACCATCATTAAAACTGTGTGGTATCAACCCCTTGGCAAGAGACACACCAATGGTCCCAGGTACCAACCAGTAGCTAGAGTATAAGGTCACATGCAAGACCTAAGAGGGGATTGAAGGAATATGTATAACCTAAGTGTCTCCATTTTGGAGGATTATGTATGACCTACGTTTTTCT
Organism: Glandirana rugosa; assembly: GCA_018402905.1. Lineage (NCBI taxonomy): Eukaryota > Metazoa > Chordata > Amphibia > Anura > Ranidae > Glandirana > Glandirana rugosa. The sequence continues at coordinate 205,502 of BLSH010047801.1, read as the reverse complement.
ATTACACACATATATATGCTAAGACTGTATTCTAGATTAAGATGCTTGAAGCTAGTTCCGTGTACACAGTAGAGTTTCTATTTCCTTGAAATTACGTGTCATTTTCTTCAAAATGAAACTATTGTACAGACCCCCTTATATGGTTCTTTTACACATCCTGTAACTCCTACTTTTCTGTGACTATAAAAGAGGAAACACAGGCAATAAAGGCAGCACTCTCCCTGAGAAACAGCTGTTGTGTCTGTGTGTATATTCTGGTGGCTCGGGAGCTCTGACTGTGATAACTGGTCCACCAGGGACAGATGGGGGTCGCGAGGAATTCACTCCTTTCAGACAGGGGCAGATTCTTGTTCCTAAAGGGATATATTGACAGTGTTAAAGTAACTTTAGCCACAGTGTATACCCCAAACTCACATCAAGATACCTTTCTCTGCTACACCCTGGCCTCTCTCGCGGACTTTGCCGAGGGGAATCTGATCCTAGGTGGGGATCTTAACGTTCCCTTAGACCCAAAAGTCGACACCTCCGTAGGCACTTCTACTATTCTCTCCAGCACTCACAGATGTATACTCCAAGCCCTCCACCAGCACCAGCTCATTGACACTTGGCGCCTGTTCCACCCGGGAGAACGGGATTACACCTTTTAGTGGTTCTTACTCCCGCATTGACCTTTTCCTGACTCCCCACTGTAACCTTGCTGACGTTCTGAAAGTACACATAGGCAACATTACCTGGTCGGATCACTCACCCATCTTAATGCAACTTAAGCTAACAGACCTCACACATTAAAAGAGAGTGGCGTTGGCGACTAATTGAAAGCTTACTGCAAAATCCGGACATATTGACGGATGTGACTAATGAACTGTCCTGGTATTTAATACTAATTAATAACAATACTCCAGGAAGCGACCCTGGGATAGTTTGGGAAGCACACAAGTCGTCATCCGAGGTGTGTTGATCAAACACGGATCCCGTGTTAAGCGCGCCCGTGACGCAAAGCTTGCCAAGCTACTCGCAGGTATACAAGCGTTGGAATTGCGTCACAAACAGACATCAGGTCCCTCTTTAGAGGACGATCTCACCCACCTGCGTTGCCAAGTGGCAGAACTACTGAGGTATCGGGTGAAGGCGGCCATACAAACGTGTAGAAGGACCCACTATGAATCCGGCGATAAATGCGGGAAACAATTGGCTAGAGCCTTACGTGATCTATGGTTAGCATCTTATGTTCCCCATGTAAAAGACTCAACGGGGGAAAAGGCCTCAATCCCAACACACATTGCCAAATCCTTTGGGGACTGCTACTCCTCCTTATACAACATCCCAAATGGACCCCAGTCCTCAGAGACCATGAATGACTACCTGACCTCTGCCCGACTCCCTCGGTTGACGTCTCCACAATGCCAGGAGCTGTAGGCTCCAATCTCACTGGCAGAAGTGCAGGCGGCAGTGGGCTCGATCAAACCCGGCAAAGCGCAGGGCCCGGGTAGGTTCACTGCCCAATATAAAACCCTACTATCCATACTAGGACCTCATATGGTCAAGACATTCAATGCCCCAGGCCGTACCTCCTCTTTCCAACCAGCAACTCTACTAGCCCATATCTCAGTCATCCCTAAAGAGGGGAAAGACCCCTCTTTCTGTGGCAGCTACCGACCCATCTCACTACTCAACGTGGACTTAAAACTTTTTACCAAAGTTTTGGCCACACGCCTCCAACAACACCTTAGTCAACTGATCCATTTAGACCAAGTGGGGTTTGTCCCTGCCCAAGAGGGAAGAGACAACACCACAAAAGTCCTAAATTCGGTACACTTAGCCAACCACACTGAAGTACCCTGCATTGATGCGGAGAAAGCATTTGACAGGGTGAACTGGAGCTTTATGTTTCCGGCCCTTCAGTGCTTTGGGATAGGAGAGAGGATGATCCAATGGATTGCAAGCGCCTACACAAACCCAACTGCCTCGGTCAAAGTCAATGGAGTGTTCTCAGACCCGATCACCATCACTAACGGGACCTGACAGGGCTGCCCACTTTCACTATTGCTATTTGCGCTCACTCTGGAACCTTTTTTAAATAAGGTCAGGGGGGATGACAACATCCAGGGACTGCAGGCAGGGACAACCCAATATAAAGTCTCTGCATACGTGGATGATTTACTATTCTCTCTCACGAACCCCACTATTTCCCTCCCAAATCTCCTACAGGAACTGGAGCGCTGGAACTGAATTAACTATTCAACGTCTGAGTCCATGAGTGTGGAGATGAGGTCTACCCAGGTGGACTTCCACGGCATTGAAGTGAACTGAATTTCCCGCCCCTTCTAACTACAGTACGTAACTTACTAGACAAATTGCATCATGGACTGCCTTCCTGGTTCGGCCGATGCAATATTGTTAAGATGAGTATACTACCCACATTTTTATACCTGTTTCAGGCACTACCCATTCACCTTCCATCAACTTACTTAAGACAAGTAGCCACCCTGCTTACTAAATTCATATGGGCGCATAAAAGACCCAGGATTCGCAAATGACTCTTGTCTCTCCCCAAGGAGCATGGAGGGGTTGTGGTACCAGATATACAAAAATACCACCAAGCTGCGCATTTAACACAAATAGTTGACTGGTATAGACATAGAGAACACAAACTATGGACCCATTTAGAACAACACTTCAGCCCAGTCCCCCTCAATAGGGCACCTTGGTGCTCTCAGAGCTTACCCCCATCGCTCACAGCACATCCGACAGTCGGCCCTACCCTTAGTCACTTGGGGTGTAAGAGCTCTGCTGTTACCACAGCCAGATCACCTCTGTACCCAATCCTGGGTAACCCAGCCTTTCCCCCAGGGCTGGGAGGGAGACCATTCATGAGTTTAGTGGAGAATGGGTGCTTCCAAGCTTTGCACTTCCTGACCTAAGACGCATGGCCTTCCATCCAAGCTTTGATGCAGCAGGATGGAAAACTTGCCTTAGACTTTTGGAGAGTGCTCCAGCTCCATCACTTCCTTCAAAAGTTAGGCGAACCAACAGAATATGGCATGTCCCCAATGCCTATTGAATTGCACTGCATGGATGAGGACACACTCCCCCGGACCCTCTCTGTGATGTACTCTCTATTGATTACGCAACAGGGCGAGTTCCGATTACCTGAACTTGCCAAATGGGAAACTGAACTAGGACAGTCGTTTACTTCTGAGCAAGATGGCAGGATCATCCAACTCGCTCTCAAATCATTGGTATGCACGCGTATCCAGGAGAGCAACTATAAGCTGCTCACCAGATAGTACTACACTCCATCAGTTTTGCACTGCTTCTTCCCGGAGGCATCAGACTGCTGCTGGAGATGCCGGAGAGAAATGGGCACATTGCTGCATATATTTTGGAACTGCCCAAAACTGGCAGACTTCTGGAGAGAGGTACATAGGCTTACATAACAGTTTACAGAATACTCAGTGCCAGAGGACCCGGCGTTCTTCCAATTGCACTGCTCTGACATTCCCATTGCTACATACAAAAAGTCTGTGTTACGACACCTCCTTAACGCTGCCAAACTCTGCATTACCTTGTGATGGAAGGACTCTAACCCCCCCCGACCATCCGCATGTGGCTTAGGAAAGTTGACATCAGCAAAATGGAAGACCTGGTCCTATCAGCACAAAACAAACACGAGCACTATAAGAACACGTGGCTTCCTTGGAATATTTTCATATACTCTGAACAGGGCAGGTCCCTGCTGGAGGGCGAGGAATAGGCTAATATAACACCATCCTCTCCAATCCATTCTCACCCCCCCCCTTTTTTTTTCCCCTCTCTTCTCTCTTTTCTCTTTCTTTTCCCCTTTCTTTCTCCTCTAACTGTTTCCCTTCCTCTTTTCTTTCTCAATTTCTCGATTAATGTGTATTTGAAAAATACGGGGTACCCGACCAAGAGTGCATATCAGCAGCATACAGTGAATCTATATATGGATGCTATATGTGCTACCTGTTATTCTGCTTGTTCATTTTTGAGTAATTTGCTCCGGCTATCAGGGCATCTCTGTACGCATCTTTCAGCTTTTAGACTGTGATGTATATGGTTGGTTACCTTTTGAATAAAGAATTTGAAAGAAAAAGGTTCCTGTACTACTTTTGGGGCGACTTCAGGCAATGTGCATTGACTACTATTACAGAAATTGCTTGCAAGCCGCACTGAAGTCACGCTGTGCAGGGTCGGCTCTAATAGTTGCCCAATAATTGTGCACACATAGATATTTTCCTAAGAAAGCAAAAACCTCACTTTAAAGTGAAGTTCCACCCAAAAGTGGAACTTCTGCTGATCGGATTCCTCACCCTCTCAGGTGTCACATTTGGCACCTTTCGTGGGGGAGGGGGTAGAGGACACCTGTCTTTAACAGGTGCCCTTTTCCCCACATCCGGGAGCTCGGGCTGTGGCCGCTGACGTCAGCAGCCCGGCTCCCTCCTCCCTTCTCGCTCTGCTACTGGCCGCCAGGCCAATAGCAGAGTGCAGCGGAGCCTCACGCATGAACAGTAGGGTGTGAAGCTATAATGCTTCCCTTACCCACAATGGACGCGGCTGCACCCGATCCGAAGATCGGCGGCGGGTGCCGGCATCACTGGACTCCAGGACAGGTAAGTGTCCTATTATTAAAAGTCAGCAGCTACAGTATGTGTAGCTGCTGACTTTTAATTATTTTAGATCTAGGCGGACCTCCACTTTCCCTTTCTTAAATATTCAGGTTTGACGTTTATTAACATTTTGGATTAAGAGAGCACTGTAGTTGTTCAATAATTAAATTAATCCTCAAAAATACAACTTTCCCAATAATTGTGCACACAGAATATATACACTGCCAGAAATGGCGTTTTGTTTTGCCAACATAATAACTGCTACATTTGCATACCATCAAGTATACAATGCCCATCCTCTGGCAGTTAACAAAGTGTTTTCCCTGATGGATTTCACCATTTGGTAACGTATGTTTCATTCTGGCAGTATGAACAGCCCGTTGGTACATTTGGCACATTTGTGGGTACCAGGATATTTGCATTTGTCATGTCTTCCCTTTCTATCATAATAGCTATGTACCAATTGATATTGGATTGAATTGTTCCTATGGTAAACTATTTCAGCCTGATCCTTAATGCATTCTGCTACCCGTGGGTCTGCTTTTAATAAGCACCAGGATTTGTTGACAATGTGCCTAATTTGATGTTGTTGTCTGATATATCTCAAAATTAATTTAGTTGTGTTTGATTTATTTCAGTCCTGATTGCGTTTAGTTTGTTGAAAGATCAGATCTTCCCTTTTATGTTCAATGACCCTTTGGTATGCCTTTTTGTGTGTCTTTTTGGATAATAATCAATATTTTAATTAGTTGGCTTGCTCATGAAAATCTTCCTGTGAAGAGCAATTCTGCTCAATGCGTAAATATTGACCGGAAGGTAAAGATCTAGCAAGACTGCATGGATGACCACTATTTGCTGTTAGGATGGTATTCCCTGCCATAGGTTTATGAAAGAGCATTGTTCCCAAAGTCCAATCTGGTTTAATTAATATTTCAATATCCTGAAATCAGATACGTTTTTGATCACAAGCCATGGTGAATGATAAATTCAATTAATTCCTGTTAAATAATTGGACAAAGGTATTGAGCAATTCCCTCAATCCATCCCAGAGTATGAGAATGTCATCTATGTACCTGTATCATGACACAGGTACACAGAGAGAGACTCATCACCCATGATGTGGCATTCCCACCCTCCAAGGTACATTTCTATAAACTTTTAGTATGTGCTATGCCCTTAATATTTTATCATCAGATTCTTATGGTGATATATACTGTGTGTGTGTGTATATATATATATATATATATATATATATATATATATATATATATATATGGAATTAAAGAAATGATCCGCAGGTCCTTGGCCAGTGGAACAGAAAATGGTATGTGTTGGCTATTACCTGCAGAAGATGACACCTGTAGATGATGTGGAGGCTTACCTCACAACTTTTGAAAGAGTTCCTGCTGAGGAAACACTGGAACTCACTGTGGACCCTTTTGATTGCAAAATTTAAAGGGAAACTGTTGGTGTGTCCAAAGAAGGGATAGATCCTTTAAATTTTTATGAAATGGCTGCGGAGCAGGAGGAGCTGGAATCCAGCCCCCAGCTTGAGGATAATGAAAAAAGAAATTTTCTCTGACTCTTATAGTGAGAGTGGACAGAATGTGGTTCCTGATTTAGAAGTCAGGAACTGTATTTTTTGTACGGAACAACTAAGAGATTCCACACTCAATAGAGTCAGAGAAAACATTGATGGGGAACTTGTTGAACCTAATGTAGGGGTGTCTTTTCCCATCATGGCTCTTAAAAATAACTTGCTGTGTCTAGTGGTAAAGCAAATGGAGAAGGAGGTAGAGCAACTAGTGGTCCTCAAACCCTATTGCCAGATGGTATTAGATTTAGCCCATGATCATATAATGGACACCTGGGTATAGAGAAAACTGAGGAGAGAATAACCCAAAGATTTTTTTTGGCCTAGGTTATATGCAAATATCAAAGAATATTGTGAGTCATGCCCAGAGTGTCAGTATTCTGTGCCATCGCCCCATTATCGCAGTCTGCTGTGTGGGGGGTTAGCTCAATGGGAATCACCTTCCCTGGGAAAAAGGGTAGTCCAGGTTTTCTAAAAATCTGACTTATAGCAGTTTTATTTTTTTAAAAATACTAGTTTGAAAGGTCTCCCAACAGGTAATATTTCAGGGCATCTAAGGCCCATTTGATAGCTAAACATTCCTTCTCAACAATGGCATAGTTTTACTCATGTCTGTTAAGCATTCTGCACCACTGGGTGCCCCTCCCCGTCTCTGATTTGGGACAGTACAGCACCCAGTCCCACATCAGAGGCGTTTGTCTGCACCATAAACTCCTTTGTGAAATCTAGGGTCATGAGCACAGGTTGTGCACAAAGAACGTGCTTCAACATTTGAAATGCCTTCTCTGCCTCAGGATTCCACTTAATCATGACCGACCCTCTACCCTTCGTCAGATCTGTCAGTGGGGCTACAATGGTAGCAAAATTGGGTATAAAACACCTGTAGAATCCCAGTAGTAGTGTGTGATCCCAAGAAATGCACAAATTTGCTTGTTATTTATAGGTTGGGGCCACTTTTGAACTGCCTTAACCATTTCAGTATCAGACACTTACCACCCAGGTCAATTTTCAGCTTTCAGTGCTGTCGCATTTTGAATGACAATTGCGCAGTCATGCTACACTTTACCCAAATTCAATTTTTATAATTTTTTTCCCACAAATAGAGCTTTCTTTTGGTGGTATTTGATCACCTCTGGGGTTTTTATTTTTTGTGCTACAAATAAAAAGACCGAAAATTTTGAAAAAAAAAAGTTTTTCTTCGTTACTGTCACAAAACTTTGTAAATAAGTACATTTTCTCCTTCACTGATTGGCACTGATGAGGCTACACTAACTGGCACTGATGAGGCAGTACTGATTGGCACTGATGAGGCGGCACTGATGATGAGGCACATATATGCAGCACTGATAGGTGGCACTGATAAGCAGCACTGATGGGCACTGATAGGTGGCACTGATAAGCAGTACTGATAGGCACTCATAGGTGGCACTAATGGGCACTCACAGGTGGCACTGATGTGCACTGAAAGAGGGCACAGATGGGCACTTATAGGGGGCACTGGTGGGCGCTGCTAGGTGGCAATGATAGCTGGCATTTTCTTTGAGGCATTCCTGGTGGTCAGGGTGGGCTTCCCTGGTGGTCCTGGGCGGGCTCTCCTTGGTGGTCCTGGGTGGGCTCCCTGGTGTTCCTCTGTGGCAATCCTAGGGAGGCTGCACTGATAAACATTCAGTGCAGCCTCCCTGTCAGGAGAGCCGCTGATTGGCTCTCCTCTACTTGTGTCTGCAGACGCAAGTAGAGGAAATAGCCGATAAACAGGTCTTCCTGTTTACACTGTGATCAGCTGTGATTGGTCACAGCTGATCATGTGGTGAAGAGCCTCCTATGGAACTCTTTACCAAGATCGGTAATGCAGTGTGTCAGACTGACACAGAGTACCACCGAACGCCGCAATGCACAGATTTGTGGGTTATCCTGAAAGACGTCATATGATGTCCAGTCAGGATAATTGAACTACCATCCGGCCATCATTTTGCTATAGGCCGGGCGGGAAGTGGTTAATCTTGTTGATCTGAGGCTTGATCAGCCCTCAACTAATAATGTAGCCAAGGTATTTGGCCTCCTCCAAGCCTATGGCAGACTTTTTGGGGTTGGCAGTGAGTCCTGCTTTCCTAAGGGAATCTACTACTGCTTGCACCCGGGGCAAATGAGATTCCCAATCTAGGCTGCGGATGACGACAAATAGGCGGCTGCATATTGGCCATGTAGTCTCAATGTCTTGTCCATCATTCTCTGGAATGAGGCAGGAGTACATGCAAACCAAAAGGCATCTGCTTATACTGGAATGACCCCTCAGGATTAGAAAAAAGCGTCTTTGATTTTGCAGATTCTGGTAGGGGTATCTGACAATAACCTTTAGTCAGATCCAAAGTAGTTCTGTACCAGGCACTTCCCAATCTGTCATCAAGCTCATAGACCCGAGGCATTGGGTATGCATCAAATTTGGACACACTGTTCAACTTCCTGAAATAATTACAAAACCTTATAGTGCCATCTGGCTTTGGGACCAACACTATGGGACTTGACCAGTCACTGTGGGACTCCTCTATCACGTCCAAATCTATCATGTTCTCTATTTCATTTGCAACTGCTTCTCGCCTAGCCTCGGGTATTCTACAGGGCTTTACCTTTACGTGGATCCCTGGTTCCGTAATTATGTCATGCTGTATAACACTGATCTGTCCGGGTAGGTGAGAGAAAAAGTCTCTATTCTTACTCACAAACTCTTTAATGTTTTTCTGTTGGGCCACTGACAAGGTTTCAGCTATGAGTACCTCAGTTGTTACAAAGGCCATGTCTTTTTGGGGGGTCGGCACTGCCAGTAAAGTCTCTCTGTCCTTCCAAGGTTTCAAGAGATTAACGTGATATATTTGTTCTGGTTTCCTTTTCCCTGGCTGGTAAACTCTATAGTTTACTTCGCCTACTCTTTCCATAATTTCAAAGGGACCTTGCCACTTTGCTAGGAATTTACTCTTAACTGTGGGGATTAGTACCAGCATTCTATCACTGGGTTTGAAGGTTCTGGTCTTGGCACACCGATTATAAACCCTTCTCTGAGCCTGCTGAGCTTGCTCCATATGTTCCCATACAAGTGGCATGACAGCGGCAATCCTATCTTGCATCAGTGAGATATACTCAATGATGCTTCTATAAAGCATGGTCTCTCCCTCCCATGTTTTTTTTTTTTTGTGACACCTAGAAGTCCCCTGGGATGTCTACCATAAAGTAGTTCAAACGGAGAATAACCTGCAGAGACCTGAGGTACCTCTCATATAGCAAACATGAGGTACAGCAGCAAAAAATTCCAATTTCTCCCATCTTTGTCCAACACCTTTTTTTTAACATGCTTTTGAGCGTTTTGTTAAAGCTCTCCACAAGATCATCAGTATGGGGGTGGTAGACAGAGGTACAGAGATGGGAGATTTTGAACAACTTGCACAATTTTTTAGTGACTCTGGACATGGTGTGCCTTGATCTGTTAATATCTCTTTTGGAATACCCCCACATGACTAAATACCTGGATAAGCTCTTTGGCAATAGTCTTTGTTGAGGTATTATGCAAGGAATGCCTTCAAGATACCGTGGCATAGTGCAATATTACCAGTATGTGCTGACCCCAGGCAGACTTTGCCACTGGTCCCACCAGATCCATGCCAATTCTTGCAAAAGGCACTTCAATTATCGGTAACGGTATCAGCGGACCGCAAAATGGGGGGATGGCGCAGAAAACTGATACTCTGGGCATGACTCACAATATTCTTTAACATCTGCATGTAACCCAGGCCAAACGAATCTCTGGGTTATTCTCTCCTTAGTTTTCTCTATACCCAGGTGCCCACCCATTATATGACCATGAGCTAAATCTAATATGATCTGACGATAGGATTTGGGAACCACTAGTTGCTCTACTGCCTCCTCCCCTTGCTTTACCACATGATACAGCAAGTTATTTTTAAGAGTCATGTAAGAAAATGACACACCCACATTAGGTTCAACAGATTTGCCATCAATCATTTTAACATTTTCTCTGGCTCTATTGAGTGTGGAGTCTCTTAGTTGTTCCGTACAAAAATCATCTTTCTGGACTTATAAGTCAGGCACCACATTCTGTCCACTCTCATTAATAGAGTCAGAGATAATTTCTTGTTTGTTAACCTCAAGCTGGGGGCTTGATTCCAGCTCCTCCTGCTAACCAGCCATTACAGAAAAAGAAAGAGGACCTACCCCTCCATTGGACACACCAACAGTTTCCCTTTCCAATTTGCAATTAAAATGGTCCGGACTGAGTTCCAGTGTTTCCTTTTGTTTTCCCAGAAGAAGCACTCTTGTTTTCCCATAAACTCCAAAAGTGTGGAAAAGCTCTCCCCAATAGGACTTCATGAAGTAGTGAGGGTACCACCTCCACTGAATGTGTCACAGTGCCTCAAGGAGTATCAAACTCAACTACAGCAGTCTGGTAGTCCCGTGTGTCTCCATGTATACAAATCACCCCAATAGTGCTAGTGTGTAACTTTGCAGGATTTACAAAATCACCTTTGACTAATGTCACAACACTACCAGAATCTAGCAGAGCAGTGACTGGCTTTCCATCAACTGAAATCATATACATTTGTTTTTCCATTCATCCCTGATATGATGCAGTACATGCCACCAGTGCAAAAAGAGACATGCGTTTTTTCAAATAAGCATTATCACATTGCATTGGTTCGTCATTTAGGGAACAGTTAGCAGCAATATGACCTAACAAATGGCAGTGATAACATTTTATGTGTTCTGTACCCAGTCCTCAAAAAGAGACCTTCCTGGCCTATTTGGTCAGTCTCCAGTTCCTGAGCCCATAGTCTCATTATCTATGGCAACAGTCTTCTAATTTTTCCCCATGCCCTGGAACCATGGAACAGTCTTACCAGATCCTCCGAGTGGTTTTTTCACCCCTAGAGACATTGGGGTGGGGCATGGACAAGTAATCAACAGCAGTATACCTCTCTACCAGGTCCACCAGCTGGTTTGCAACCTTAGGTTCCCCATGGCTGACCCACTTCCTCAAAGTGGCAGGGAGCGTGCGTAAATAACGGTCCATCACCACACACTGCACAATCTTATGGACTGACAAAGTCTCTGGCTGCAGCCACTTCTTGGTTAGGTGTATTAGGTCGAACATTTGGGAGTGGGGTGGTTTTTCAATACTATATGACCACCGATGCACCCGTTCAGCCCGGACCGGAATGGGGACGCCCAGGCATGCAAATATCTCAGCTGTCAGTGTCTCATAATCCTGGGAAGCATCTGGTCCCAAGTCAAAATAGGCCCTTTGGGGTTCTCCTGTCGGAAATGGTGCTAGCAGTCCTGCCCATTGATCTTTTTGCCATCCTTCTCGAATAGCGACTCTTTTAAAAGTCGCTAGGTAAGCTTCCACATCATCTGCAGGTGTCACCTTCTGCAGCTAATAGCTGGCACGCACCATTTTCTGTTCCATTTTCTTTAACTCCACCAGGGCCTCTGCACACTGATGGTTAGTTTCCTGCTGGGCTGCAGTGACCCGGCGGATGATTTCCTGCTGGGCTGCAATTGCCTGGCAATTCACCTCCTGCTGCACTGCAGTGGCCTCTGTGAATTGGCAGTTGGCTTCCTGCTGGGTTGCAGTGGCCTAGCAATACACCTCCTGCTGTTGGGGGTTTGCTTCCTGCTGCTGGTGGTTGGTTCCTGCTGAGTTGCAGTGGCCTGCAGCAGGACTTTTTCCTCCATCTTGTTCAGGAAGATGCCTGCCGAAAATCCACCATATGTGGGAGTTTAACTCAATGGGGATCACCTTTCCTGGGAATAAGGGTAGTCCAAACGGCAAGTTTTCTTAAAATCTGACTTATAGCCAGTTTTATTTTTAAAAGATTGCATGAAAATCAAATAAACCGAACAGAAAATAAATACTCCTCATGCAGGCACTAACTAAACCGTTCATTTTCCTAACTCACAGATGAAGGGCTTCTCCCAGTCACCACAAAACAAAGATAATGCAAACCTTTTCTGTCTCTCACAAAACAGACATCACATCAGTAGCACTCTCTCACGTATGGCTTCCTGAGTCCCAGGCTAAGAGCCATTCTTTGCTCCAGTCCTACTTTATTTATACCACCGCAAAATCTGGTCCGGAACCAACCCTGCCAAGGTGGCTGGTAAAACCCGAAGCAGATTCCACCTTAGCTCTCTGCAAATGACACATACGAGGGGAAACATAACATCCATCAATCACCTCCCCTTTCATAATGTCACAGCTGGTACTGTTACCGATAATTGAAATGCCTTGTGAAAGAATTGGCATAGATCTAGTGGGACCAGTAGTAAAGTCTGCCCGGGGCCATCAGCACATACTGATAATACTGTACTATGCCACGTGGTATCCTGAAGCTATTCCCTTTGCGTAATACCTCAGCTAAGGCTATTGCCAAAGAGCTTGTCAAGGTATTTAGTCATGTGGATATTCCAAAAGAGGTAACGAATCAAGGTGCATCATTTATATCCAGAGTCACTAAAGAATTGTGTAAGTTGTTTAAAATCTCCAATCTCCATACCTCTGTCTACCACCCCCAAACTGATGGTCTTGTGGGGAGATTTTACAAGATGCTCAAAAACATTTTTAATGAGGTGGTGGACAAAGATGGGAGAAATTGGGATGTTTGCTATATGAGAAGTACCTCAGGCATCTACAGGTTACTTCGCCTTTTGAACTACTGTATGGTAGACATCCCAGGGGATTGCTAGATGTTGCAAAAGAAACGTGTGGGGGGGAGATCTTGCCTTATAGAAGCGTCATCGAGCATATATAACTGATGCAAGATAGAATCGTGACTGTGTCATGCAGCTTGTATGGGAACATATGGAGCAAGCCCAGGAGGCCCAGAGATGGGTTTATGATTGGGGTGCCAAGACCCAGACTTTCAACAATGGGGACACAGTGCTGATACTAGTCCCCACAGTTGAGAGTAAATTCCTAGCAAAGTGGCGAGGTCCCTTTGAAATTATTGTTGTAGAAATTTAGGATGTGTTATGTATTGTCACAGTGTCTCCCAGTGTCGGTTTAATGATATTCTCTGTGTACAGTGAATATGGCTTTAACCGATATTGAGGAAAGGCCATTTACAATGGAAACCTTCCATTATTTGGTAACCACACACTACCCACCCGATCATCCTGGCCAGCAGGCGCCCTGAGCGGTTAACGCTGGGGCAAACGCTGGTCCGGATCTTTGAGGTGCAATGCACGTTCTGTGGCACAGGTGTATTACCGTCAATCAGGGGGCCCCTGTATTATGTACAGATTGATCTGCTTGGCAGCGGTTTACTTGCGTTATGGAATTAGTATTGCCTTTTATGTAAGGATAATGATCTGTAAGCTTTCTGTCGCATCTGATCAATGTGACAGAAACCTACAGCTATATTCCTTTGTGCATAGTTTACCCTTTAATGGAACAGTAGCATATTCGCTATGGAGTATAGTTCATAGAGCTGTATTTGATAGCGATTCGTTGTAATGGCAGTTCGAGGTTTTGCATGTATGACATTTTGCTTGGAGGGCCTCTGTGAGACAGCGCATTGGTTTTGTGAAGGCCATGTCTCCACATGGCTTTCATTGTTATATGGAAACAGCTGTTGCTCATACAGGCTGGCCAACCCCCATGCATGCACACCTCTTCTATTGTATCGTTTGAATATAAACAAGTGTGTCATTGGTTGGTGTTTTGTATTGAGCTCATGTCATGTGACTGTGCCTTGGAGGCTGATTGTGCAGCCACCAAGTCTCTGTGTTACCCCTGTTTGAGTCCTATAAGTAAAGCCTGAAAGCTCGGCCACACAGGACAAACCTGCGAGCTTGCCATGTGAGAAAAAGCTATTTGTGTCTGTCTTACTGGCTTTAACACGAGTGCACTCAAATGCATTATGCAAAAGAGCTGAAAAGTGCCCTTATTAGTGCAGGCAAAATATAATGCATACAAGGTATTATAATTGCCCTTACAGATGGCGAGCCAGAGAATTTTTGGAGCCTACAGAAATTTCCGTCACAGCGGACCAAAGGGAGGAAGCGATCCGGACAGGACATCAAAACAGCCGGCTATTGGTAAAACCAATTTTATTTAAATTTTTGAAATCTTTTGCTGTCCTGAGTCCAGGATGTGCTTTCTCTGTCCGCTGTGTCAGGTAAATTCTGCCTTGTTAAAAGAACCTGTTTTTCCTCTTTTTTGCATAATGGCGGGGGTTTTAATTGCTTTGCTATCATTGTAGTTAGGTCTATTGATTAGGAAGAAAACCTATACTTGTCCTCTATAGGTCCTAATCAATACATCTAAAGTGTGTGTTATGAGTAACTGTATGCTTTGAGTGTGTAATTGGTATGTATGATTATGAATATGCTTTGCTATGAGTATGATTATGGATATGCTTTGAATGCGTGATCTATATCAGTGTTGTGTGTGCTATGTTGTAATTTTGGCGGTAATTCCTTTGGAGTCTCAGATTGTATAGTCAGTCTGTAAGGGGAGAGATTTCAATTTGGGCTGCTTTTGGCGGGAATGGCGTAGGTTATCACCATTTTGTTGTAAAATTGTTACAATTTCAATTTTGTTTCTGCTGAACTTGCTTTTTGACCTAATTTCAGTATTTTGTGGAATTAAGTAATTGTCTACAGGAAATTCAGTTTCTGGTTTTAATTGCTTTGATTTTGTGCAATATTTCAGTCTCAAGTGAAAATAGTTTGTTATTGTACAGAATTCCATTTCCAGTAGAATAATTTTTGTTGTAATGTTTTGCGTAGTCCCAGCTGTAATTCAGTTTTTGGTAGAGACAATCTGTTGTTAGACAGCTATTCAGCTTTAAGTGTGAAACCGTGTTAACATTACAGTGTATAGAGGTCTTTTTATGCGATGTTTGCTTACAAATTGTGCCTTTTTGATTTTTGGAGGCAAATTTAGTTTAGCCACTTTAATACTATGCACTTAGAACACTTTACTACCAGACCAATTTTCAGTTTTCAGTGCTGTTGCGCTTTGAATGACAATTGCGCGGTCGTGCAACACTGTACCCAAACAGATTTTTTATCATTTTGTTCCCACAAATAGAGCTTTCTTTTGGTGGTATTTGATCACCCCTGCGGTTTTTATTTTTTGCGCTACAAAGAAAAAAAGACAGAATATTTTGAAAAAAAAAATACTCTATTTTTGTCACAAAACTTTGTAAATAAGTAAATTTTCTCCATCACTGGTGGGCACTGATGAGGCTACACTGACGGGCACTGATGTGGCAGTACTGATTGGCACTGATGAGGGGGCACTGATGATGAGGCACTTATATGCAGCAGTAATGAGCACTGTTAGGCGGCAGTGATAAGCAGCACTGACGGGTACTGATAGGTGGCACTGATATACAGGACTGACAGGCACTGATATGCAGCACTGACGGACACTGCTAAGCGGCACTGATGGGCACTCATAGACAGCACTGATGGGCACTCATAGGCGGCACTGGGCACTGATAAGTGGCACTGATGGGCACTGATAGGTGGGCACTGATAGGTGGCAATGGTGGGCACTGATATGTGGCACTGGTATGCATTGATAGGGGCACTGGTAAGCACTGATAAGGGGCACTGGTGGGCATATATACTGATAGGGGCTCATTCCCTGGTGGTCTAGGGTGGCATCTGAAGGTGGCACTGAGTGCCATCCACATTGGGCATTATGTCTCTTACCTGGTGGTCTAGGGGGGTCTCCCTGGTGGTCCAGATCAGCTCCCTGTGGGTCCCCGGTCGGCTCCCTGGTGGTCCTGGGTAGGCACATCCCTGGTGGTCCCTGGGCAGGCTCCCTGATGGTCTAGGGTGGCGAGCTGAGGGAGGGCTGTGCTGATAAATCATCAGCACAAACCCTCCCTGTCAGGAGAGCAGCCGATCGGCTCTCCACTCCTCAGGTCTGCAGATAAACGGCTTTCCTGTGTTACACTGTGACCAGCCGTGATTGGTCACGGCTGATCACAGGGTAAAGTGCTTCGGATGGAAGCACTTTACTGAGATCGGTATTGCGGGGGGTCAGACTGACCTCCCACACCACCGATCGCCGCGATGCTATGACGTCCAGTCAGGATAACTAAGCCACTTCCCGGCCGTCATTTTGCATACGGTGGTCGGGAAGTGGTTAGACACAGTATTGTAATCGTAAAGAGGTTTTGTGCTTTTTACACTGTAATTCAGCTCTGGTTCTGTCTGTTTAGAGTACAATTCATTTGTTAATGAAACCGTTGGTTGTTTTAGACGCTGAAGTTTGAGTAGCTTTTGGACTGAGTTTCCAGTGGCGAATGGCGCCGTGCAGCTGAAAATCAGCATTCAGTGAGGGTGGTTCATTTCTAAGCTGTATTTCAAATCTGGTTACATAGTTACATAGTTACATAGTTAGTCAGGTTGAAAAAAGACACAAGTCCGTCCAGTTCAACCAAAAAAAAAAAAAAAAAAA
>BLSH010047801.1:108652-122637 GCA_018402905.1 Glandirana rugosa | reverse complement strand
CAGTCTCTACCGTCTTTACTATATCCTCTACCGGTCTCTGACGTATGTACTATGTCCTCTATCAGTCTCTAACGTCTTTACTATGACCTCTACCAATTGGTGTAGTCATGGACCGTGCTTTTGGGGGAAGGACAGGTCCGGTAAAAAGTCGAAAGTCGCGATAGTGTAAAACTTACTGTTAATGAGTCAGTACGTCGTGACATGGGTATACTTTAAACGCAGGGAAAAAAGTGTGTTTATCTCGAAAGAAAAAGGACCAAATAATATACACTTATTTGGGTTATTTTTACCAAAGATAGGTATCAGTATAAATTTTGGCCAAAATTTACAAAGAAAAATTACTAATTTGCAAAATTTTATGACTGAAACAAAGAAAAAGGCATTTTTTCACAAAATTTTCAATCTTTTTTTTTATTTATAGCACAAACAATAAAACCCCCCCTAGTGATTAAATACCACCAAAAGAAAGCTCTATTTGTGTGAAAAAAGGGACGCAAATTTCATATGGGTACAGTGCTGCATGACTGAGTAATTGTCATTCAAAATGTGATAGCGCTGAAAGCTGAAAAATGGCCTGGACAGGAAGGGGGTTTTCGTGCCAGGTACTGATGTGGTTAACCATCTCCAGTATCATTTCTGCAATCTCTGACTATCTCCTGTATCATGTATGCAGTCTCTGGCCATCTCCTATATCATTTCTGCCATCTCTGACCATCTGCTGTATCATGTTTGAAGTCTCTAACAATTTCCTGTATCATTTCTGCAGTCTCTGACTATCTTCTGTATCATGTCTGCAGTCTCTGACCATGTCCTGTAGTATGTCTGTAGTCTCTGACCATCTCTTGTATCATGTCTGCAGTCTCTGACCATCTCCTGCATCATGTCTGCAGTATCTAACCATCTCTTGTATAATTTCTGCGGTCTCTAACCATCTCTTGTATCATGTCTGCAGTCTCTGACGCTCTCTTTATCATGTCTGAGATCTCTTACCATCTCTTGTATCATATATGCAGTCTTTGACAATCACCTGTATCATGTCTGCAGTCTCTAACCATCTCCTGTATCATTTCTGAAATCTCTGACTATCTCCTGTATCATGTATGCAGTCTCTGACCATCTCCTGTATTATTTCTGCCATCTCTGACCATCTGTTGTATCAAGTTTGCAGTCTCTAACAATTTCCTGTGTCATTTCTGCAGTCTCTGACCATCTCCTGTATCATGTTTGCAGTCTCTTACCATCTCCTGCATCATTTCTGCAGTCTTTGACCATTTGCTGTATCGTGTCTGCAGTCACTAACCATCTCTTGTATTATTTCTGCAATCTCGGACTATCTCCTGTATGATCTCTGCAGTTTTGGACTATCTCCTGTATCATTTCTGCAATGTCTGGCCATCTCTTGTATCATGTCTTCAGTCTCTGACCATCTCCTGCATCATGTCTGCGGTATCTAACCATCTCTTGTATCATTTCTGCAGTCTCTAACCATCTCCTGTATCATGTCTGAAGTCTCTGATCATCTCCTGTATCATGTCTGCAGTCTCTGACCATTTACTGTATCATGTCTACAGTCTCTGACCATCTCCTGTTTCAATTCTGCAGTGTCTGTCCATCTCTTGTATCATGTCTGCAGTCTCTAACTATCTCCTGTATCATGTCTGCAGTCTCTTACAATCTCCTGTATAATGTCTATAGTCTCTGACCATCTCCTGTATCATTTCTGCAGTCTCTGACCATCTCTTGTGTAATTTCTGCAGTCTCTGGCCATTTCAAATATCATGTCTGCAGTCTCTGACCATCTTCTGTATCATTTCTGCAGTCTCTGACCATCTGCTGTATCATGCCTGCAGTCTCTGACCATTTATTGAATCATGTCTGCAGTCTCTAACCATCTCCTGTATCATTTTTTCAATCTCTGACTATCTCCTGTATCATGTCTGCAGTCTCTGACCATCTCCTGTATCATTTCTGCAATGTCTGGCCATCTCTTGTATCATGTCTGCAGTCTCTGACCATCTCCTGCATCATGTCTGCGGTATCTAACCATCTCCTGTATCATGTCTGCAGTCTCTGATCATCTCCTGTATCATGTCTGCAGTCTCTGACCATTTACTGTATCATGTCTACAGTCTCTGACCATCTCCTGTATGAATTCTGCAGTGTCTGGCGATCTCTTGTATCATGTCTGCAGTCTCTGACCATCTGCTGTATCATTTCTGCATTCTCTGACCATCTCCTGCATCATGTCTGCAGTATCTAACCATCTCTTGTATCACACCTGCAATCTCTAACTATCTCCTGTATCATTTCTGCAGTCTCTGACCATCTCTTGTGTAATTTCTGCAGTATCTGGCCATTTCCAATATCATTTCTGTAGTCTCTGACCATCTCTTGTATAATTTCTGCAGACTCTGACCATCTCCTGTATCATGCTATGCAGTCTCTGACTTCTCCTGTATCATGTCTGCAGTCTCTGACCATCTGCTGTATCATGTCTACAATCTCTGACCATCTCCTGTATTATTTCGGCAGTCTCTGACCATCTGCTGTATCATGTCTAAAGTCTCTGACCATCTCCTGCATCATGTCTGCAGTTTCTGACCATCTCCTGTATTATTTCTTTAGTCTCTGACCATCTGCTGTATCACGTTTGCAGTCTCTGACCATCTCTTGTATCATGTCTGAGGTCTCTGACCATCTCTTGTATCATATCTGCAGTCTTTGACCATCACCTGTATCATGTCTGCAGTCTCTGACCATCTTCTGTATCATTTCTGCAGTCTCTGACCATCTGCTGTATCATACCTGCAGTCTCTGACCATTTCTTGAATCATGTCTGCAGTCTCTAACCATCTCCAGTATCATTTTTTCAATCTCTGACTATCTCCTGTATCATGTATGCAGTCTCTGACCATCTCCTGTATCATTTCTGCCATCTCTGACCATCTGCTGTATCATGTTTGCAGTCTCTGACCATCTCTTGTATCACGTCTGCAGTCTCTAACAATTTCCTGTATCATTTCTGCAGTCTCTGACTATCTCCTGTATCATGTCTGCAGTCTCTTACAATCTCCTGCATAATGTCTGCAGTGTCTAACCAACTCTTGTATCATGTCTGCAGTCTTTGACCATCGCCTGTAACATGTCTCCAGTCTCTGACCATCTCCTGTATCATGTGTGCAGTCTCTGACCATCTCTTGTATCATGTCTGCAGTCTCTTTTCATCTACTGCAGGGATATGCAATTAGCGGACCTCCAGCTGTTGCAGAACTACAGGTCCCATGAGACATAGCAAGACTCTGACAAACACAAGCATGACACCCAGAAGTAGAGGCATGATGGGACTTGTAGTTTTGCAACACCTGGAGGTCCGCTAATTGCATATCCCTGATCTACTGTATCATGACTGCAGTCTCTGACCATCTCCTGCATCATGTCTGCAGTATCTAACCAACTCTTGTATCATGGCTGCAGTCTCTAACCATCTCCTGTATCATTTTGGCAGTCTATGACCATCTGCTGTATCATGTCTGAAGTTTCTGACCATCTCTTGTATCATGTCTGCATTCTCTGACCATCTCTTGTATCATATCTGCAATCTCCGGCCATCTCCTTTATCATATCTGCAGTCTCTGACCATCTCCTGTATCATTTCTGCTGTCTCTGGCCATCTGCTGTATAATGTCTGCAGTCTCTGACCATTTCTTGTATCATATCCTCAGTCTCTGACCATCTCCTGTATCATTTTGGCAGTCTCTGACCATCTGCTGTATCATGTCTGAAGTCTCTGACCATCTGCTGTATCATGTCTGAAGTCTCTGACCATCCTTTGTATCATGTGTGCAGTTTCTGACCCTCTCTTGTATCATGTCTGCAGTCTCTGGCCCTCTCTTGTATCATGTCTGCAGTCTCTGACCATCTCCTGTATCATGTTTGCAGTCTCTGACCATCTCCGGCATCATTTCTGTAATCTCAATCCATCTGCTGTATCATGTCTGCAGTCTCTAATCATCTTTTGTATTATTTCTGCAATCTCTGACCATCTCAAGTATAATTTCTGCCGTCTCTGACCATTTGATGTATCATGTCTGCAGTCGCTGACCATCTGCTGTATTATTTCTGCAGTCTCTGACCAACTGCTATATAATTTTTGCAGTCTCTGACCATCTCTTGTATCATGCCTGCAGTCTCTTGCAATCTCTGTCTCTGACCATCTCCTGCATTGTGTCTCTAGTATCTAACCATCTCCTGTATCATGTCTACAGTCTCTGACCATCTCCTGTATCAATTCTGCAGTGTCTGGCCATCTCTTGTATCATGTCTGCAGTCTCTGACCATCTCCTGCATTGTGTCTCTAGTATCTAACCATCTCTTGTATTATGTCTGCAGTCTCTAACCATCTCCTGTATCATGTCTGCAGTCTCTAACCATCTCCTCTATCATTTCTGCAGTCTCTGACCATTTCCTGTATCATGTATGCAGTCTCTGACAATCTTTTGTATCATGTCTGTAGTCTCTCGCCATCTGCTGTATCATGTCTGCAGTCTCTGAACCATTTCTTGAATCATGTCTGCAGTCTCTGACCATCTCCTGCATCATGTCTGCAGTATCTAACCATCTCTTGCTTCATGTCTGCAGTCTCTTACCATCTCTTGTATTATTTCTGCAGTCTCGGACTATCTCCTGTATCATGTCTGCAGTCTCGGACTATCTCCTGTATCATGTCTGCAGTCTCTGACCATCTCAAGTATCATTTCTGCCATCTCTTACCATCTGATCTATCATGTCTGCAGTCTCCGACCATCTCTTGTATAATTTCTGCAGTATCTAACCATCTCTTGTATCATGTCTGCAATCTCTAACTATCATCTGTATCATGTCTGCATTCTCTGACCATCTCCTGTATAATGTCTACAGTCTCTGACCATTACCTGTATCGTTTCTGCAGTCTCTGACATCTCTTATATAATTTCTGCAGTCTCTGGCCATTTCTGATATCATTTCTGCAGTCTCTGACCATCTCTTGTATTATTTCTGTAGACTCTGACCATCTCCTGTATCATGTTATGAAGTCTCTGACTTCTCCTGTATCATGTCTGCAGTCTCTGACCATCTGCTGTATCATGTCTACAATCTCTGACCATCTCCTGTATAATTTCGACAGTCTCTGACCATCTGCTGTATCATGTCTGCAGTCTCTGACCATCTCCTGTATCATTTCTGCAGTCTCTGACCATCTGCTGTATCATGTCTGTAGTCTCTTGCCATTTCCGGTATAGAAGAACACTAGATCTAGTGTGGACAATCTGACCAACTGCTTGGAAGACAGAGAGGGAGATCTCTTCCTTGTCAGACATTGCTTGTATCGTGTCTGCGGTCTCTGACCATCTCCTGTATTATTTCTATAGTCTCTGACCATCTGCTGTATCAAGTTTGCAGTCTCTGACCATCTCTTGCATCATGCCCGAGGTCTCCGACCATCTGAAGAATATTATCTGCTGTCTTTGACCATCACCTGTATCATGTCTGCAGTCTCTGACCATCTCCTGTATCATTTCTGCAGTCTCTGACCATCTGCTGTATCATGCCTGCAGTCTCTGACCATTTCTTGAATCATGTCTGCAGTCTCTAACCATCTCCTGTATCATTTCTGCACTCTCTGACTATCTCCTGTATCATGTATGCAGTCTCTGACCATCTCCTGTATCATTTCTGCTATCTCTGACCATCTGCTGTATCATGTTTGCAGTCTCTAACAATTCCCTGTATCATTTCTGCAGTCTCTGACTATCTTCTGTATCATGTCTGCAGTCTCTTACCATCTCCTGCATCATGTCTGCAGTATCTAACCAGCTCTTGTATCATGTCTGCAGTTTCTGACAATCTCCTGTATCATGTGTGCAGTCTCGGACCATCTCTTGTATCATGCCTGCAGTCTCTTGTCATCTACTGTATCATGACTGCAGTCTCTGACCATCTCCTACATCATGTCTGCAGTATCTAACCAACTCTTGTATCATGTCTGCAGTCTCTAGCCATCTCCTGTATCATTTCGGCAGTCTCTGACCATCTGCTGTATCATGTCTGAAGTTTCTGACCATCTCTTGTATCATGTCTGCAGTCTCCGACCATCTCCTGTATCAGTTCTGCAGTCTCTGACCATATGCTGTATAATGCCTGCAGTCTCTGACCATTTCTTGTATCATGTCTGCAGTCTCTGACAATCTCCTGTATCATTTTGGCTGTCTCTGACCATCTGCTGTATCATGTCTGAAGTCTCTGACCATCTGCTCTATCATGTCTGAAGTTTCTGACCATCCCTTGTATTGTGTCTGCAGTCTCTGACCATCTCATGTATCATGTCTGCAGTCTCTGACCATCTGATGTATCATGTCTGCAGTTTCTGACCATCTGCTGTATTATTTCTGCAGTCTCTGACCCTCTGCTGTATAATTTTTGCAGTCTTTGTCCATCTCTTGTATCATGCCCGCAGTCTCTGGCCATCTCTTGTATCATGTCTGCAATCTCTAACCATCTCCTCTATCATGTCTGCACTCTCTGACCATCTCCTGTTTCAAGTCTGCAGTCTCTGACCATCTCTTGTATCATGTCTGTAGTCTCTGGCTATCTGCTGTATCATGTCTGCAGTCTCTGACCATCTCCTGCATCATGCCTGCAGTATCTAACCATCTCTTGTATCATGTCTGCAGTCTCTGACCATCTCCTGTATCATGTCTGCAGTCTCTGACCATTTTTTGTATCATGTCCGCAGTCTCTGACCATCTCCTGTATCATTTCTGCAGTGTCTGGCCATCTCTTGTATAATTTCTGCAGTCTCTTGCCATTTCCGGTATAGAAGAACACTAGATCTAGTGTGGAGAAACTGACCAACTGCTTGGAAGACAGAGAGGGAGATCTCTTCTTTGTGAGACCCCATAAAATAAGAAATCTAGAAGGTAATTTACTAGCCCCCAAAATCTTGTTTGTCAAATCTAGATATATCCTCAAAAAATGGAGTTGGAAATACACGTTTATTACATTTTCACATTATTAGATACAGGAGATGGTCAGAGTCTGCAGACATGATACAGGAGATGGTGAGAGACTGCAGACATGGTACAAGAGGTGGTCAGATTCTGCAGAAATGATACCAGAGATGGTCAGACTACAGAAATTATACAGAAGATGGCCAGAGACTGCAGAATTGATACAAGAGATGGTTAGAGAGTGCAGAAATGATACAGGAGATGGTCAGAGACTGTAGACATGATACAGGAAATAGTCAGAGACTGTAGACATGATACAGGGGATGGCCAGAGACTGCAGACATGATACAGTAGAAGGTTAGAGATGGCAGGCATGATACAAGAGTTGGTTAGATACTGCAGACTTGATGCAGGAGATGGTCAGAGACTGCAGACATGATACAAGAGATGGCCAGAGACCGCAGACATGATACAAGAGATGGTCAGAGATTGCAAAAATGATACAGCAGATGGTCAGAGATTGCAAAAATGATACAGCAGATGGTCAGAGACTGCAGAAATGATACAGGAGATGGTCAGAGACTGCAGACAGGATACAGCAGAGGGTCAAAGTCTGCAGACATGATACAGGAGATGGTCAGTGACTGCAGACATGATACAGCAGATGGTCAGAGATGGCAGAAATGATACAGGAGATAGTCAGAGACTGCAGAAATAATATAGGAGATGGTTAGAGACTGCAGACGTGATTCAAGAAATGGTCAGAGACTGCAGGCATGATACAGCAGATGGTTAGAGACTGCAGAAATGATAAAGGAGATGGTCAGAGACTGCAGACATGATACAGGAGATGGTCAGAGACTGCAGACATGATGCAAGAAATGGTCAGAGACTGCAAGCATTATACACCAGATAGTCAGAGACTGCAGAAATGATACAGGAGATGGTGAGAGACTGCAGAAATGATACAGTAGTTGGTCAGAGACTGCAGACATGATACAGGAGATGGTCGGAGACTGCAGACATGATACAAGGGATGGTGAGAGACTGCAGACATGATACAAGAGATGGTCAGAGACTGCAGACATGATACAGCAGATGGTCAGAGACTACAGAAATAATACAGGAGATGGTCAGAGACTGCAGACATGATACAAGATATGGTCAGACTGCAGAAATGATACAAGAGATGGTTAGAGAATGCAAACATGATACAGCAGATGATAAGAGACTACAGAAATAATAAAAGTGATGGTCAGAGAATGCAAACATGATACAAGAGATGATCAGAGATGGACGACATGATACAAAAGATGGTCAGAGACTTCAGACATGATACAGCAGATGGTAAGATACTGCCGAAATGATACAGGATATGTTAGAGCCTGCATACATGATACAGGAGATGGTCAGAGACTGCAGACATGATACAAGGATGGTCAGAGTCTGCAGAAATTATACAAGAGATACAATGATACAAGTTTCTAACATCTCCTGTATCATGTCTGCAGTCTCTGACCTTCTGCTGTATCATGTCTGAAGTCTCTGACCATCTTTTGTATCATGTCTGCTGTCTCTGACCATCTCTTGCATTATTTCTGTAGTCTCTGACCAACTGCTGTATCATGTTTGCCGTCTCTGACCATCTCTTGTATCATGTCTGCAGTCTCTGACCATCCCCTGTATCATGTCTGCATTTTCTCACCATCTGCTATATTATTTCTGCAGTCTCTGACTATCCGCTGTATCATGCCTGCAGTCTCTGACCATCACATGTATCATTTCTGCAGTCTCTGACCATCTGCTGAATCATGTCTGCAGTCTCTAGCCATCTCCTATATAATTTCTGCAGTCTCTGACTATCTCCTGTATCACGTCTGCAGTCTCTGACCATCTCCTGTATAATTTCTGCCATCTCTGACCATCTGCTGTATCATGTCTACAGTCTCTTACCATCTCCTGTATCATTTATGCAGTCTCTGACCATCTGCTGCATAATGCCTGCAGTCTCTGACTATTTATTGTATCTTGTCCTCAGTCTCTGATCATCTCCTGTATCATTTTGGCAGTCTCTAACCATCTGCTGTATCATGTCTGAAGTCTCTGACCATCTGCTGTATCATGTCTGAATTCTCTGACCATCCCTTGTATCATATCTGCAGTCTCTGACCATCTCTTGAATCTTGTCTGCAGTCTCTGACCATCTCCTGTATCATGTATGCAGTCTCTGACCATCTCAAGTATCATTTCTGCCGTCTCTGACCATTTGGTGTATCATGTCTGCAGTCTCTGACCATCTGCTGTATTATTTCTTCAGTCTCTGACCATCTGCTGTATAATTTTTGCAGTCTCTGACCATCTCTTGTATCATGCCTGCTGTCTCTGGCCATATCTTGTATCATGTCTGCAGTCTCTAACTGTTAGGAAAAGACTGTGCTAAGGGTTAATGGCATTTGATTGTGTTTTCCTCTATTCCCTGGATGAGCAGCTCTATTTAAACTTCCTGCTTCCTGTAGCAAATGCTGTCCATTCTACAGCGTTCCAGTGTGTTCCAGTGACCTGTTTGCTAAGGACTTCCTGTATCTGTGACCCGCCTTGCCCGACCTTGATTGAACTCTGCCTGTACCGACCCTCTGCCTGTTTACGACCACGTTTCTGCCTGAACCCCTTGTACCGCATCAGCCAGCCTGTTAACAACCCTGCCTGCACCTGACGACCTGTTTGCCTGCTCCCTTGCACCGCACCAGCCAGCCTGTTAATGACCCGGCCTGCACCTGACGACCCGTTTGCCTGCTCCCTTGTACCGCACCAGCCAGCCTGTTGCCGACCCGGCCTGCATCACCACTCTTCTGTCTGCACGAGCTCCTGGAGGATCCTCACAACACCACCGGCATCCGCACCAGCCCTCGTGCCCCCCCTGTGCTCCGGAATCTCCTGTCTGCTCTACCAGGGGTTCCCGAACCAGGGTTGTAAGAGAGGTTGCCCTCTGCAAAATCAGACTCCATCACCAGGTATGTGACAGAAACGGACAGCTATGTCTGAGTCTGAGCAGGGGCCCTCTCTGCTGCATGAACTCTGTCAACATTTGGACGGTCTCTCGAGCCGTGCAACACCTGCAGGCAGACTACACTCAGCTCCCGACCCAGCTCCGGGAAATTGCCCCATCGGGGGCTTGTCAGCGGTCAATGGAACCCACAGTGCCTTTGCCTGAACGGTTCTCAGGGGACCGTAGGAAGTTCAGAGCGTTCCGCTGTGCCTGTGAACTTTATTTCAGCCTGCAGCCCCACACCTTCTCCCTGGAAGCCACGAAGGTGGAGCTGGTGATTTCCCTACTGCGGGACGAGCCCCAACTATGGGCCCACTGGCTCCTGGAGCAAGGGGCGTCTGAGGTATCAAATTTGTCTCGGTTCTTCCAAGCAATGGCTCGGCTGTATGAAGACCCGCATCAGGCGGCCACTGCCGAAGCTGCACTCCACGCCCTCCGACAAGGCCGCCGTCCGGCGGAGGAGTATGTATCAGAATTCAGGCGTTGGAGCTCCGACGCGGCCTGGAATGAAGCTGCTCTGCGCCACCAGTTCCAGCAGGGTTTGGCCGACCCCCTGAAGGATGAATTGGCCCGTGTTGGGACGCCATCCTCCTTGGAGAGGCTCATCGACCTGGCCATTCAGATCGATCGGCGCCTTCGTGAACGCACAGCGGAAAGTGCCAAGGTGAACCTGCGACCTTCGTGGTTGTTACCCCCCACTGGGGGATTGCGAAAAGGCACTCTGGCTGGATCCACCATTGTCCCCTCTCCTCCTCCGAGACTGCCTGAACCCCAGCAGCGGGGTGTGGCATACTCGGCATTGACCTCTGAAGATAACCAGCGCCAAAGGAACCTCGGCCTCTGCCTCTACTGTGGAGAGCCGGGGCACTTAGTGCGCTCCTGTCCGTCCAAGTTGGAAAGATGTCTTGCCACCTCTCCTCAACCAGCACCTGTTGGGGCGACTCACCTCACCCTCTCTCTGCTTCTACAGTTTCCTGGAGGAGCCGTTACCGTCTTTATAGACTCAGGTGCATGCAGTTGCTTCCTGGACCTCAGCTTTGTGGCACAACACAGGATACCCCTGTGACCAAAGACTCGCAGGACCCAAGACTCACCTGGCTGATGGCACAACCTTGAAATCTGGCCTGGTCTCAGAGAAGACCACCCCTCTGACCACCACGATGCAGGGAGGCCATCGGGAGCTACTCACCCTCGATGCCATCGCCTCACCCGTCTTCCCTGTTATTCTTGGACTGCCTTGGCTTCAGGCCCATAATCCCACCATTGACTGGTCCTCTGGGGAAGTCCAGTTCCAGTCCCAGTATTGCCACAAGCACTGCTTCCCCCGGATTCCTGGATCAGATCCTGCCCTACTAACCCTGGACCTTGATCCGGAGCCTGAGATCAGTCAGCTCGTCCCCAGCGTCTACCACGCTTTTCTAGATGTCTTTAGCAAAATGGGGGCTGAGGTCCTTCCGCCTCATAGACCGTATGACTGCCCCATTGAGCTTCTCCCCGGTACAGAGATTCCCTTTGGAAGGATATACCCGCTGACAGAGCTGGAACTCGGCACCCTGAAGTCCTATATTGATGAGAATCTCAAAAAGGGCTTCATCCGTGCTTCTACGTCCCCGGCTGGGGCAGGCATCTTTTTCGTAGAGAAGAAGGACCATTCCCTGCGGCCATGTATTGATTACCGGGAGCTCAATGAAGTCACGGTGAAAAACCACTACCCGCTTCCACTTGTTCCGGAATTGTTTCAGCGCCTGGGGACCGCCATCGTGTTCACTAAATTAGACCTCCGGGGAGCTTAAAACCTGGTGCGGAACAGAGAAGGCGATGAATGGAAGACGGCCTTTTGTACTCGTTTCGGTCACTTCGAGTACTTGGTGATGCCATTCGGTTTATGTAATGCCCCAGCTACCTTTCAGCATTTCATAAATGACATATTCAGGGACTTCCTTGACCTCTTTGCCTACCTCGCCTACCTCGATGATATTTTGATTTTCTCACCTTCTCTGGAGCTCCACTGTGTCCATGTCAAACAGGTACTGGGTCGCCTGCGCCAACATGGCCTCTATGCTAAACCGGAGAAGTGTGAATTCGAGCAGGCAAGCATCCAGTTCCTTGGACTTATTATCTCAGTCGGAGGCATCAGGATGGACCCCCAAAAGGTCGCTGCCATCCTGGACTGGCCCGCTCCGGTCGACAGGAAAGGAAACCAGAGATTCATAGGGTTTGCAAACTTCTATAGGAAGTTTATCCGGGGATTTTCCTCCATCATCTCCCCCATCACACACCTGACCAAGCAATGTATCCCGTTCCATTGGACTCCTGAGGCACAAACAGTCTTCGAAAAACTCAAAGGACTGTTTACATCAGCACCCATCCTGAAGCACCCGGACCCCGCTCTGCCCTATGTTCTGGAAGTTGAGGCATCCGAAGTGGCAGTCAGGGCTATTCTTTCTCAAAGGCAAGGTACAAAGGCGCTGCTACACCCAGTGGCGTTTTTCTCACGCAGACTGTCCCCCGCTGAAAGGAACTATGATGTGGGGGACCGTGAGCTCCTTGCTATTAAAGCCGCTCTGGAGGAATGGCGGTATCTCCTAGAGGGGGCAGCGCATCCGATTCTCATCTATACGGACCACCGTAATCTGGAATACCTGAGAATTGCGAAGAGACTGAAACCCCGCCAAGCCAGAGGGGGGCTATTCTTCGCCCGATTTACCTTTCATATTACTAACAGGCCCGGGTCGAAGAACACTAAACCTGACTCCCTGTCACACATGTTCAACATCTCCTGACACCATACTATCTCCAGGAAACTTCTTATTGTTACAGGAAGATGTGCTGTCGCGGATCCGGCAAGCTTCCCTGGGGTCAGACCCCCTCCCGGGAACATCTCTGCAGCTCAAGGACGGATTGTTCTGGCAGGGTACCAAGATTTTCGTGCCGGAGCACCTACAAACAGCAGTTTTGGACCTCTGCCATGACCACCACCTCGCTGGGCACTTCGGGACACGCAAGACCTTGGAACTAGTGCAGCGCACGTTCTGGTGGCCCAGAGTGGGAGAGGACTGTAAGGCTTATGTGGGATCATGCACTAACTGCAGCCGGTGTAAGGGGAGTAAGACTCGGGCATGGGGCCTTCTTAAACCTTTACCTGTTCCGGAGAGGCCCTGGAGCCACATATCCATGGATTTCATTGTGGAGTTACTCCCTTCCGAAGGCTGCTCAACCATCTTTGTGATAGTGGATAGACTCTCCAAGATGGCCCACTTCCTGCCTATGAAAGGCACACCTTCGGCTGCAGAGACGGCCAATATATTCATTCAGATTGTCCGGTTACACGGAATTCCTAGGGATGTGGTGTCCGATCGTGGTGTGCAATTCACGTCCAGTTTCTGGAGGTCTTTGTGCAAGTCCCTGAAGATCAGCCTATCCCTATCCTCAGCATATCACCCCCAAACGAACGGCCAGACGGAGCGTACCAACCAGACTTTAGAACAGTACTTACGCTGCTTCTCGTCGTTCTCCCAGGATGACTGGGTTACGCTCTTACCGCTGGAGGAGTTCGTGTACAACAACTCAGTCCACTCAGCCACCCAGCAATCACCCTTCTTTGCCAATTACGGCTACCATCCCGCCTTCTTGTCCAACGCCTGTCCAGAAAACCCGGTGCCAGCTGTGTTCGACTTATTGAACTTTTTTGCCTCCAATAATAAACTCCTGCAGGAGACAATGGCACGAACACAGGCAACCAATAAGGAAACGTATGAGAAGAAAAGGCGTGGTGAACTAAACCTGGAGCCAGGTAGTCAGGTATGGCTATCCGCCCTCAACTTAAGATTGGCATGTCCATCCAGGAAACTTGGTCCTAAATTTATTGGGCCCTTCCCCATCAAATGAAAAATCAACGAGGTAGCCTACGAACTGGAACTGCCTGAGTCACTCTGCATCCACCCGGTCTTCCA
>BLSH010047801.1:32977-49132 GCA_018402905.1 Glandirana rugosa | reverse complement strand
GTGGGGTAGATATGGAAGCTGGATATGAAAGAGAAAATGCTCCAGCCAGGAGAGGTTGTTTGTCTAAAGGCTACCGTAAAACTTACTTTGGATCATCCAGGACTCTTTGTCGTGCTAGAGACGGATACACAAACTGAAGCAGCTGGGATAGAATTGGTTCCAGAATTGGTTCCTACTAAAGCTCTCTTACAAATCAAAAAGAGGGTGCCTATCAGCCTTCAGAATATCACTGATCATCCAGTGGTATTGAAAGCACAAATATCAGTAGGGCAGATGAGTGCCTTCAGAAGAAGTAGAGAAGCGTGGGGATTGCCACAGAACAAAGAACGAGCTGGAGGAGTGTGCTGCTGTGTTACCTCCTTACTGGAGGAGAAGGATGAAATCACAGTTGGATCGATGGGAGAAGATTTTTTCTAGTAATGATTTTGATGTGGGATGTGCCAAAAGTGCCCAGCAACAAACACGTCTACAGGAAGATAAACCCTTCCGTGAGAGGGCTCAGAGGATTCTGTCCAGTGATTTGGAAAATTTGAGAGAGCATTTGGCCGAGCTGAAGAAATCTGGAGTGATTCAAGAGTCTTGAAGTCCCTATGCTTCACCAATTGTGGTGCTGCGGAAAAAGAATGGAACATTACGTATGTGTATAGACTATCAAACCCTTAATCGACAAACTATCCCTGATCAATACACCACCCCACAAATTGAGGATGCCTTTCAGTGTCTTGCTGGGGCTAAGTGGTTTAGTGTGCTGGATCTGTAAAGTGGATACTATCAGATACTAATGCATGCAGAAGACAAAGAGAAGACTGCTTTCATCTGCCCTCTTGGTTTCTTTGATTTTAGAGGTAGGAATACCGCGCTACCCCAATATGTATGTTGTAGCTGCCAGCATGACAATCACCAAAATTGGAAAACAATGTTAAAAACTAAAAGTGCGGCGCTTATGGTATAGAGGTCAAGTACCAAGAAATGTGCATGGAATGTACATAGAAAACATGAATTGATGTCTATCCAAAAATATGAAGTAAATGTCCACAATAAAAGTCTCTATTGGGGTTATGATGAAATTCCTTCTCAGAATAACACTTTATGTGCTCAGTGCTCCAAGTGACAAGCGGTGGGGTGATATCCAGTAGTAGTGAGTGGGTGCACTTACCGGAAGCTGGTAAGGCACCAGCAGTAGATATGTAGATTCGTAGTTCTCAATCAGGATTGGTTTAGTGACAAAACTGGTGCTCCAAAGGGTGGTCAAACGAAAAATGTGAAGTATATGTGCTTACCAGATGCTGGTAATCAGCCAGCAGAGGTGATTGGGAATCCAAAGGTGTAGATGGATTGGAGTGGTTCCTGTTGAAGTTCCTTGGTCGTTTTCTAGTGGTCGTCCTCCTCTGGGGTGTTTAACCGGATCTTGGAGGATGAGGGTACTCACTCAGGGGGGTATTTAAGAGATGAAGAAAAAAAGTGCTCCATAGTGTAATCCAGTATATAAAAATTTATTGACAATGTAGTTCAATACACTTACGTTTAAAAGATAAAATTGAGCTCAAAATATATAAAAAAAGATCCAAAATGCAGTGAGACAGGGGGACGGGACCCCCAATAAACGTCTTCTGGGGTGTCCCCCCCTGTGATCACCGCGCAAATATATAGGGGAGAGCATGTCAAATGGCCCCTCCCATCAATCAAGATGGTGGGTGGCCATGGGTAAAATCAACAAAACAGTGTCCGTGTAGGCAGAGAGAAATAAATATCATAAGCCACTGATATGGAACAGACTTTGACTGTGAAAAAACTATAGTAATTATTTTGTCATATACTTAAATTGGCGGCCGTCAGCAGTAATGAAAAATCGTGGAAAAGTACACCCTTTGTTGACACTGATCGGCCTATTAGTATGGAGGGCCAATCAGGATGTCCTTTTCAGGAATGAGGTCATTTCCGGGACCTTCCCTTCCGGGAAGTGACGTTGGTTTTGCATTACGGAAGTGACGTGGGAGTAATCCGAGCGCGGGCCTCAGTGCGGGGCGGGGCCGCACCATCTTAAGGGCCAATCGCGCGCGTTATTAGAAAAAAGGAGGGGAGAGGGCAACAATAGGGAAAATGGGAGAATACCCACTATATTTGCCGAAAGTGTCTGCTGGGCACGGGCCCCATGTTGTGGACCAAAGATCAGACGTCCTTGTACATTAAATCAAGATAATTTACGTCCAACATAAAATCGTATTGAAACAATCTGGAAATGTTAAATATAATACTTGAATCATGAGTTGTAAGTAATATTGTCTAATACCGAAGAAGTAGCAGTTCACCATGACAACAAGATTAAAGACAATTACTAGTGGCAAAGTGGAAACAGGGATATCTCCATAGTGCCTCTCTATAGCAAAGCATATATGCATAAAGTGAATAGCATAAGGAGCTAAAGATGGCTAGTTACCCCCAGACTTGTTAATAAATATTGGGCATATAAAACAGAAATAAAAGAAGAAGCAGGAGGCTATATAATAGCATAAGAAAGGGACTAAAAAATGGCTAGTTACCCCCAGACTTGTGGTTAATAAATATTGGGCATATAAAACAGAAATAAAAGAAGAGGCAGGAGGCTATATAAAAGGTTACGTATCTAAAATGAGGGGGGCCTTGTCATAACTGTATATAGCTGTAGAGGGGACTCCTACATTATATTGGACACAGATAGGCCCTAGCGTGTCATCAAACGGAAACAATTAAAAAATACAATTAAAATAAAACATTTTTTTAAATAAAAATAAATATAAAATAATGGGAACATACAATTATGTGTTATGAGGTATGGAATTATGCTTGGTTAATAAAAGAATTAATATCCCACTCGATATTCAGGCCATGGGGGTGGTAGCAGCGGAGTTGGTGTATCCAGAAAGTTTCTAGCTGCGACACACCCCTACGTACCGCGCCTCCCCGCCATGGGGGCACGTATTTATCAATGATTTGAAATGTGGTGCCCCTAGGGTCCTTGTTGTGGCATCTTAGATAATGCTTTGGCACACTATGATTTGTCTTGCCTTTATAAATGTTGGTGATGTGTTCATTTACCCTAATGGTAAATGATCGAACTGTTCTTCCAACATACTGGTTTTTGCATGGGCAGGTAAGTAGGTACACGATGTTTTGCGTATCACAAGTGCAAAAATGTTTAACTTGATAGGTGCGTCCTGTAGAGGTGGAGAGGCAAAAGGTCAAGAACCTAGCCAATACAGGCATCTTTAATCTCAGTCAAACTATTCTAACAAAAGACGAAACAGAGGTACTTAATAAAGGTTTGAAATTTGTCCCCCCTAAAAAGTTAGACAAATTCTCAACCTTTATAGATATACATAAATACATTAGGAAAATCAATATTCAACGATACATGCTATCCAATCCCATCTCCAGAACAATTATTAACAACTCTATAGTGCACTCGGGTTTAGCCAACCCCTCTTTATATAACCCTCCAGGGCAGATGGCCCCTTCGGTCAATGTATTCAAGGAATTAATACTCAAGGACCTGGATAAACTAGAAATTAAGAAATTTCGCACCCGCTCTCACATCAAGAAAGGCCTGGAGAGCCTTTGCGATAGAAAAGATCTAGTAATTCGCCCCGCTGATAAGGGAGGGGGCATTGTGGTCCTCGACAAGCAGAGCTACACCACTGAAATGTACAGACTACTGAGTGACACCAACACCTATAAGGAATTACCATCGGATCCCACATACAAATACAAGAAGGAACTCACTTCCCTTATTGATAAAGGCTTCCGAGAAGGCATCTTAGACAAAAAAGAAAAACAATTTCTAATTCCATTGGCACCAAGGATCCCAGTCCTTTATTACCTTCCCAAAATCCATAAGGACTCCACCAACCCTCCAGGACGTCCCATCATCAGTGGAATTGACTCTATAACCTCCAGAATAGGACGGTATATTGATCACTATTTACAGCCACAAGTAAAGAGTACACCTTCATTTCTGAAAGACACAAAGGACACCATCCGTCTTCTGCAAAACATTTCCATCAGGAAGGGAGATATTATTGCTACAGCGGATGTAGCGTCCTTATATACCTGCATCCCGCACCATCTCGGCACTGAAGCGGTGGATCACTATTTATCTCTAGACTCCTCTATCCCTCCAACACACAGACGGTTCATCCTGGACTTGGTGACCTTCGCCACCAGTCATAATTATTTCTGGTTTGGCAATACATTTTACTCCCAAGAACAAGGCGTGGCGATGGAGGCAAAATTTGCCCCTAGTCTAGCCAACCTGTTTATGGCAAAATGGGAGGAGGAGGAGGTATACACCCCGAAACGACCAGAATTAGTCCTATGGACACCCTATATCGATGATATCCTCATCTTGTGGAGAGGTACAGCCATCTCATTAGAAAACTTCATCCAAAATCTAAATAATAACAATAGAGGTATTTCACTAACATTAGAATATAGTCGGGAACACATCCGCTTTCTGGATCTTGACATAGAAATACACAATGGTCAAATCTATACTAAAACTTTTTTTAAACCTACTGACCGTAATGGTTTTATATCTATGGACAGCTGTCACCACCACCCCTGGCTCAAAGGGGTCCCTAAAAGTCAATTTTTACGTCTGCGACGTAATTGCACCAATACGGATGACTTTTTGACCCAATCAAAGACCTTGAGAGATCGCTTTGAAGAAAAAGGGTACAATAGGAATCTACTCGACCAAGAAATTCAGAAGTCCTTACAGGTGGACCGCTCAGAACTGCTTCTGGATAAACCAAAAAGGGAAAATAATGATCATAGTTGGGCACTATTTACCACTTACTCTATACAGCATAAAAACCTCAGATCCATATTAAACAAACATTGGTCCGTCCTCAAGAACGATAAGTTACTAGGACCCCAACTACCCGATACACCCAAAGTGATCTTCAGAGGGGCTCCCTCATTAAGAAACAAAATAGCCCCCAATGTGATAGACCCTCCGAAGAAAGTATCCTTCTTTCATAACATTGTGGGCTACTATAAATGCCATAAATGCAGGGTATGCCATCTCAATGCTCTACGAAGTAGGAAAATTACAGAATTCAGCTCCACCTCTACAGGACGCACCTATCAAGTTAAACATTTTTGCACTTGTGATACGCAAAACATTGTGTACCTACTTACCTGCCCATGCAAAAAACAGTATGTTGGAAAAACAGTTCGATCATTTACCATTAGGGTAAATGAACACATCACCAATATTTATAAAGGCAAGACAAATTATAGTGTGCCAAAGCATTATCTAAGATGCCACAACAATGACCCTAGGGGCACCACATTTCAAATCATTGATAAATACGTGCCCCCATGGCGGGGAGGCACGGTACGTAGGGGTGTGTCGCAGCTAGAAACTTTCTGGATACACCAACTCCGCTGCTACCACCCCCATGGCCTGAATATCGAGTGGGATATTAATTCTTTTATTAACCAAGCATAATTCCATACCTCATAACACATAATTGTATGTTCCCATTATTTTATATTTATTTTTATTAAATTTTTTTTATTTAATTGTATTTTTTAATTGTTTCCGTTTGATGACACGCTAGGGCCTATCTGTGTTCAGTATAATGTAGGAGTCCCCTCTACAGTTATACACAGTTATGACAAGGCCCCCCTCATTTTAGATACGTAACCTTTTATATAGCCTCCTGCCTCTTCTTTTATTTCTGTTTTATATGCCCAATATTTATTAACAAGTCTGGGGTAACTAGCCATTTTTAGCCCCTTATGCTATTCACGTTATGCATATATGCTTTGCTATAGAGAGGCACTATGGAGATATCCCTGTTTCCACTTTGCCACTAGTAATTGTCTTTAATCTTGTTGTCATGGTGAACTGCTACTTCTTCGGTATTAGACAATATTACTTACAACTGATGATTCAAGTATTATATTTAACATTTCCAGATTGTTTCAATACGATTTTATGTTGGACGTAAATTATCTTGATTTAATGTACAAGGACGTCTGATCTTTGGTCCACAACATGGCGCCCGTGCCCAGCAGACACTTTCGGCAAATATAGTGGGTATTCTCCCATTTTCCCTATTGTTGCCCTCTCCCCTCCTTTTTTCTAATAACGCGTGCGATTGGCCCTTAAGATGGTGCGGCCCCGCCCCGCACTGAGGCCCGCGCTCGGATTACTCCCACGTCACTTCCGTAATGCAAAACCAACGTCACTTCCCGGAAGGGAAGGTCCCGGAAATGACCTCATTCCTGAAAAGGACATCCTGATTGGCCCTCCATACTAATAGGCCGATCAGTGTCAACAAAGGGTGTACTTGCCCACGATTTTTCATTACTGCTGACGGCCGCCAATTTAAGTATATGACAAAATAATCACTATAGTTTTTTCATATCATCCATCCAATTAATATCAGTGGCTTATGATATTTATTTCACTCTGCCTACACGGATGCTGTTTTGTTGATTTTACCCATGGCCACCCACCATCTTGATTGATGGGAGGGGCCATTTGACATGCTCTCCCCTATATATTTGCGCAGTGATCACAGGGGGGGACACCCCAGAAGACGTTTACTGAAACTAAACACGTTGGGTCCCTTCCCCCTGTCTCTCTGCATTTTGGATCTTTTTTATATATTTTGAGCTCAATTTTATCTTTTAAACGTAAGTGTATTGAACTACATTGTCAATACATTTTTATATACTGGATTATGCTATGGAGCACTTTTTTTCTTCATCCCTTAAATACCCCCCTGCGTGAGTACCCTCATCCTCCAAGATCCGGTTAAACACCCCAGAGGAGGACGACCACTAGAAAACGACCAAGGAACTTCAACAGGAACCACTCCAATCCATCTACACCTTTGGATTCCCAATCACCTCTGCTGGCTGATTACCAGCATCTGGTAAGCACATATACTTCACATTTTTTGTTTGACCACCCTTTGGAGCACCAGTTTTGTCACTTGTCACTAAACCAATCCTGATTGAGAACTGCGAATCTACATATCTACTGCTGGTGCCTTACCAGCTTCCGGTAAGTGCACCCACTCACTACTACTGGATATCACCCCGCTGCTTGTCACTTGGAGCACTGAGCACATAAAGTGTTATTCTGAAGGAATTTCATCATAATAACCCCAATAGAGACTTTTGTTGTGGACATTTACTTCAGATTTTTGGATAGACATCAATTCATGTTTTCTATGTACATTCCATGCACATTTCTTGGTACTTGACCTCTATACCATAAGCGCCGCACTTTTAGTTTTTAACTTTCTTTGATTTTAATCGGATGCCACAGGGACTGTCAGGGGCGCTGGCCACTTTCTAATGCTTGATGGAGAAGACATTGGGAATATGAACTTGATTAAAGTCCTGGTGTATCTGGATGATATCATAGTGTTTGGAAGGACACTGGAAGAGCATGAAGGACGCTTGGAGAATGTGTACAAAAGATTACACAAAGAAGGACTT
Organism: Glandirana rugosa; assembly: GCA_018402905.1. Taxonomy (NCBI): domain Eukaryota; kingdom Metazoa; phylum Chordata; class Amphibia; order Anura; family Ranidae; genus Glandirana; species Glandirana rugosa. The sequence continues at coordinate 41,632 of BLSH010047801.1, read as the reverse complement.
AAGCTATCCCTGGAGAAGTGTCAGTTCTAACGAAATTTGGTTACTTATTTGGGACATGTGATCTCAGCTAAGGGGGTGGCTACTGACCCCAAGATGTTTGAGGTAGTCCCTGCATGGCCTAGACCTGAGTCTGTGACAGAACTAAGATCCTTTCTGGGAATCTGTTCGTATTACCGAAGATTCATGGCCAATTTCCCCCAGATTGCCAGGCCCCTCAATTAATTGCTCCAGGTGGCTTTGGGGGAGGAAGAAGGGAAAATGAAAGAAAAGAAGTTGAGCAGGAGAGGAAAGAAGGAGTCCATCAAAGAGCAGTGGACTCATTCATGTGAAGGAGCTTATAAGCAGTTGAAGAAAAGTCTCACTGAAGCCTCCGTCTTACATTATGCTGATCCATCCAAACCATATGAGCTATGTGGACGCTAGCAGAGATGGGCTGGGAGGGGTCCTTTATCAGGAACAGGATGGCAAGCTCAGGCCAGTAGCTTATGTGAGCCGAAGCCTTATCCTTTCTGAGAAAAGTTACCCACCTGGCCTTGAAGTGGGCAGTTGTCGACAAATTGAAGGTCTATTTCTATGGTGCTCAGATTGCAGTGAAGACTGATATAATCTGTTAAACTACCTGTTGACTTCTGCAAAGCTGGATGCTACTGGGCACCGGGGGTTGGCTGCATTGGCTAGATTCCAGTTTAGTCTGAAATACTGACCTGGAATGGGAAATAGAGATGCTGATGCACTGTCTCGTCGGCCACAATGTCCTGAATATTGAGAATGGACTTTCATGACTACTGAAGGAGTACACGTTCTATGCAAAGGTCTGGTTCAAAGCCTAAGAGGGACTGTAGGAGCAGAGTCCATAGAAGTTCCTCCAGCTAGATTACCCCAGATTTATTGTGGACTGACTCAAGTAAGAAGTGAGGTCCTTCCTCAATTAACAAAGGAGCTCAAGAATGACCAAGAGCAGGATCCCCTATGTCATGTAGCCCTTAAGGCTTTGGCCCAACAAGATTCAATGTTGCTGTTGAAGAGTTTTATAGTCCATGCAAGGATATTGCATCGAGAATGGAATTGATTACAGTTAAGAAATGGTCTGCTGTATAGAAGAGGCTCTGGTGAAGAGTTTGAGGAAACCTGGCAAAACATTGCACGTCAGTCCTGGTGTCTCTGCATGATGAACCTGGACATTTGGGAATAGAAATAACCTTTCGCCTAGTCAGAGATAGGTTTCATTGGCCAGATATGAGAAAAGAGATAGAGAGCTATTTGCCCCCTGGCTGTGCATGGAAGAAACTACACTTACCAACAGGCTGTGCTGGAAGAGGAGGTTTTTGGGAGAAGAGGTGCCTCATGGGAGAGACTATAAAAACAGGCTTTGGGCCTGGCACGCTCTCTCTGGACCTGTGTGGATCTGTATGCAGGGAATCTGTGCTGGAAGCGGCTGAGTCACAGCCTGCTTTCACAGACTCATCAAAGCAGATACCCTGTGGGACATCAGTGAGCAGCCTGAATATCTTGCTCTACAACAGTCGGGGTTTGTTCCTGTTCCATAGACCCCGTATGGGCAACAGATTCGGGAGAGCCACAGAGCAAGGCGGTGAAGGCCGGAACCATCCTAAGAGCTACAGATTTGAGAGATCATCATCATCGCTGTATACAGCATCTACATCTTCTGTTCCTGTGTGGTGAGCTGGTGAAAACCCATTCTAATAGACACTGTGCACAGACAACATTATTCTTTATAGCTGCCCACATATCTGATACTAAGAGAAATTTATTCTTTCACTTTGAACATGAGTGCCCTACACAGGCAGCCTTACTTTGCATCATTTGTTGCTACTTGTAGTTCCACAAATATAATCTTGCAAGTCAGTGATCACTGTGACCTTTTCATGGTCTGCAGAAAGAGTGCTCTATTTGATTACACTACATTTCCTTGGATTTGTTTGTTCTATCAGCCACAAGTTGGTATATACCACTTAATTTACAGAGAGCTAGCTGAATATCAACTGAATTATCAAGCAAGGGACATTGGACTGCATCCAAACCTCATGCTTCCCCTTACTTAGGGATCATACATTATTGGCTACAGTTTCGTATACAGTAGCATTCACCAAATAAATCTCTTCCTCAGAGCAGGTTTAATATTTCTTTATTGATATTCCTGGTGTTATACATGTTTATCTGCTGTTTTGCTGCTTTCATGTGAGTGAGCAATAGAGAGTGGTCTGACCTCTGCAGGAGTCATTCCCCTGCTCTCCTGTGCCCCACTCTCATGCCCAGTATATAGATACATTGGTTACGTTTACAAATTCATAATTGGTTTTATGTATTATTTACTGGTGCATGACATTTATATGGTTGGGAAAATTACTTGGTGCGACTAATTTTACTCTTTTGGGACAAAGTTCCTCATTTGGTATATCTTTTAAGTAAACATTGCTGACTTAATTCAACCTGGTGTATTTTATTACGGTGTCATTACTTAAAGGAGAGCTAACACATTGAGTAAACCCAGTGTGTCAGAGGTGGCAGAGGACTCACAAAGTCAGGGAAACCAGAGGAGTATTAAATTATCTTGCGACCCTCAAGAGGGCAGCGCTACTCTTAGAATTCTAATTTATTTCCAGCTGACTGGCAAATTACAGTCTATCTTAGGTTCAAAGCAACCAACAAATGTATAACCTAAGAGAGATCTTCTAAAACCTCATTCAGCACACTTTATAGACCATTCTGCCACTGTGCTGCAGTTTTTTTTATAGAGAGAGTATATACATTTTTTTAAAATAAATCTAATATGCCAACTAGAATTTCAGAGAGTGGGACAGAAAAGTGTTGTTTATTCAGTGTAGAATAAAACTGAAGTATAGAATTGTTTAGAAAAATCTAGTGGTAATTGTACTCTGGCTCTGTGACTTCATGGGCCTGGAGGCATTTGATGATCCTTTAGTGTAGCTGTAGGCCACAAATCATATTCCAACTGTTATTCAAGTGCAGGTTAGAAGGTGAAAACAAAACATTTAGTTAGTTTATATCTATTTGTTTACAATGATGTCCTTTGCAATGTTACATATCTTGTGCATTTCACTTGTTATTAAATTATTGTTTTATATATGCAGTATTTAAAGATGCACAGCATATTTCCATGTAACATTTTTAGTTATTGCATTGGTTATAAAGTCAAATTGGGTGGGAATCACAAAATAAGTTACCTTTTAGCCTGCCGGAGGGATCTACAATACACTGCCTGGAAAGCCCAGGGCTGTAATAAGATTACAGATGTTTCTATGTGACTGACAGCTTCAGCAAGTAGCCAGAAATAATACAGTGGTGTACTGACTAAAGAAATAATACAGTTAATAGGGTAATTCATTTGTAAAATGTTGAGGTAGTTGCTAAGGTGATTTTTTTAGTGTATTGTGCAAACACAAAGGCATAATCCTCCAAATCTAAGACCTGTTACTTTACCTAATAATATCTTATTTTTTTTCTTTCCACTTTAAAAATGTTAGTGCTCATTGCCTGTGACTTGTTTATTGAAAATACTTAAATGCCATGGTGAGAGTTTATATATTTATTTATTTATTTATTTTAGGTACTTATATAGCACCATCAATTTACACAGCGCTTTACATATACATTGTACATTCACATCACTCCCTCCCTCAAGGGGCTTACAATCTAAGGTCCCTAACTCACATTCCGCACATAGTAGTGCCAATTTAGACAGGGTCCAATTAACCTACCAGCATGTCTTTGGGATGTGGGAGGAAACAAGAGTACCTGGAGGAAACCCACGTAGGCACAGGGAGTACTTGCAAACTCCAGGCAGATAGTGTCGTGGTCGGAATTCAAACCAGCTAACCACCACACCACTGTGCCGCCATAATTGTTATAGAGATGACACAGGGCTCTTAAAGGTCAAGCTCCAGTGGGTGGTTTGTAAGGAAAAAAAACAGTGTCTTAAGATTTCTCTGGATTTGCTAGTTTTCGGATTGGGGCCTGGAGCTTGAAAATTCCAAATAATCTTGGGAGTCAGTTCTGTGTCATGGCTTTGCTAGATGCCTACAGCCTGTGTGAGTACAAAAGTGGGCAGGATAATTATAAGCCAGATCTGAGCATAGCTCAGTGCAGTTAGGGTTGCAGTTGTTGTTATTTGGAGACAGAGCCCTGTCAGGAGATCTGGCTGTTCCAATCAGAGACTGCATCCCTTGTGTTCAGGCCTTCTGGCCCAAAGCACTGGGAAAGTAGGGACAGCTACGAGGGCCTGGGAGACCAAGAGAGGCTCTGAGAGACTGAGACAGCTAGTGGGTCCAGGGCAGGCTGGACAATGTCTGGACATTTCTGAAAAAGAGAGAAAAACCCAGGGGTGCTGGTGGACCTTATTTGGAGGTCAGGAATGGGCTCATGCAGCAAGGTACTGCAACTGAGGCTGAAGTGGGACCAAGTGCTAGTGGCTTGTTATTTTCATTATTTGTGTTTGCTGTATCATTACAGAGGGAGCAATCTCGCATTGCTGTTTGGACTTGCGTTCAATGGGGCAGAGCCTCTGCTTTTATACATAGGGCATTTATGCCTGTTACTTCCTACATGACATTCCGGCATGACACTCTACAGTGACACCATATTTAGTCCATTACAAGCTTTGCCAATGTTATGGTCTTCATTTTAGCAGTTGTTGGTGTCCACATTTACTTAGTAAGACATGTTATTTCAGACATTATGGTATTATATTCCATTTTTCTTTGGGTGTTGCCTTCTTTGATGCATTGTTGGCTATTCTGCCTTGTGATTTACCACCTAACAGTTACTTCATAAATTCCCTTCTACCCATCCTCCTTGTGGTGAGTTGATATGCTCTACTTGCTAGTTGCTTCAACGTTTTAGCATTTACAAAACACTGAAATAGTAGTTTTTTAAGTAGAATGATTTTTTAAAGCAGAGCTCCAAGATCGGCAAAAAAATCCACCATTAGTACACCCCCTACAGAAAACACAAAACAGTTAATACATTTGTGAAATTCCTTACCATTCAAGAGAAATGTCTAACTGAATTTTCAGGACGTCAGCTTTCTAATTCAAAAGATGCAGCATCTATTTTGCCAAGGAGGAGGTGTTACAACAGTGATTACATCATATCCTCTCTTCTCTCTACACTATAATGAAACTACACTTCCCATCATGCTTTGTGAATTGCAGTAAATGTGGGTGTGTACACTAGGTCTGTAGATGTCAAATATGAACAAGCCCACTTCAACATAAATCACACACCCTCATTCTACAGCCAGCCAGCCACACTAATCAGTAACACACAACAGGATAGGCAAGTTACAGCCTTATTAATGCAAAGCATTTTTGTGCTCTCCCCCTCCAGCCACAACAGGAGATAAACATATTGCCCTTACTTGCATTGTGTAATCATTACTGAACTGTATACACACGCCCATAATGATATATTTTACCCACTGTAGTCTTCTGTAATTCAGTATCATAAATATTCCTCCTCCTGCTGTAGCTTTGAAATCTTTCCAACAGCAATCAGTGCTTGTATAGTGTATATGAGCACATTCCTAGCCGTACTACAGAAAGAAAGAGCTGGGCCATGCTGCTTTATATCAACATGTGTCACAAATAAATGTCGGCATGAGAAAAAATCAAGAAAGTGCAGCACTAATTTACTAATCCGTAACACAATAATGGTGGAACCCTCTAATGTATGAAAATCTCAATAAACTTCAATATTATCACAATACAGTTCTCTGTGAAATGTAACATTACATATAATACACTTCAAGCTGAAAATATGACATAAAAAATGAAACTTTTGTAGGGATGGTGGAAACCCCTCCCACAAATATTTGGCAGTGGACGGGGTCAGTAAAGCAGTGGACACTGTCCACTGCTTATCAGTGTAGCCTCATTAGTGCCCATCAGTGCAGCCTCATCAGTGCCCATAAGTGCAGCCTCATCAGTGCCCATCAGTGCAGCTTATCAGTACTCATAAGTCCAGCCCCATCAGTGCAGCTTATCAGTGCCCATAAGTGCAGCCTCATCAGTGCTGCCTTAGTGCCCATCAGTGCAGCCTCAGTGCCCATCAGTGCAGCTTATCAATGCCCATCAGTGCAGCCTACCTGTGCTCATCAGTGCAGCCTATCTGTGCCCATAAGTGCAGCCTATCTGTGCCCATAAGTGCAGCCTATCTGTGCCCATCAGCGCAGCTTATCAGTGCCCATCAGTGCAGCTTGCCAGTGCCCATCAGTGCCCATAAATGCAGCTTTACTGTACCCACCAGTGCAGAAGGGATCATTAGGACAGCTAGTCGGATGACACAGAGTGGGGATCTCCTGCTGTGACAGATCTTGTAGGTGAAATGCCAGCCGCTGCAAAGTCCCACCTCCTGGGACCAGTGTGCTTTCTATCACAGGAGCCGGTCCAGAAGGCAGGACTTTATGGTGACAGGCATTTCACCTACAAGATCTGTCACAGTGGGAGATCCCCGCTCTGTGTCATCTGGCTGGCTGTTCTAATGATCCCTGTGGAGCAGTGACAGATGGCTGACTGGTGGGTGGCGGCTGGGGATGTTGGCGGTAAGTGCTGGCAGAGAGCAGAGGTGGAGGACACCACCTCCATGGGCGGTACAGACCGGGAGTCTGTGAGACCCCTCCACCAATTACAGAAAGTAAGGACAAGTCCCTGCTTGCTGTAGATAGGACTACAAATGGTAAGTGCCAAGACCAGTGGCTGGGAGTACAGGAGGAATAGCAGCCACCAGTCTCACAAACAGGAAATCACTGAGGATTAATGGTTTTCCTTCAAAAACATCAGGCTATTATAGATGAACTACTGAGCTCAGAAGAAGATGGATGGCATAGTTAGTGAAGGTAGAAGATCAGCAACAAGGACATGGAAAAACCTTTTTGCCCGGAGTTCTCCTTTCAGCTGCCCCAACACTTTTAACAGTAAAATGTTAACCTGACCCTTAGCTTATGTTTTATATGCAAGAAAAATTTGGAAGTTAACAGTATGTTAACACGTAAAGCACATGCTAACCCAATTCACAAAACAAAACAAAAAAAAAAAAAAAAAAACAGTGTATTAAAAAAACCATGCTTAGAACCAGGCATTGGAATTTTTTCAACTCATACCTCTAAATACCTCTTTTTTGCCTAGTGTCTGCCTCCAATGTTCTTTTTTTTTTCCTGAGAATTTAGCTGCGGTATCTGGTAGTAAATTTTCACTTCTGTTAAAGTATAACTTCTTTTTTTTGGTTAGAGTTTTGGTTAGAGTGAAGAGTGTCCCCGTTACAGAGATTCACTTTCTCTATTTGTGTTTACCATTTAAAGTAAAAGTTATACTGCATGAGCATGCACAGCAGGGTAACAATGGCATTGATCCATCAGTATTTTCATCCAACAACAGGACGTGCTATTGGAATGGGAGGGAATGGCAAGATCAAAGGAAAATGTTCACATTGCTACATCTAAAATCAGAATAAATAAGATCATAAATAAAAATAATAAATAAAACACAGTTAAAGGTGCAGGGACATACATATATTAAAAAATAATTTTTGGGTTCAAATTATTTCTTATTGTAACCCCCTAACCTAACTGTAATTATGGATAAAATAAAAATGGCTTATATGATGGAGTCAGTCAGTTTTAACGACACAGCAGTTTTTGTTTTTCTAAGCGCCTTCTGCACCAATATTACTTGATGCTTCAAGTATATCCGTCATATGCAGTAAAATTGTCAGCAGTGTTGTTACACTGGGTAAGATGGACATGGAAAGATGGACATGCAGCCTGGCAGCCTGATTGGGACTCCCTGGTTGTACTGTGTGGAACAGCAGCTGTGTCTATATAATGTAGGCTGTGACACTTCTCGCACCTGCTAGACTGTTACCATAGATTTTGCTGAAGAAAAGCTGTGGGAGGTGGGGCTAGCAAAGGAGGAAAGCTATTTGTTAGATATGCACCACCAGACTGATCCCTACTGCACCTAAAACAAAGCGCAGTTTAGATACAGTACCTTGCAGTTAACATATGGCGCAGCCTAAAAGCCTTGCATCTCCGGACTATATCAGCTCTTAAGTTCATGGTCTAAGACGTGAACTGTTCATAAAAAGAAATAAAAATGCCAGACAACTGAAACCTCCTAAACTAATAACTACAAAACAATTATACTGAGTCCATACATTCATAGCCCAGTTTGTCTGAAACTTTGTAACGTAGCACTTCCTTTGGCATCAACAACCTCTACCAAATGTTTCTTGTGGCTGCTGCTGAGACTTTAGTTTCAGTTTATTGATGTATGAAATTATTTTTTTACAATTGTTTTGTTTCACAACCTAACATCTATCAGATTTCAGGCCACAACCCTGATTTTTCCCTATAAAATTGTAAATTCTTGATGCTTAAGGTGATTGTAATTGTATGAATGCACTTGCAACAACACAGTTGAGTGCTGCCTGTGATACTTTTTTATTTGCACTAACTAAAGCACCTGGGCCAGATGCCATCCATCCATGGATCCTAAAGGAATTGAGCTCTGTCATTTCAAAGCCTTTGTATCTAATTTTTAGGGACTCGCTCAGGGATTTTTAATCTATGTTTCCGAAACTTTACTGTCTCGAGTTAAGGAAATCCTAGGTACCTACCTA
>BLSH010047720.1:561804-578875 GCA_018402905.1 Glandirana rugosa | reverse complement strand
GAGCCCAGGACCAGACGGCCTCCCAATAAGCTATTACAAAAAATTCAGAGAGATACTAGCCCCCAGAGCAAGCCAATACATGAATGGCATTGGAAGTAACTGGGAGATGCGAAGTGAAGCCTTGATGGCAACAATTATAGTAATACCAAAGGAGGGGAAAGATAAAAGTATATGCCCCAGCTATAGACCAATAGCGTTGCTAAACGCAGACACAAAAATATTCTCCAAAGTACTGGCCAACAGATTAAAAGAGGTAATGAAAGAGGTGGTAGGGGAAGATCAAGTTGGTTTTATAGCAGACAGGGAAAGGAAAGATAACGGAATAAGAACCCTGCTGGTGACTCAGGAGATGGAGAGGGGGGGGGGGGAGCCCAGTCTACTCCTGTCAATAGATGCTGAAAAAGCCTTTGACAGGGTAGATTGGGCTTTCATGTTCCAGACATTGGAGGCGATAGGAGTAGGAAATAAAATGATACAGTGGATCAGGGCGCTCTATAACCATCCAAGGGCGAAGGTAAGAATAAATGGGACGCTGTCAGCACCCTTTGATATGAAGAACGGAACAAGACAGGGGTGCCCCCGTCTCCTCTACTCTTCATAATCTCACTAGAACCCCTGTTAGCGACAATAAGAAATAACAAGGAAATCAAAGGGCCGAGGATAGGAGAGGAGGAGCATAAGGTGGCCGCTTATGCGGATGATATACTCATGTATGTTAGGAACCCCAAAAACTCGATATACAGCTTAATGGAAGTACTGGAACGATACGGAGATATATCAAACTTTAAAATTAATTATAGTAAATCCGAAGCCATGGTTATAAAGGGGAGTAAAAAAGAAGGAAAAGAATTACAGAAAGAGTTTCCTCTTAGATGGAATAACAAGGAATTAAACTATTTAGGAATCAAGATAACAAAAACAAGGGAAAAATTATACCAACAGAATTATATTCCCCTACTAAATGAGATAAGAGATGAAGTGAGGAGGATAACGTATAGACCCCTGTCATGGATAGGCCGGATCAATACTATAAAAATGATAATTATCCATAAAATAATATACAAATACCAAATGCTCCCAATACATATACCCCAGGAGTTCTTCCAGACCTTGAGAAAGATATTAAGACGGTTTATATGGCAAAATCAAAAACCAAGGATAAAGGCCTAAGTGTTGAATAGAGGAAACACAAGAGGAGGGTTGGCGCTCCCAGACATCAAAAAGTATTATCAGGCGAATGTGTTAGCACGTATGATTGAATGGGCACAAAACAATGAAAAGAAAAAATGGGTAAAAATAGAAAACACAATTAGTAAAACACAATTAGGAAATATGATGTGGATACCACCTAAATTTAGAAACCTAGACACACGCACAAGTGATATCACGTATAACGCATTAAAGATATGGGATAACACCCTGAAAAAAGGAAAATGGAAATATAATTCACCATATATCCCAATATGCGGAACAGATTATTTTACACCAGGGCAAGAAAAATGGCAGGGTAAATGGATAAACGATGAGACACTAAAAATAAAAGACATCATACACCAAGGGAAAATAAGGTCACTGGGGGAATTAAAACAAAATGAGAAGTTTAATAAAATCGATGAATGGAGGTATCTCCAAATGAAACATTTTGTGGAGACGCTCCCACAGCCCCTAAGAATGGAAAATGAAATAACAATATTAGAAAAAACTTGCATGGTGGAGAAAAAGAAAGGAAAAGTGTCGGCGATGTATAAAATTCTACAGGAGCTGGGAGAGGAGGAGAGCCCTCCATTCATCGATAAATGGGAAGAAGAAATGAAAACATGAGTGTCGAAGCACCAATGGGAGAAAATGATGGCATTAGCACATAAAACAACCACAGATAGCAAAACATGGGAGACGAACTATAAATTCCTCTCGAGATGGTACTTGACACCAGTAAAGATGGTAAAATATCAGAAGGAAGAGACAGGAAACTGTTAGCGGGAATGTGGAACCAAGGGGACAATGATACATCTATGGTGGGATTGTCCCAGAATAAAAGTATACTGGGAAACAATATTAGAACTAATAAAAATCATAACTAAAGAAGAGATAGAGGAGGATCCATGGAAGTGTCTGTTCCACGTAAACGAGAAGACAATAAAACAATATATGAAAACCCTAACACCAATTCTGTTAAACGTGGCTAAAGGCCTAATACCAAAACACTGGCAAAAGAAAGAACACCCACCTTTGACAGAATGGAGTAACAGAGTTGACGAAATATTCAACTTGGAACAGTTAAAACATACGGAGGGGGAAGAGCCAGGGGAAAGAGAGAGTAAATGGGAAAGATGGGCAGAATTTAAGAAATCAAAAAAGTATGTAGAGGTGAGAAGTACGGAGATAAAATAAGGAAAGACGAAGAAAAGAGAAACTGGAAGACCTGGAAGGGAGGGAGGGAGGGGAGGGGAGTTTATATACATTTATACATGTAAAAGATTAAGATAAAATGATACAGTGGAATAAGAGAAAACACCACAATGATGTGATCAATGCCAGAATTTTAAATGGAAAATAAAGCTGAATAAAGCATATCTGGCGGTATACTGAGGTGGATAAAAAAAAAAAAAAAAAAATTAAGGAGGCGCTGTGTCCTTCGATGAACTAAAAAGAAATCTAATTTAGAAAACATCTCAGGTAGTTCTGCTGGGGTCCTTAAGGTAATGGTATCCACTCATATAGACAGGTTTTGTATAGAGTCCTTAACCTCCTTAAGCTCTTCTCTAATGGTCTGCTGCAGGGCGAGTGTCATGCGTTCCATATTTATTTTAGTGGACAGAGAGGAAAAGAAGGCCCTAGTATCAGAGTCAAGCAACATGGCTGAAAGCTCTGAGGATTGTTGCAATGGCAATGGTACCTGTAGTAGTTGTGTATGTGCTTCCATGCTGTTGTGCATGCTATAGACACTGTATGCAGATGCCATCTGTCTCAGGTCCTCTTGGCGTTCCTCGTGCTGTACTGGCTCCACCTCTGGCCGCTTTGTCAGCACCGGCCGTGGCTCTGGATTGCGCAGCTTATTCGGCTTGTTTGGCTGCATATTTTCAACCCAGATTCGCCCGGCCGTAGATGTCTCAGCTCCAGCCATCTTGCCTACCCAGCCTGGGGCTGGCTCCATTACTGCTGCACCCTCAGTCTCCACCGTGCACCGGAGCTCAGGCTTTCCCTCCACCTTCGACCCCAGCCCTGGCGCCATGTCAGCAGGTGAGTGCTCCAAGGGAAGGGAGCCCAGTGGCGTACCAGCAGATGCTTGCTCCAAGGGAAGGGAGGGAGACCCACGGCATACTAGCAGAAGCTTGCTCCGATGGAAGGGAACCCCATGGCACATCTGCAGATACAAAGCTCTTAACACTGAGGGAGCAAGCAAGTAGTGTACAGCAGGTTACCAGGCAAGATCCCAGCGGCTACTTTGGCTTCTGTCCCCTTTTGGAGCCCTTTGGCATACTTCAGTATCCCAGCTCTAGAACGAGAAGTCCGGGCAGATTTAGGCAAAGCCCTCTGTACGTTCAGTCTGGCTGGAGCATCTGACTGGAGCTACACTCACTCACTCATCACATGACCACACACAACTGTATCACTGTTCTTATGTATTTGTACATATTTATCATATCCCCCCTTAATCTCCACTTCCCAAGAGAGAATAAATTCAGTTCCTCTAATCTTTCCTTATAGCTGAGCTTCTCCATGCCTCTATCAGTTTGGTTGCCCTGCTCTGCACTTTCTCCAGGTCCCCAATATCCTTTTGTGAACTGGTGCCCAAAACTGAACTGCATATTCCAGATGAGGTCTTACTAATGATTTGTACAGGGGCAAAATTAGATCTCTCTCTCTCTGGAGTCCATACTTCTCTTAATACAAGAAAGGACTTTGCTCACTTTGGAAACAACAGCTTGGCATTGCATGCCATTATTAAGCTTATGTTCTACCAAAACCCCCAGATCCTTCTCCACTATAAATGCGCCAGTTGTATTCCCCCTAGTATGTATGATGCATGCATATTCTTAGCCCCTAAGTGCATAACTTTACATTTATCTACATTAAATCTCATCTGCCATATAGTTGCCCAATTAAACAGTGCATTAAGGTCTTCTTGTAAGTTGGAGACATCCTGTAAGGACGTCATTCCACTGAATAGCTTGCCGTCATCTGCAAACACTGAAATTGTACTTTTAATCCCAGACCCTATATAGTTTATAAAGATATTAAAAAGTAAGGGTCCCAACACTGAACCTTGGGGTACACCACTGATAACCTTAGACCAATGATCTCCAAACTATGGCCCTCCTGCTGTTGCAAAACTACACTTCCCATGAGGCATTGAAAAATTCTGACATTAACAGACATTCCTAAGCATGATGGGAATTGTAATTCCTGAACTACTGGAGGACCATAATTTGTAGACCCCTGCCTTAGATCATTCAGAATATGAATCATTAGCCACTACTCTCTGAATTCAGTCTTTTAGCCAGTTTTTTATCTGATGAACGCGGGTATCAGATCACTGCCCTCCTCACTGACGAGCGACTGAGCACCCCCCTGATCTAACACTGCGCTTGCCACGAATGTAACAATGCCACTTTCAGTACAAAGATTTCCCAGTTTGCGGGACCACTGTATAATTGCCAGTTGCCTGAGAGCGATTGTTACTGGGCTAATTCAAACAATTAACCCTTTCTCTGCCACCACTTCTGGATGCCGGCCAGAATACCCGGATGTTAGCAATACCAATATTTTAGAATAACCACCTGTAACACACGCTGTCACCGCAGACAGGTATATTCAGATGCGTTATTTTAAAAAACAGTAGCGCTCTTCAAAGGAACAGATTCGTGATAGCCGCATTAAGAGCTTTAGGGACAAAATTAACACTTTTCAAAATAAGGTTTAATAATGAAAAGGTCAAGTTTTAGGTGTAGTAAAATATTTACAGAAAAATAAAAAAGATTACAAAGCAATGAGACAAAATTACAGCAGCAAAGAAACAGAATTAAAGTACTTGGTTTTGAAATGTCCGTGACTAATCAGTGTTTCAAAGATGATTCCCTGGTTCTCTGATGTTGTTTCGTTGATGGAAAATGAGAACTGGAAATTGATCTTAGCAATCCCTTTTTCTCTGATTGATAAGGATTTAGGCGAGTTCTTAGGCTGAATGTCCAGGCGGGCCTTTCAGATGCACGCTTTCCTAATTCACATGTTGTGTATGAAAGCCATATCTCATGATTGGGACACCCGGCAAATCTCACAGTCAGAAAATCAATCTCAGCACATTCAGGGCTTTAAATTAAGTCCACATATGAATGCGATGTGACAATTGGGGTCCTTTGGGGAGGGAATACATTAGTTCTATCCCTCCTTATGTTCAAAAAGGGCAATGTCTATATTCATTGTGTACCGTACGAACTGTAGCCTCCGAATATGTACAATTTGTCATTATATTAGGTTCCTAGCCGGAATTATGACTGTGTGTAAGTTTTTCTACCTTTCCTTGTTGATTTCAGGGTTGCTGAAAAGGTCGCAGCTGGCTATCAAAATGTATAGCCCTCTCCTTATCTGGACCTGTCTAGGGATCTGATTTTATTTATTTATGATCGGCTTGCAACAACATTCCCTTAGACTCCTTGGTGCCGGTTCAAGGCCCAGAAATTCCTAAGTAGTTGGGAGGGGTGGAAATGAGTTTTGTCCTACATTCACACTTTAAACGCTGACTGTCACAAAATGGCTGCAAAGTCTCTGTCCCTGCCCGTGATATCATTACAGCATGTGTGTGTCTCACACGTGATATTATCACATCTCCCCTCTGAGGTGGTTGCATGGGAGGGGAATGCGATTCCCGTCCTGACGCAACCCACTCCTACGAGCTCAGCTTGGCGTGACAGCCCATCAGCATTTCCATGGGTGCTGCCTTTCTTGTGCTGGATGGTGAAATCATATTGCTGAAGGATTAAGCTTCAACGAAGTAGCTTGCCATTCTCCCCAGTAAAACAATTTAGCCAGCTCAAGGGATTGTGATCGGTGATCACCGTGAAGTGCCTCCCATAGAGGTACATCTGCAGCTTCTGGAGAGCCCACACGATCGCGAGACATTCCTTTTCAATCGTGGCGTATGCTACTTCCCTGGGAAGCAGCTTCCGGCTCAGGTAGAGGAATGGGTGTTCCTCTCCAGTGTCATCCACTTGGCTCAGGATTGCACCCAACCCATAGACAGAGGCATCAGTCTGCACTAGGAAACGGCGGGTGAAGTCGGGAGCCTATAGCACAGGGGCACAGGCCAGTGCCTCCTTCAGGGCCTGAAATGGCCTCTCACATTCGGGTGTCCAAGATACCACTTTGGGCAGTTTCTTCTAGGTTAAGTCCGTCAAAGGTTTTGCCAGGCTACTATAGTTAGTTACAAATTTCCTATAGTAGCCAGCTGTCCCAAAGAATGACATAACCTGTTTTAGTTTTAGGGGTGGGCCAGGCCAGGATGGCCTCCACCTTCCCGGTCTCTGGTCTTAGAGTGCCTTCTCCCACCTGGTGTCCCAGGTACTGGACATCAGTAATGCTGATCTGACACTTGCTGGGCTTGACAGTCAGATTGGCAGCTGTCAGTTGGTCCAGGACCTGTGACAGGTACACCAAGTGTTCCTCCCAGATAGGGCTGAACACCACAATGTCGTTCAGGTAAGCCACGGCAAAGATTTCCAGCCCCTACAGTAAGTCATTCATGGCCCTCTGGAAGGTAGCTGGAGCATTCTTCATCCCAAACGGCATGACGGTAAATTCGAACAAGCCGAATGGGGTGATGAAGGCCGACTTTCCCAAGTTTCAGGGGCCAGAGGAATTTGCCAGTACCCCCTGCTCAGATCTATGATCGTGATATAGTGGGCAGGCGCCAGCCTATCCAACAATTCATCGATCCGGAGCATGGGGTAGGCATCTACAGTGGTGATCGCATTCAGCTTTCAATAGTCCACACAGAACCTGGTTGTCTGATCCTTTTTGGGGACGGGGACCAGGACCACTGGGGATGGCCAGGCTCTGGGGGACCTCTGAATTACCCCTAGCTGCAGCATCTCCTCCACCTCCCTCTTCATGTCAGCCAGCACCTCCAGAGAGATGCGATAGGCCAACTGTTTAATGGGGGGGATGTGCCCCAGTGTCCACCTGGTGGACAGTAAGGTCTGTCCACCCCGGTTTCCCCGTAAACTGGCTCCCATGGACTGCCAGCACTTCCTTCAGCCCAGGTACCTATGCGGGGGTAAGGTTGGGGTTTATCAGGAGGTCAGAGTTTACCTCCCTGGTGTCAGCTAACAAGTCTAAGAGTGGGTCAGCCTCTTCAGGCTCCAGCCTGCTGCAGACCGGCATGGCATAGGCCGTGCGCTCATGATGGCTTTTAATCATGTTCACATGGAAGGCCTTCTGCCGTCTACTCCCTTCTCCCAACGGGACTAGGTATGTGATGTGATTCAGAAGCTGGGTAATGGGGTACGGGCCTTCCCATGCGGCCTGGAGTTTGTTCTACTGCAAGGGTAGCAGAACATACACCAGCTGCCCAACGTTATATGTCCGCTCCCTAGCATTGCGGTCATACCAATGTTTCTGCCTGGTCTGGACCTGAGTCATGTTTCCCCGCACAATCCCCACCAACGTCTCCATTTTATCCCGGAATCTTAGGAGATCGTCTACAAGAGACCTCTGGGTCAGCAATCTTGCCCTCCCAGATCTCACGGATTAGGTCCAGGGGTCCTCTTAGCCTCCATCCGTACAAATGCTCAAATGGCGAAAAGCCTGTGGACTCCCGGGGCACCTCTCTGTAAGCGAACAGCAGATGAGGCAGGTACCTTTCCCAGTCCCTACCCTGGGACTCCACAAAGGTGCGCAACATTTGTTTCAGGGTACCATTATAATGCTCGCACAAGCCATTCGTTTGTGGATGGTAAGGACTGGTCATGATATACGTCATCTGTATTTTTCTGACAGAGCGTGCATCAAGTCAGACACAAACTGAGGGCCTTGATCGCTAATGAGCTCGGCCGGGAATCACATTCTTGTGAAGATTCCCAGCAGAGCATCAGCTACCTTGTCTGCACGGAGGGAGGAGAAAACCACCGCCTCTGGGTAACGCGTGGCATAGTCAACGACTGTCAGGATAAAATGTTAGCTTGAACTGCTGGGGATGGCTAGAGGCCCAACAATATCCACTGCCACCCCCTTAAAAGGTTCATTAATCACAGGCAAAGGTTTTAACAGAACCCTGTGTACATCTCCTACCTTGCCAACTCGCTGGCAGGTATCACAGGACTGACAGTAGTTGGCTATGTCTGTCAGCATGGTGGGCCAATAAAAATAGGATTTTTTGATTTACCATAAAATCCTTTTCTCTGAGTTCATTGACGGACGCAGCCTCTATTCTTGACATGTGGGGTTTATGCAGCTTTCATTAGGAGTGGACTAGGCAGAACGAAGTTCAGCTCAAAGCAGACACAGCCCCTCCCAGGGGGCAGTCCTCACTTGGCATAACCCCTCCAGCCCTGCTCAGTAACTCAGTTCGTAGCAAGCAGTATAAACTCAATAGAAGAGGGGTGGGTGCTGCGTCCATCAATGAACTCAGAGAAAAGGATTTTACAGTAAGTCAAAAAATCCTATTTTCTCAATCGTTCATTGACGGATGCAGCCTCTATTCTTGACATGTGGGGATGTCCAAAAGCAGTGTCACAATGAGGGGTGGGCAACAAGAACAACAGTACCCAACAAAAGAGTTCTCCGGGAGGTGCCAGACGTGCCTCACACCACAGCCTGCAAAACTTTGCGGCCGAAAGCAGCATCAGAAGAAGCTGCAACATCAACTCTGTAAAACTTGGAAAAAGTGTGCACCGGGGTCCAAGTGGCCGCCTTGCACACCTTAGAAACCGACGCCTGGTGTCAGAAAGCCCAGGAAGTACTAATCGCCCTGGTAGAGTGAGCCGTGATTGGAAAGGGGGGATCCTGGCCCCGAACAGCATACGCATGGGTCACCGTCTGTCGTATCCAACGGGAAATGGCCGACGAGGCCGCCATCCCCTTGCACGGGCCATGTACTGCGACAAAAAGTGCATCGGACCTCCGAAACGAGGCCGTAGCTGCCAGATACACCCGCAAAGCCCTAACCACATCCAGGGAATGCAAGGCAACCTCTTAGGATGAGACTGGCGCAGACACAGCGAAAGGAGGACAATGTCCTCATTGATGTGAAGAGACCACCTTCGGTAAGAAGGAGGGAGAGGGGAGCAAAACCGCCTTGTCCCTGTGTATGACCAAGTACAGGGACCTACAGGACAGAGCCGCAAGCACGGACACCCGCCTGGCGGATGTAATAGCCACCAGAAAGGCCACTTTCTGCAAGAGTAGTTGCAGGGAAATTTCCCTATTTTCGAAAGGCGGCTTCTGGAGCACAGAAAGGACCAGATTAAGGTCCCAAGGGCGACCATACCTGGGGAGAGACATGACAAACCCCCTGGACAAAGGTACAAATCAGGGAATGCGTCGCCAAGGGACGCTGAAAAAGAATCGCCAGGGCAGAAATCTGTCCTTTAAGCGTGCTCAATGCCAACTTGTGATCTAGGCCTTGCTGAAGGAAGGCCAGCACCCGAGCCACTGAGAAGGAACAGGGGTTCCAACCCCGCCCCCGCCTCGCACCAAGCAATATAAGCCTTTCAGGTGCGGCGATAGATCTTTCGCGAAGTGGCCTTACGTGCCTTGAGCATAGTGGGAATGACAGACAGAGCGTCTCCTATCTTTTAACACCTGGGACTCAATAGCCAGGCCATTAAAGCAAGCGAGGGTAAAGCAGGGTGCAAGATGGGTCCCTGTGAGAGTAGGTGCTCGCGACGCAGGAGCCGCCAAGGAACATCGACCACCATCCGCACCACGTCGGCGTACCAAGGACGCCGAGGCCAATCTGGCGCTACCAGAATGTTTGGGATCCCTTCCGTCTCTATCCTGCGCAGCAGGCGCGGGAGTAACGGAAGTGGAGGGAAGGCATAGAGCAGCCGGTACCGAGACCACGGAGCCACGAGGGCATCCTCCGGATGTAGGGACCACTCTCCCTGATCCAGCTTCTGGCGATTGAGGTAGTCTGCCTGCCAATTCTTGACGCCCGGGATGTGAATGGCGGAGATTGTCGGCACTTGAAGCTCTGCCCACCGCAGAATGTGGGCCACTTCTGTCACGCTTCTCGTTCCGCCCTGATGGTTCATGTAAGCCACAGCCGTGGCGTTGTCTGACTGGACCCGAACAGGACGCCCGTGCAACCTCCCTGACCAGTGGGAGAGGCAAAGCCTGATCGCTCGCAGTTCCTGCACGTTGATCGGGAGATGGGACTCTTCTGGAGACAACCTCCCCAGGACCCCTCCCCAGCCGTATATGCTGGCATCTGTCGTGATCACCGTACAGTCTACGGGAAGAAATGACTTCCCCCGCTCAAGGTCGGGGCCCGTAGCCACCAGGTGAGGGAGCCTCGAGTCCGGTGATCCAAACTGATCACCCGCTCCAGGGATAGCGGAGACTTGTCCCACCACAGCAGGATGGCCCGCTGCAGGGACCGGGTGTGACTCTGTGCATAAGGCCACCACATGGAACGTCAAGACCTTGGCGGCACGGAGAAACACCTTCACCCGTTCCGTGTCCAGGACCAAGCCCAAGTATTCCAACTGGTGCAACGGAGTCAGCACCGACTTCGGAAGCTTGATCACCCAGCCGAAGTCCCGCAGGAAACCGAGGGTGATGTCCACGCTGTCCGACAGGGCTGAGGCCGACTCTGCCTGCAGGAGGAGGTCGTCGAGATATGACACTACTGCTATGCCCCTCAGCAGAGCCAGTACTGGGGCCAGGAGCTTGGTGAAAACCCGTGGGGCTGAGGCCAGACCGAACGGGAGGGCCACAAAGTGGAAGTGGAGATTCCCCCACCGCGAATCGCAGGAAGCGCTGGTGGTGCACACATATAGGTATGTGTAAATACGCGTCTTTGATGTCCAGGGAGGCCAAGAAGTCTCCCTGACGAAGCGCCGCCACCACAGAGCGGACAGATTCCATTCTGAATTTCTGCACCCTCACAAAGAAGTTGAGGGCCTTCGGGTCCAGGACAGGCCTGACCCCATCTTTTTTCGGAACTACAAAAAGATTGGAATAAAAACAGCGGAAACGTTCCGCATAAGAAACCGGGACCATCACCCCCTGATGGAGCAGGACGTGCACAGCCTCGAACAGGGCCTGCAGCCGTTCCAGGGGAAGCCTCAGATTGGAGGCGAAGAACCTGTCCGGGGGTTGGGTACGGAACTATCTTGTACCCGGACGAAACCACCTCACACACCCAGAGATCCGAGATGCGCAAGGTCCACTGGTTCGCTAACCGTAAGAGCCGTCCCCCCACCTGAACCGCGGGTGGGGGCGACCCATCATGCGGAGGAGGACTTCTCCGCCTTTTTGGACTTACGCTGCCAGGGACGCTTCTGGCCCCCCGCGGGTGCCTTGGCGGGCTGAGAGACCTTGTTCGAGGCACGTGGCGCACAAAAAACCTCTTTTGAGTAGAGAAGGGCCCGGGGGCTCCTTGCCCCTTCTGGGCTCCGCAAGGAAAGTACTCTTCCCCCCAGTGTAATCCTTGCAGGTCCGTCAGGCCCTTCTTTGACGCCTGGTCTCCTGAACGGCATCTAAGCCAAAGCAGACGTCTGATGACGATTGCAAACATGGACAGTTTGGATAGCATGGGGGCCATGTCGAGGGCCGCATCACAGAGATACTTAAGGCCCTGGATCAGCTGGTCTGCCATCTGCGCAGGTTCCGGAGGGGCCTGGAGAGTCACCAAAGCCTGGTGCACAATAGTCACCCACTCCGTAAGCGCCTGTGCCACCAGTGCAGACACCAGCGTCGGCCGCATAGCCAACCCTGCGACCAGGAACATAGCCTTGGACATCGCCTCAGTCCTTCTGTCGGCCGGGTCCTTGAAGGATGGAGAGCCCTCTATCGGAATAGTGGCCACTTTGTTCAGACGAGCCACCGACGGGTCTACCGTCGGGGACTTCCACTTCTGCAACAGGGTATCCTCAAAGGGATAACGCACAAAAAACGTTTAGGCATGGCGAGTGATCCGAGGACGCCGCCACTCCTTGTAAACGAACTGATCAAAGTACGACAAATAGGGGAACGCCTTAGGTGTCCGGGCCGGCTTATGCGACCCAAAAGTGTACGGCGCCCCCAGAGTCGCAGCCGGGCCCAGCTTCAGCGTCTCACGAACCGCTGAAACCAATGAGCCCACCAGAGCCCATTCACGAGCCGCGGTGGCCCAAGGGCTCCTCCTCTTCGTCCGAGGGGTCCCCGAGTTCACCATCCGTGTCGTGGAAATTCTAATGGGATCTATGTGGACATTTTTATTAGGATGTGTTTTCATTTAAATTGTCATTATAGCTCCCTTTGCCAGTTTGCCGGTATTCGCTGTGTGTATAGCGAATATGGGTTTAACGGACAAAGAGGATAGACACCTTAGCAGTGAAAATCTTCCATTAACTGGTAACCGCACACTACCTGCCTCCGATCATCCTGGCCGGCAGGCGCTCAGAGCAGTCAACGCTGGAGCGAATGCTGGTCCGGATCTTTGGGGCGTGATGCACATTCCACGGCACCGGCACGTGACCGTCAGCCGGGAGGGCCCCTGTATTTTGTGCAGATTAATCCGTTTGGTGGAGATGTGCTTGTGCTGTGGAATCAATATTGCTTTTTATGTAGGGAGAATGGTTTGCAAGCTTTCTGTTGTGTTTGATCCGCATGACAGAGGGCTGCAGCTATTTTCCTTTTGTGCATAATTTAACCTCTAATGGAACAGTAGCATAATCACTATTATATATGATCCATAGAATCGTATTTAATAGGATTCACGCTAATGGTTAATGGCGGCAAAACATGCACGTGAATTAGCGAAGCAGCCACCATGAGTTAACATGCTGGCCTTTTGGTATTCATGGTATAAGGTTTGACATGGTTTTCAGCTCCATGTGTTTCTTTGTTAACTCAGGAGCATGCGTCTTTACACACCTTTCGGCGGGAACTCATGTGTTCTGCCTTCGCTTGTTCATGAACATACACGCCCCTTTCTATTATCTTTTGTATTGTGTGTGCCATTGGTTGTTGTTTGTGTTAAGCTTATGTCATGTGACTACCTTGGAGGTTGATTGGCTGATGTTGTATAGCCAACCCCTCCCACTGTAAGCCCCTGTTTTGTGATGATAAAATAAACGAGGAAGCCTGAGACTGGCATTTTATGACCGTGAAGCAGTCTCCGTCTGAATTACTGGTTGATATCTAACGCGTTTGGATTTCCTTATACAAAGAGAGCTGAATATCTTATTAATATTACAACCTGGTAATAATAATATTTCTCTGACATTCAATGGCGAGCCAGGACAGTGTGCCGACGGTGGTTTAATTTACAGCGGAACCGAGAGGAGAGAGTGAGTCCTTGTTCAGCACATCAAAGGCCGGCCGTTTGGTAAGACAAACTTTTTTTTTTTCTCAGTTTTTGAAAATTTTTGCTGTGCTGAAGCCGGGATTTGGTTTTCTCTTTCCGCTGTGTAAGTTAAACTCCGCTTCGCAAAAGAACCTTCTTTTGCACTCATCTCTTTTTGTATAACGAAGGGGTTGGTTACTTGAGTTAGGTCTATTAATTGTGGAATAATCTATACTGTAGCCCTCTATAGATTCCCAGTTAATACAACCTAAAGGTGTATGAGTGAATGATCTGTGCTCTGAACAGTTGCTGTATGTATTGAGTGCATGGGCGTCCGCAGGTAGGGGCAAGGGGGGGCAATTCCCCCCTCCGGAATCAGGGATGGGATTGGGGGTTCCACTAGGTCCTTATCCTCTTGAGCCATGTATGCAGTCTCTGATCGTCTCTTGTGCAATGTCCACAATCTCTGACCGTCTCCTGTACTATGTCCACAGTCTCTGACCGTCTCCTGTACCATGTCCGCAGTCTCTGACCATCTCCTGTATTATGTCTGTAGTCTCTGACCATCTCTTGTACCTTGTCCACAGTCTCTGACCGTCTCCTGTATTATGTCTGCAATCTCTGACCATCTCTTGTACTATGTCCACAGTCTCTGACCGTCTCCTGTATTATGTCTGCAGTCTCTGACCGTCTCTTGTACTATGTCCACAGTCTCTGACCATCTCCTGTACTATGTCTGCAGTCTCTGACCATCTCTTGTACTTTGTCTGCAGTCTCTGACCATCTCTTGTACTATGTCTGCAGTCTCTGACCATCTCCTGTACTATGTCTGCAGTCTCTGACCATCTCTTATACTATGTCTGCAGTCTCTGACCATCTCCTGTACTATGTCTGCAGTCTCTGACCGTCTCCTGTACTATGTCTGCAGTCTCTGACCATCTCTTGTACTATGTATGCAATCTCTGACCATCTCCTGTACTATGTCTGCAGTCTCTGACCATCTCTTGTACTATGTATGCAGTCTCTGACCATCTCTTGTACTATGTATGCAGTCTCTGACCATCTCTTGTACTATGTATGCAATCTCTGACCATCTCCTGTACCATGTCTGTAGTCTCTGACCGTGATAATGTGATAACGACATTGTCGAAAAGGAGCAGAGCATGGATGACCTTAAAATTATGCCCCCCCCCCCCCCCGAAAAAAGTTCTGCGGACGCCCATGATTGAGTGCTGTGTTATAAATGTGTTATAAATGTTTTCAGTTTCTGTATGTATAGTACGTTTTGCTAGGATAAAAATAGAGTGCCTGTGTTAATCTCAGCAGCATAGTATTTTACTGAGCGGGATTACTTTGTTGTTAGACGGCTACTTATCTGTGTCTGAGCTATCATTGTAGTGGAGGGTGAGCGAATAAGTCTTTGTGCTATGTTTATCGGCGGGAAACCGTTTGGTTTAACAATAAGATTGTGCATTTGCTGAGCTCGTTTTTTTTTCAGATTTAAACAGTATTAGTACTTGATGAGCTGAGCTGCCCGTTTACAGCGCAACTCATTTTCTTAGTAAAACTGGTGGTTGAAGATGCTAAAGTTGTAAAGTGAGCATAGACATCCCAGTTTTGTACTGGGTTTCTGTTTTAAGTGACAAACTACACTGCAAAACCGAGAACCAGTATTCACTATAGATAGTTAGTGTCTACACTCTATTTCAAATCTAGATTCTGTTTAATTTGTTTTTAGTGTTACAGTTGTTCCTACACCAAAAGCCACATGTTTAGCGCCATTTTGTTCACAACACGTGTTTAGGCCCCATTCTCTCCATTAGCCATGAGTTTGTAACAATTTGCCGCCATTTTGGTGTTGTGGTGTTGAAACCCATGTGGTGTAGTAGCCATTTTGATTCTTGCTGCCATCAGGGCTGTACTACAAAGAACCACATGGCTGAGACACCATTTTGAATTCAGTCATCATGAGTTTTGTCTTTTGTTTTCGTTTTTTCATTTTTGACTGTTTTTTTCACGCTTTTGTCTAAAAAGAATACTTTCTTTATAGAATAATTACCTGATTTATGTACTGAATTCCAGTTTTGAGAGGAGTCTCTGTTTTTTTTTTTACTGAATTTCAATATTCAGTGACATTTTGCAGTTGTTTTTAGACAGCATTGTTTATATTTTTGTTCAGATTTAACACTTTAATATAGTTCATCTGTTTCTTGTTTCGTCTACGTTTTTGGATATAACTGTTTTATATCTTTCTCAGTTTTTCATATAGGCAATTTGGTTTAAGCTTATTCATAGGATTCTGTCTCATTTTTGTTGTATAACCATGATTTTTTTAATAACTGTATCATTCTTGTATCGGATTCAGTTTTGATAAAAATCAGGTTTGTTATGTGCTAATTTGTGATTATTGCCATAGAGATAGTGTTCTTTGCATGTTTTAGTATAACATCAAGGGATAGACTGAAGCCAAGGTTTGTATAGTGAGGATTTCGTTGCACTTTCGGGGTTGTTTGGCTGCACGGGTTAGGTCGGAACGGACGTGTGTACTTTGGGCCGGTCTACGTGAAATGGGAGAAAGCGACACGCTTGTTCCAGTCTTCAACGTGTGAGGAGCAGATTCTGAAACCCGCCCCACATGTAACCGTGTCAGTACCGGGGGTGGGGAGAGCGTGGTAGCTGCTGAACTGTATAGTCGTACAAATCCACCGGGTTGAGGTTTCTAGCTGACCGGCGGGGAAGCCGTGTATACTAATCGGAGTCGGAAGCAAGCTAGCACTGTGAAAGAAGGCACCCGGCAGTGTTGCTCCTAAACTTGGTGCAAAAGTCCATTCGAATCGACATGGGCCATCCATGTATGAGGGGGGAAGCGAGGCCTCTCAATCTAGCCAAACAGCTTCGTGGTACATGAAGTGCGCTTTTGGGGCTCGGGCCATGAGACCCCTCAAAAAGTGGAATAACTGGTCCAAGGGTACTGGTTGGTGTATCCCTTTGGAAGATACCTTTGATGTCTGGAGATGGGAGAAATTCATTACTGAATTTAGGACCAGGTTCCAGACAACAAAGACATTAGATATAGCGCAATTGTGGCTTCAGAGATCTATCATGGTTAATGAACAGGGTGTGCAGAAGGCGGTTTCTATCCAGAAGAACCGCATTATGTGCACTTGGCCTGAAGAGATAGCTGAGTCTAGTGACCCAGTTAAGGGGGCAGAGGAAGCTCTTTCTGGGCTTACTTTGCTAAGACTGTAAGGGCAATTATAATACCTTGTATGCACAGTAACTAACCACCAAAACATAACTCGAGTACAGTACACTGACACGGAACCTCCGACTAACCGACTAACACTTCGGTAGTCAGAGAAAACAATTTGGACAGACTGGTCATATTTATTTTCTGGCTTTTCGTCTCGATTCCGTCCTGTTAGGGACGCTCGCCGATACACTCTACTTCGTTAGACACAGACAGACGAAGTTGTGTCCAGCTAGTTTACGTAATACGTTTTCTCGACTTTTGACGCGAATAATCGCGTCCGTTTAATATTACGTATGTTCCATAATATTAACGGGAATGTCAGAATCGTT
>BLSH010047720.1:474700-484933 GCA_018402905.1 Glandirana rugosa | reverse complement strand
GGGGGGGGGGGGGGGGGGGGGCAAGTTGGGGAGCTATAGTGTCCCACCAGTGGCTACCGCGGGACAATTTTTGTGAAAATCAGTTTGTGTGCAGGTCGTCGGGCCCCCTTCATGCCCCTAAAAAGGGGGGAAGGGGGGGAAGGCAGGGCGCTCACTTACCAGTCCGACGCCGCAGGTAGCCACCCAAACGCAGACTTTCCGCCCACTCATGGCGGCATGCTGCAGGCCCAAAGTCGCCCTGCCGAATCGCATCGGTAAAGGGCACTAACAGGGGGTTTTCACCCCGGGCCACCCGCACGGAACGGGCAAGATGCAGCGGGTCCCCTACAGCGGGACTGGCTTCGCATCATGTTGGCCAGGTCGGGGAAAGTACAGAGCTCCAGGACTCTCTATGCCCCGACCGACTTCTTGATAGACAGATCTTGATTGTAGAAAAAAAATAAAAGTAAAAAATGGTCACAATAGGACCGCAGTTCCCCTGAAGGGAAGCCAGGTCAACTCCTTGCGAACTAGGCATTGAAACTGAGGAGCTATGCTATGAGAGGGTTTGATGTAGGAAGACAGGACGGCCCCCAGGGGAGGGGCCAGCTGTTTCTTTTCCCTGCCTAGTTAACTCCTAGTGGGACGAACATAAAACCCACAAAGTCAATGAAGAGCTGCGTCTGTCAGTGAACGTAAGGAGAAAGGTTTATTCAAGCCAAAGAGATTCCCACAGGCACACAGTCCACCACTACTCCCCAGGATCCACAGTCTGGTTCCTGCATGGTGTGTATTTCATCCCAGCATGGATTAAGTGCACCGCCAGCAGTTCTCCTGGCTTGATGGTCTACCCCTCACCTCCTGCAGCCAGGCATGGTAGTGTTACAATTCATGCATTTTAATGATTTTGACAGAAGGAATTATTTATTCCATTTTTTCCTGGAAGGATGTTTTCTAGTGTATATCTTTATGATCGTCCTGATTTCACGATTTATTTTTGTCATCAATCTCTTTGGCTTAAATAAACATTTTTGGGATTTGACTACATTAGTCAGTGTTCTAATTTTATACATACTATTGGATCCTGGCCTTCAGTGTGCTGCATCTTGTTTGTTCTATGACCTTACTACTCTATCATTGTTGGTAAAAACTATTAGAATTTCAAAAGTTGGAGATCTTATTTTGCAATCTCCGTAACATGGCACTACAAATTTAACATTAACCACTACAGATCTGCGCTATAGCCGAAAGAAGGCTACAGCATGGACCTGAATTGCCGGGGAGACGTCCATGGACGTCCGCCCCTTTGTGTGCTCCCTGCGCGCACTCACAGCTTATTACAAAGTGTACTTTTTAATGTTTTATACTGGTAACAATGCATGTGGAGAAATGAGCAGGATTATCCTGTTAATAAAAATGTGTTCACATAGTTTTGAAGTAATTGAAAGAAAGGTTTGGATGAACCTGCGGGAGACACGACAGCAAGTTGCCATCCCAATAAGCTGTTGCCATAGAATTCCCCACTTCGCAGAAAGGGATGGGGATACTGGTAGCATCATTAATCTAACATGGCAAGCAAACAAAAGCTTAGAAAACACTTGTCAATCAAGGATAGCAAAATACATTGTGAATTTTGGCCTGGTTCTTGATGAACCTGCCAAATTTTGCTTTGCGTGTGTGGCCTTCTCAGCCCCTCCAACACCCACTAAAAAATGTATTTATTATAAATATACACACATGCATACACACATATACATACAGCGTATCTCACAGAAGTGAGTACACCCCTCACATTTTTGTAAATATTTTATTATATCTTTTCATGTGACAACACTGAAGAAATGACACTTTGCTACAAAGTAGTGAGTGTACAGCTTATATAAACAGTGTAAATTTGCTGCCCTCTCAAAACAACTCAACACAGCCATAAATGTCTAAATGTCACCCCTTAGTCAAAATGTCCAAATTGGGCCCAATTAGCCATTTTCCCTCCCTAATGTCATGTGTTCGTGTTACAAAGTCTTGTGTGTGAATGGGGAGCCGGTGTGTTAAATTTGATGTTATCTCATAATGCTCACTGGAAGTTCAACATGGCACCTTATGACAAAGAACTCTGAGGATCTGAAAACAGAGTTATTACCTGATAACTCACTTTTCAGGAATCTTCCAGGATGGCTTACAGAGAGAGAGGCTCCTCCCACCCAACAGGAAAAACATGATCCACATTATAAAAAAAGACTGCTTAATAAATACTGAGGTACTACTGGTGAGCAATTAACCAAAGGCTCTGATGTGTGTGTATATATATATATATATATATATATATATATAATACACACACACACACACACACACACACACACACACACACACACACACACTGTAAACCATTAACTTAAATTACCGTTA
This sequence comes from Glandirana rugosa, assembly GCA_018402905.1. Classification (NCBI taxonomy): domain Eukaryota; kingdom Metazoa; phylum Chordata; class Amphibia; order Anura; family Ranidae; genus Glandirana; species Glandirana rugosa. Next base: position 482,545 of record BLSH010047720.1, on the reverse strand, counting down.
TACCCCCATAACCATATGTCAGATAAGTTGATCATTAAGGGAGGGGGGGGGGGGGGGGATTGGTGCCGTCCTGGAAGATTCCTGAAAAGTGAGTTATCAGGTAACAACTCTGTTTTTCCAAGACATCTTCCAGGACAGCTTACAGAGAGGACAACATAGAACTACATGATTAGGGTGGGACCACAGCTTTAAGCGACCTCCTCCCGACAATCTGTTCCTGGTTAGACAACAGGCCCAGTCGGAAAGGTTTTACAAAGGTTTGGAAGATGGACCTGGTTACTGACTTGCAGATCTGGGGATGAGACCGGATGACGCTGTCAGCCCAAAAAATGGCTCCTGCTCCGTTGGAAAGGGCTTTGATGTTTTCTAGAGAAAAGCAGTGATGTCTGGTAAGCTTCCATCACTGCATATTTTAATCACCTTGTGATAGCAATATTTTGAAACCCTCTTGCTTTTTTCTGAGCTCCAGAAAGGAACAAGCAAACTAGAGGTTGATCTCCAATCTATAGGTCTCTTACTACATAATATTCGTTGAAGAGATACCTATGGACATTTACACAATAGGCCCTTGTAGTTATCCAGCGAGAGTTCTGCCACAATGCTATACATACCCAAAATGCATATGCCCACACCTATAACCTTTCTCCCCTCTAAAAGCTGGTAGCGGTTCAGGGTTTGGAAAGGAACTGGGTAAAAATGAACCTGACCATTTTATAAATGACAGGTGCTCTGCCCAACGTTGGAAGTCTGACTTCATATGGCACATTGTGATACTGGTGGCAAGTTATGCCTGTAGCATTAACAGAATATTTACTTTGACTTGCTATAGCTGTTCTGTTAGGAAGGCTGTGTAAAAGATGTACTGTGCAATATTCCCTCCAAAAAGATTTGGGGAAGCCAGCTGCCGTGATCAATCCATATTAATCAGGCCAGCAAATGAAAATATGGTGCTTGATCCAAAGGGAGTGAGGGAATGCTCCATTAGAGCCTCAGTGCTCGCTAGAATAGCTGCTTCTTCTACAGCGGAGGAATCTTTGTGAAAACCAAGACACTTTGTGAATTCTCTGCAATGCTTTCTAGGAAACTTCCTCCTATAGGGAGAGGACACAAGGTGGTATGAGCCTTTTACAAGGAGAGACGAGGGTGCAGAAGATCATACTATGACCAGCACTCAGCTGCCTAGGGAGACCCAAATGAAGGCCCACCACTGGTAGGGAAAAGAGGGATACTCAAACAGCCAGACTCCCCAGACCCACTCTGCTGGTCTGTGGATTGTACAGAGTGTCAACCCAAAACCTCTGGTGTACCCTACACCAGGGAGTAAGAAAGGAAGAAACCCAGTTCTAGCCTCTTTCTTACCTTAGGGTCAGAGTCTGCAGATGTCCCAGACCTGCTTCCTGCTTACAGTCTCCACCAGAGACTTTACCAGCCAGCACAGGACAAAATGGCTTTGTCCGTATGGCACGTTTTAGAAATTGCATGAAGATACCATTTCTACCCTTGCCATCTATAAACCTTAATGCATTAGGACAACCGATTGCGCAAGACAATGTAAAGGTCCGGTAAAAGCCTCCCAATTTATACAGCCACTTATACCAATGAGGGCTAAACGTCCAGCAGGTCATTTTAACATGACAAGTCACAGCCCATAGATTTCAAACGGCAATTGCTTCAACCTATGCGATTCAAGGTTACAACGACCCAGGAAAGGGTCCCTTAACCACAGAGATGCGATCTCTGATGCAACCCAAATCCAGAGACTGTAAAGATGGATGAAAGTCGCACTCTAAATCACGCGACCTTTGGGTCGCAACATTGGAAATGTAGCCTCAGAGTTAATATATTAGATCGCATATGAGGCATGAACCACAATGGTACCATAGGAATATAACCCAAAACACAAGCATAAGCTCCAATGTTGAGCATTTAAATACATAGAGTTCTAACATAATTGGAGAAGTATAAGGACAGAGTATTTATCTAATACCCCACACACAGCCATTTATACGTAACTTATGACAATGCCACAAAGCCAACAATTGGTAGAATCATAAGTCATAGTTATAGCCTAGTCTCTGGCTCCAATCCATTACACATCTATATGGTGGAATCCAGGGAGCTCCGGGTAACAGAAGTCTAGGCACACACACTGGAGTGCACAGCAGATACTGTTACCCTATAGTAGGTACAGCTTCAGCTCCTAGACATAACAAAATAACTTATTTGGAACAGAAGCAAAACTGAGTCTCCTTAACTGTATATTTAAACAATGTAAATTAACAGTGATTGCTGTATCCTTAACTTACTTTATATAGTGCACACTAAGGTGGGAGACAGATAAAAGCACCCAGCTCATAACATATCCAAAGCTAGGATAAATTAAAGCTTCTGGCACCTTTGAATAAGCCTTGAAGTGTGCAACTAAAGCCATCAGAAGGCCAACACCTGCAGGCATTTAAACGAGCAATCATTAAACTCGGGAGTGTCCATGCAAGCCTTGCATGGAGGTTACACCCAAGAGTCTGCCAATTGAATCACGCAAGATTCCACATCTAAAGTTTTAGTTCAGCCTAGGAATGGGTTATTGCCTAAGGGCCAAGCTACACCACATGCAGTGTGCATTTTTTTTTCTTTTTTCATCAAAAACGCATGGATAGTAGGTTATATGGCTTCCAATGGCTTAGTTCACACCAGTGCAGTCAGTTCCAGCTCCCTCCATTTTTTCTGCACTTAACTGTACTGTCCTTATTTTTAGTAGGGGAAAAAAAACTGCACTGGACTGCATCAAAAACACGCATGCAGAAAAGCATCCGGACTGCCTTTCTATGGTGTGAACTGGCCCTAAATCCAAAAACAGAAAGTCCTGCTTAACCCACAGCAGACACTGAAAACAGGGTGTAATTGATGGAGTAAGTAGACCACCGGAGCCCTGCTCAAGCGTGACCTAAGTGTAGGAAGGGGTTAACAGGTTGCAGCTTCTGCTGATCTCTGGGTTAGCCAGCCTCAGCTCTGCGGTTTATAGGCATTAGGCCCTCTGCCTCCAAATGACCACACAATGGTAGATAAGACACAAAGCACATTCACTCTGTTTGTGGGAGGCATGCAAACACCCACAGCAACCAATACCCAAAGGGAGGCACTCCTAAGGGTAACCCCCTTGTGGCTATTTGCCACAAATTATAGCAAGTGTCATGGCGGGACACGAGTACATGGTGTAGCTTTACAGTCCAGCTAAAGTCTGCTGTAATACTCCTGGGATGGCACCAGGGAATACTTACACAAACCACCTTATAGCTGTCCCTTCAAGAGTATCTGCAGCTTAGCAGGTTCCATTCTTTTTTGGCTTACCAACATAGTTTACCACAGCCTCAACAAACATGCGCCCCTCCCCCCAACTGGGAGTAGTCAGGGATTCTGGATGCCTCTGTGCCAGCCATGCAGTATTCCCTCCAAAAAGATTTGGGGAAGCCAGAGGCCTTGATCAATCCATATTAATCAGGAGCTCAGCCAGCAAATGAAAACTAAGACACTCATTTCTCTGCAATGCTCTCTAGGAAACTTCTTAGAGTGTTGCAGCACTGGAGCTGGTATCCAGGCAGGAGATAATCTGTACATCTGTCCCTTAGGTGGCTCCCTTCCTTTGTCCTACAGGGAGAGGACACAAGGTGGTATGAGCCTTTTACAAGGAGAGACGAGGGTGCAGACGATCATACTATGACCAGCACTCCGCCACCTAGGGAGACCCAAATGAAGCCCCACCACTGGTAGGGAAAAGAGGGATACACAAACAGCCAGACTCCCCAGACCCGGTCTGCTGGTCTGTGGATTGTACAGAGAATCATCCCAAATCCTCTGGTGCCCCCTACACCAGGGAGTAAGAAAGGAGAAACTTTCCTTTAGCCTCTTTCTTACCTTAGGGTGAGTCTGCAGGTGTCCCAGGACCTGCTTCCTGCTTACAGTCTCCACTGGCAACTTTACCAGCACAGGACAGAATGGCTTCCACCATCTTCTCTGTAGCCCTGAAAGGTCCTCACCTGGGACAGTGCATAGAGCTTGCAGCCCCAAGCACCAGGTCAGTGTTTGCTACCAATAACATGGCTGCCCTGCAAGCATCAGGACACCACTAGACCACACTGTCCCCCGGAAGACTCACTTAGTCAAAATCCCACACTACCAGTGTACCTGAACCACAGGAATGCTGTTAACGGAACTCCCATGGAGAGAGGGGGGTCTCCTGGAGAAAAAATTCAAGGCTCCTTTCCAGGGAAGCCTGAACAAGCCCAAGCTACATGCATCCCCAGGTTCACTGCCCCTGTTCTGGGATGCTGTAGCCGGGAGGCCCCTGCCGCCTAGCACGAAGGCCAGAAAAATAAAATTCTTCATAGTTCTTGTCAGGCCGGAGGAAACACGTATCTCTGTAAGCCGTCCTGGAAGAGGACTTGGAAAAATAGGATTTTATTAAGAACTTACCGTAAAAGTTCATTGACAGACGCAGCCTCTATTCATGACACATGGGGTTTATGCACATCCTACTAGGAGTAGACTAGGCAAAAAGAAAAAAGCAAGCTGGCCCCTCCCAGGGGGCCGTCCTCACTCAGCATATAACCCCTCAGCTCTGCATAGCATATCAGTTCGTACAAACGCAACACAGAGGGGTGGGTGCTGCGTCTGTCAATGAACTCAGAGAAAAGGATTTTACGGTAAGTTCTTAATAAAATCCTATTTTCTCTTACGTTCATTGACAGACGCAGCCTCTATTCATGACACATGGGGACGTCCCAAAGCAGTGTCAAACATGAGGGGTGGGCAAGCAACAACTGTACCGAACAGAAACCTCTCAGGGGGCGCCAGCCGCGCCTATACTGCCTCCTGCAAAACTTTGCGGCCAAAAGCAGCATCCGCTGATGCTGACACATAAACGTCGTAAAATTTAACAAGAGTGTGCACCGAGGCCCATGTAGCGGTATTGCACACTTGAGACACCGAGGCTTGGTGTCTGAAAACCCAGGAAGTGCCAATCGCCCTGGTGTAATGAGCCGTGACCGGAAAAGGGGTTCTTGCCCCCAACAGTATACGCATAGGTCACCGTCTGCCCGATCCATAGTAGCTGACGAGGGCGCCAAACCTTTTGCGCGGTCCTTCCGTCAGTACAAAGCATCAGATTTCCGAAAGAAGCTGTAGCAGACAAATACACCCGCAGAGCCCTTACTACATCCAAAGTGCAAAGCAATCGCCTTGGGATGAGAAGGGTGTGGACACAATGAAAGGAGAACAATGTCCTCAATGTGAAGAGAGGAAACCACCTTCGGTAAGAACGAAGGATAAGGGCGCAGCCCCGCCATAACCATATGAAATACCAAGTAGGGAGACCTACACGACAAGCCACCAACTCAGACACCCGCCTAGCGGAAGTAATGGCCACCAAAAAAGCCACCCTTTGTGACAGCAATTGTAAGGGAATATCCCCGATTTCCTCATATGGCGGTTTCCGCAGTACAGAAGTACTAATTTTTAGACCCACGGTGCCAACGGCGACCGTACCTGAGGAGCTAAAGGACGTACACCCTGTACAAATGTACGTATCAAAGAAAGCGTAGCCAACGGACGTTGAAAAAGAATCGCCAGAGCCGAAAACTGACCCTTGAGTGCACTCAGCGCCAAATTGTTATCCAGGCCTTGCTGCAAGAAGGCCAGCACCCGATATAGAGAGAAAGAGCGGGGGTTCCAACCCCCCACCTCACACCAGGCAATATAAGCCTTCCAGGTGCAATGATATATCTTGCGCGATGTACACTTACGCGCCTTAAGCATGGTAGGGAACACAGAGTCAGAAAACGCCCCTATCACACAGCACCTGGGACTCAATAGCCAAGCCATCAAAGCCAGCGAGGGTAGACAGGGTGCAGGATGGGTCCCTGTGACAGCAGATCTTCGCGAAGCGGGAGCCGCCAGGGAACATCTGTCACCATCCGCATCACGTCGGTGTACCAAGGGCGCCGAGGCCAATCCGGGGCCACCAGGATTGTGGTGAAGACCCGAGGCCAGACCGAAGGGAAGTGCCACCAATTGGGAATGTAGGTCTTCTACCGCGAAGCGCAGGAAGCGCTGATGCCGGAGACAAACGGGGACATGCAGATAGGCGTCCCTGATATCCAGAGACGCCATGAAGCCCCCTTGATGAAGGGCGGCCATGACCGAATGGACAGATTCCATCCTGAATTTCTGCGCTTTCACGAAGTGATTTAGCGCTTTTAGATCCAGAACTGGCCTGACCCCACCCTTTTTGGGCACCACAAAGAGGTTTGAGTAGAAGCCGTGAAACCTTTCCAACGGAGGTACCGGCACAATCACCCCTTGTTCGGACAGCGTCTGAACAGCCCCTAAAAGAGCTTCTCGACGTCCCAGTGGGAGCTCAAGTTCGATGGGAAGAACCTGTCTGGGGGTAGAGCGCTGAACTCTATTCTGTACCTGGAAGACACCACTTCTCGCACCACCGGTCGGAAATGAGGGCAGTCCACCTTTCTGCGAACCCGAGAGTCGGGCGGGGGCAACCCATCATGCGGAAGAGGACTTTTCCTCAGTCTTTTCGGGCCAGCACTGCCAAGGCCGCTTAACGGACCCCCGAGGCAGACTTGCCGGGCCTTGAGCCCTCGCCCGCAGAACCGGGCGCACGAAAAAAACGCTTCTGGCCCGAAGATGAAGGACCCTGCTTACGGCGGTATTCCAGCCGCTTGGGTTCTGGGAGAAAGGTACTCTTCCCCCCCGGTGAAATCCTTAATGATTTCTTCAAATTGCGCCGCAAAAAGCCGACCACCCTGAAAAGGGAGGTCCGTGAGGCCCCTTTTTGGACGCGTGGTCACCCGACCAACACCGCAACCGTCAGACAATGACTGCAAAAACAGACATATTCGACAGCATGGGGAGCAGGACCAAGGCTGCGTCACACAGGTGCCGGAGACCCTGTATCAGGTGGTCAGCCCGCTGTAAAGCTCCAGGTGAGCACCTGCAGTCCAAATCATTGTGCAATTCTGTCGCACATTCTGACTGTACCACCATGGCCGACGCCAGAGCTGGCCTCATAGCCGCTCCTGCCACCAAGCACAATGCCTTGGATACCGCCTCCTTCCGCCTATCGATCGGATCCCGAAAGGCTTGGTGCCCCCCGGACGAAAAACTCTCCAAAAATGGAATTTAACTGGTCCAGGGGAACCAGAGGTCCTAGCCCAGCTTGCTCTTCTGCGGACCCCTCTGGAGAAGAACCCGCAGGTTCGGCCGCCATTGTACCACCAGAACTCTTTTAGGGCCTATGGGCCATGACACCCCACAATGCTGCCCCACCAAACTGCCCCACAGAGCAACCAGGGTATGCCCAGGAGGACTCTGCACCGCCGACACCCCAGGGAAAAGTCAGCCATGCTGATCTGTATGCCCCTCTTAGCCACTGTAGGTGTGCTGTCCTCCACTGCCAACTTTTGCTGCCACTGCCGCTGTGTGTGCACCGCTGATCCAGGAAGAAAAAACGGCGCTGACACGCACGTTTTCTAATAGCAAGGCACATCAAAGATGGCCGCCAGCACATGCAGAAAAGGCCCCGACTACGGCAAAATGGCCACCGCACGGTCAAAACATCACTTAAAAAGGCAGCGGCTATGGAAAAATGGCCGCCGAATGTGGCCAAAGGACAATGGCGGGGAAAAAATGCCGCATGGCGGTATAGTAGCGCGGGGGGGGGGGGGGATGGGGAGAAATTGTCGCCGTCACCGTCGTTTTCAACCGTCACCTCCTGTCGTGTGGATGTCACCGATTCTCCCCGTATGTCTAGTCGTACCGACTGAAAAGGGACCC
>BLSH010047720.1:431591-442013 GCA_018402905.1 Glandirana rugosa | reverse complement strand
AAATTGTTCTTGGATTATTGATGGAACCAATATATATATGTTGATGTATATATTTGTAAAATACTACAGTTCCAACGTGGGAGACAGAAAGGTAAGTCTCAATCTTCTTGTATCCTAATATATCAGGGTAATCTTACCAACATTAGGGTGATCATGAAGACCGGGGGTATTCTGATAAATCCAATATATATAAGGATGTATGCTTACCAGAATCCCTTAGGTCATGCGCAGATATCAAAATGAGCCGGTGGGTAAGTGCTCAGACGTCATCTGGAGTCCTGGTATTCAGGAAATGATGGTCCGGAACCTCACTGATGTCATCAATGGTCGAGACCAGGGAAAGGCACGGGTCAGGCCACAGGTATCCAGGAAATGTTGGTCCGGAACTCCACAGGTGTCATCAATGGTCGAGACCAGGAAAGGCACGGGTCAAAATCCCATCGCGGGCAGTAGTCTCCAACTTCTCCCCACGATTGCTCCCAAGGGTTATTGGTGGATGGTATTATGCCATAGAGTGGAGACAAGAGCCGCAATAGTGTAATACAGTAAAAAACTATTTTATTGCAAGAAACTGAATTATACTCACAAGATATAAAATATAGAGAGCTCTCAAAGTAAAAATCGTGACAGGGGGGTATGGAAACCCGACGCGTTTCGGCTCCAATAGCCGTCATCTGGGGTAGCATTTCCTGGATACCTGTGGCCTGACCCGTGCCTTTCCCTGGTTTCGACCATTGATGACATCAGTGAGGTTCCGGACCATCATTTCCTGAATACCAGGACTCCAGATGACGTCTGAGCACTTACCCATCGGCTCATTTTGATATCTGCGCATGACCTAAGGGATTCTGGTAAGCATACATCCTTATATATATTGGATTTATCAGAATACCCCCGGTCTTCATGATCACCCTAATGTTGGTAAGATTACCCTGATACATTAGGATACAAGAAGATTGAGACTTACCTTTCTGTCTCCCACGTTGAAACTGTAGTATTTTACAAATATATACATCAACATATATATATTGGTTCCATCAATAATCCAAGAACAATTTATTACACCATTGGGGCGCTGCAATTTTTTCTTTATATTTATTGGGACAATTGGATTAGTTGTTGTTTGCGAGCAGCCCATGTTACACTTCACTTCAAATTTTAATATTTAGATCTTTTTAGTTGTTGTGAGCGCGGACTTTTATTCTTTATATGCTATGAGGGGGTTTATAGGAAGAGAGGACGGCCCCCCATGGGAGGGGTGAGCTGTTTCTTTTCCCTGCCTAGTTAACTCCTAGTGGGACGAGCATAAACCCCACACGTCATGATGAGCTGCGTCTGTCAGTGAACGATAGGAGAAAAAGGTTCCACTCTTATGGAGGACCTTTTAGGGGAATAGCCACCTTGAACACAAGGGTAGGTCTCTGTGCGAACACCTGAAGGTGGCCCCAGATGAACACATAAGGTTGCAGCGGGTAAGGAAGGAGAGCAACCTCTTGCAAGGAGAGTGCACGGGGCTTGCTGGTGCCAGGGTGTTAAGTAGAGGATATACAAGGCCGAACCATTCATCATGGGAATACGTAGTTCTCGCCTAGTGTGATGAGAAACTTTTTCCTCTTCCTGCAACTTCTTCTGTTTGGACTTGCCATAGCATGGGGAGTAGAAATAAAAAAAAAAAAAAAAAAAAAAAAGGCATCCAATAGGGGTGTTGAATATAATAGCAGCATCGCGATTCGAATGTTCACGATGCTGCGAGCTGGAATCGATGATCATCCATCCCTCCGCGCGGTGCTCTGCCTCTCCGGGAGAAACACAGAGGCAGAGCCTGCATGGTGGATAGAGCCCCCTCCACTTCACTGAAGCAGAGAGTCAGCTGATGAGCCGAGAGCCAGTACAGTGCAGGGGTAGGAGCCCCGGAAGGGGTAAACCACATTAATCAGCATGGGAGGAGGGGAATCGACTGACACAGAGCAGGTGAGTGCCAGTGTCACTGATCACATCCCTCTACTATTATCACCCCTCTGCCACTGGCCCCAGCACCCCTCTGCCTCTGATCCCACCACTGGCCCCAGCCATCCCTTCACCATTGGAGAAAAAAATAGGATTTTTTTGACTTACCGCAAAATCCTTTCGTTCATTGAAGGACGCAGCCTCTTATTCTTGACATGTGGCGATGTCCCAAAGCAGTGTCACAAGGGGTGGGCAACAACAACAGTACCCAACAGTAGAGTTCTCCGGGAGGCGCCAGACGCACCTCACACCACCGCCTGCAAAACTTTGCGGCCAAAGCAGCACCCGAGGACGCTGCAACATCAACTTTGTAAAATTTGAAAAAGTGTGCACCGAGGTCCAAGTGGCCGCCTTGCACACCTGAGAAGCCAACGCCTCTTGTCGGAAAGCCCAGGAAGTACTAATTGCCCTGGTAGAGTGAGCCAGAAAGGGGGACTCCTGGCCCCGAACAGCATACGCACGGGTCACCGCTTGTCGTTTCCAACGGGAAATAGTAACCGACGAGGCTGCCATCCCCTTGCGCGGACCATTCACCGCGACAAAAAGCGCATCCGACCTCTGAAAAGAGGCCGTGGCCGCCAGATAAACCTGCAGAACCATAACCACATCCAGGAAGTGCAAAGCAATCTCCTTAGGATGAGACTGGCGCGGACAAAGCGAAGGGAGGACAATGTCATCATTGATGTGAAAAGAAACCACCTTTGGTAAGAAGAAAGGAGAAGGGCGCAAAACCGCCTTGTCCCCATGTAGGACCAAGTAGGGAGACCTACAGGACAGAGCCGCCAGCTCAGACACCAGTCTAGCGGATGTAATAGCCACCAGGAAAGCCACTTTCTGCAAAAGCAGCTGCAGGGAAATTTCCCTGATATTTTCGAAAGGCGGCTTCTGAAGCACTGAAAGGACCAGATTAAGGTCTCAAGGCGCCAAAGGCGCCCATACCTGGGGAGCGACATGGCAACCCCCCTGGACAAAAGTACGAATCAATGAATGTGTCGCCAACAGATGCTGAAAAAGAATCGCCAGGGCAGAAATCTGTCCCTTAAGCGTGCTCAATGCCAACTTGTGATCTAGGCCTTGCTGAAGGAAGGCCAGCACCCGAGCCACTGAGAAAGAACGGGGGTTCCAACCCCCCGCCTCGCACCAGGCAATATAAGCTTTTCAGGTGCGATGATAAATCTTGCGCGAAGTGCACTTGCGCGCCTTAAGCATGGTGGGGATCACTGACTCAGACACCCCTATCCCTCAGTACCTGGGACTCAATAGCCAGGCCATCAAAACCAGCGAGGGTAAAGCAGGGTGCAGGATGGGTCCCTGCGATGGCAGATCTTCACGAAGCGGGAGCCGCCAGGGAACATCTGCTACCATCCGCACCACATCGGCGTACCAAGGACGCCGAGGCCAATCCGTAGCCACCAGGATTGTCGGGATTCCCTCCACTTTTATCCTGCGCAGCAGCAACGGTAGAAGTTTGAGAGGAGGAAAGGCATACAGAAGCAGGTACCGAGACCATGGGGCCACCAGGGTGTCCGTGGCTGCCGCCAACAGATCCCTTGTTCTACACACACAAAGGTCTGCACCTTGTGATTGAATCAGGACGCCAGTAAGTCCACGTCTGGCTTGCCCCACCTTTGGAAAATCTGGTGGAACACTTCTGGGTGCAGGGACCATTCTCCCTGATCCAGTGTCTGGCGACTGAGAAAGTCCGCCTGCCAATTTTCTACGCCCGGCATGTATATGGCGGAGATTGCCGGCACGTGAAGCTCTGCCCACCTCAGAATGTGGGCCGCTTCCGCAGCTGCTGCCGAGCTCCTTGTTCCGCCCTGATAGTTCACGTACGCCACGGCCGTGGCGTTGTCCGACTGAACCCGAACCCGGAGGCTGCGCAGCCTCGCCGACCAGTGGGAGAGGCAGAGCCTGATCGCCCGTAACTCCAACACATTGATCGGAGGGAGAGATTCCTGCGCCGACCATCGGCCCTGAGCAGATAATTGCCCCAGGACTCCTCCCCAGCCTGATAGGCTGGCGTCCGTCGTGACTATCGACCATTCCAGAGGAAGAAACTACTTCCCCAAGGTCAGTGCCGGGGCCCGAAGCCACCAGGCCAACGACCCCCTGGTCTGATGATCCAGGGACAAGGGAGACTTGTCCCACTGCAGCAGGATCGCCCGCTGCAGGAGCCAGGTGTGACTCTGGACGGAATCGCCTCGAAGGCCGAGACCATGAGCCCCAACACCCACATGCAGAAACGTAAGAAGGACCACCGTCGTGACAGCAGAGTTCGCACCGCTGCTTGCAGCGTCAGCAACTTGGCCAGAGGTAGGAATACCTTCGCCTGCTCCGTGTCCAATTTCAGGCCCAGATATTCTAGGCGTCAGGACGGGGTCAGTGTCGACTTCTGTAGGTTGATCAACCAGCCGAAGTCCCACAGGGAGGTCAGGGTGATAGCAACATTGTCCTCCAGAGCCGGAGCAGAGTCCGCTCGCAGTAGCAGATCGTTTGGTATGCCACCACAGCAATGCCTCTCTGTCTCAGCAGAGCCAGCACCGGAGCCAACAGCTTAGTGAAGACCCGTGGGGCAGAGGCCAGACCGAAGGGGAGTGACACAAATTGGAAATGGAAATCCCCTACTGCAAAGCGCAGGAAGCGCTGATGTCGAACACAAATGGGAACGTGAAGATACGTGAAAATACGCATTCCTGATGTCCAGGGATGACAGAAAATCCCCCTGGTGTAGGGAGGCCACAACCGAACGGACTGACTCCATCCCTCTTCGGCACCCCAAAGAGATTTGAGTAGAACCCATGGAACCTTTCCGCAGGGGGGACTGGCACAATTACCCCCTGCTCGGACAGTGTCTGGACGGCCCCTAGCAAAGCCCCGGAGGAAGACCCATATTTGATGGAAAGAACCTGTCCGGGGGCAGAGTATGAAACCATCTTGTACCCGGAGGACACCACCTCTCGCACCCACAGGTCGGAGATGCGAGCGGTCCACGAACCCCAGAAGCTAGCCCCCCACCCGAGAGTCGGACGGGGGCAACCCATCATGCGGAGGAGGACTTTTCCTCTGTCTTCTTGGACTTGCGCTGCCAGGGCCGCTTACTGGTCCCAGTGGCAGCCTTGCCGGGACGGGAGCCCTTGCTCGCAGAACTGGGCACACGGAAAAAACCCGCCTCTGGCCAGGGGACAAAGGTCCCAGTTTTTGGCGATGTTCCCGTCGCTTGGGTTCCGGGAGGAAGGTACCCCCCCCATGAAATCCTTAATGATTTCATCCAACTGAGCCCCAAAAAGCTGACCGCCCTGAAAAGGCAGGTCAGTGAGGCCCTTCTTAGACGTGTGGTCACCCGACCAGCACCGCAGCCACAGCAGCCGTCTAATAATGACCGCATAAATGGACATCTTTGACAGCATAGGGACTAAGTCCAGCGCTGCGTCACAAAGGTAACGAAGACCCTGCACCAGCTGGTCCGCCCGCTGCACCGAATCTGGTGAGTGCCCGAAGTCCCCCAGATCCTTGTGCAGCTTCGTCGCCTGTTCAGTGAGCGACTGCGCCACCATGGCCGACGCCAGCCTCATGGCTGCCTCCGCCAGCAAGAACAGTGCCTTGGACACTGCTTCCGTCCGCTTATCGGCTGGGTCCTTAAAGGATAGCGACCCTTCCATGGGAATGATAGTCACAGTGTTCAGGCGGGCCACCGGCGGATCCACCGCGGGGGATGCCCTTTTCTGTATTATGATGTCCTCAAAGGGATAGCGCACAGAAAAAACGTTTTGGCAGGGTAAAGGACTTTTGAGGACGCTGCCATTCCTTATAGACAAACTGGTCGAAATACTGGACATAAGGGAACACCTGAGGAGCCCGGGCTGGCTTACGGGACCCAAAAACGTAAGCCGTCTCTTGTGGCTCCCCAGCCTGGCCCAGCACGGACAGTTGCGACCAGGGAGCCCACCAGCGCCTTTTCACGCGCCACTGAGGCCCCCTGGTCCTCTCCACCATCCGAGGGCTCCAGTTCCCCGTCCGAGAGCTCCACGGGGGTCCCTGTAACCGCAGAGCCCCCCTTTCGGCTCAGATTCCTCCCCCGAAGATGGAGGGGGGGTGGACGCTTTCACGGCAACCCCCGACCACGGCTCGGTTCCCCCCAGGCAAAAAAAATCTACCAGGATGGAAGTCAATTTGTCTAGGGGAACCCAGCTTGAGCTTCAGCGGACCCCTCCGGCAAAAAAACTGCCGGTTCAGTTGCCATTGCGCCACCTCCAGGACACTTGAGGCCTAAAGGCCATAATGCCCCCACAGTCTGCCCCATAGAGCGACCGGGAATACCCAAGAGGACCCACACCACCGCCACCAGCACCCCAGGGAGAAGCCAGCTATACTTGCTGCGACCCGTTTCAGCCCTCCTGCTGCTGCTGTCAAAGAGGCTGCTGCTGCCACTGCTGACTCGTGCACCGCCGATCAGGAAGAGAGAGAACTGCGCCAAAAAGCAGACGTTTTTCCTATCCAGGGGACCAAACAAAAATGGCTGCCGAACGGTCACAAGAGGCAAAATGGAGGCAGACACCGAGAAAATAATGGCCGGGGGGGATAGCGATGGGGGTGGAGAAAGGTGCGGGAGGGGTAGGAGAGGGGGACACCCAGGCCACCTATACCCCACACCGTGGGTGGGACCGCTAGCCTCACCCCCATTTGCACCCGTGGGGGGGGGGGGCAACTCACCCTTCTCGACGGGCGTAGTGGGTAGCACTTCCTCCCCCCAGATGGGGAGGGATGCCGCCGGCCATGCGACCCCTGGACGCGAGCTGCAGCCTGGTCACTGGGTACGCAGGTGGGGCGTTTAACCCACCAGCCCCCCGCACGGAACGGGGCACAATGCGGCGGACCCCGCGTACTGCCAAGGGTGGCTCGCATCCGTCGGCCGTGCTGGGTAGATTTCCAGGATTCTTGATATCCAGCATATCACCCAGCTGGCTTCTTGATTGTATTCTTCATCAGATAGCTTGAGCAAAAGAAAAGAAAAAAATTGGGGACCCGCAGATCCCAGCAGGGAACCAGGTCTAACACATTGCACTAGGCAGAAAAGACTGGTGTGCTTTGCAGGGCGGAGGGGTTATACACTGAGTGAGGATGGCCACCTGGGAGGGGCCAGCCTTGCTTTTCTGAACTTCGTTCTGCCTAGTCTACTCCTAGTAAAAGGTGCATAAACCCCACGTGTCATGAATAAAGAGGCTGCGTCTGTGGATGAACGTAAGAAGAAACAACCTCTTTTGAGCAGGAAAGGAAGGGCCCTTCTAGGCTCCGGGAGCAACGAACTCTTCCCCCCAGTGTAATCCTTGATCTCATCCAGGGAAGCCCCAAAAAGATGACCAACCTCAAACGGCAGGTCCGTTAGGCCCTTCTTTGACGCCTGGTCCCCCAACCAACATCTAAGCCACAGCAGACATCTAATGAGGACTACGAACACGGACAGTTTCGACAGCATGGGAGCCCTGTCGAGGGCCACATCACAGAGGTACTAAAGACCCTGAATCAGCTGGTCCGCCATCTGCACAGGTTCCGGCAGGGCCTGAAGAGTCACCAAAGCCTGGTGCACAATGGCAGCCCATACCGTAAGTGCCTGTGCCGTCAGCGCCGGCCTCATGGCTGAACCTGCGACCAGGAACATTGCCTTGGATAATGCCTCAGTCCTCCCATCAGCCGGGTCCTTAAAGGATGGAGAGCCCTCCATCTGAATAGTGGTCGCCTTGTTCAGACAGACCACCGGCGGGGTCCACCGTTGGAGACTTCCACTTCTGCAACAGGGTATCCTCAAAAGGGATAGCGCACAGAAAACGTTTAGGCATGGCGAAAGAGTCCTGAAGTAGTAGTCACTCCTTGTAAACAAACTGATCAAAGTATGACAAATAAGGGAATAACTTAGACGTCCGGGCCGGCCTATGCGACCCCAAAAACGTACGGCACCCCCTCTGTCGCAGCCGGGCCCAGCTTCAGCATCTCACGGACCGCTGAGACCAAGGAGCCCACCAGAGCCCGCTCACGAGCTGTGGTGGACCCTGAGGGCTCATCCTCATCAGAGGGGTCCCCGAGCTCGCCCTCCGACAACTCCAGGGGGGTCCCTGACACAGCGGAGCGCCCCTCAGGCTCCGAGTCCTCAGAGGACGGGGGAGGGGGTGGCCGTTTTCTCGCCACCCCTCGGTCACGGATCGGCTCCACCCCGGAGAAGAATTTTTCCAGGATGGCTGTCAATTTGTCCAGCGGAACCACAGGTCCCAGCGCTCCCTGATCCCCACCGGAGACTCCTGGCTGGGAAGCACCTGCTTCAGCCACCATTGCACCGCACCCCAGAAGACACCCACCGGCCAGACTGGACCGTGCATCCCACACCACCCCTCAAGCTGCTGCACTAGGGCCCCAGAGGCTCCCAGGAGGACTCACCACACCGACCCCGGATGCTGCTGTAGCTGCCTGTAACCACCCTGCTGCTGCTGCTTCACGTCCCCCACATGTAGGATGGCTCTTCCGGTGCCAAAAGATCCAGGGCCGCCCATCCAGCCAGCAAATCTGAGGGCAGGACGCGGCGGACCACGCAAAGATGGCCGCCGTATGCACTAAAGGCCAAAACAAGTCTGGAGCCTTGTAGTAAAAGGGGCACACCCTAGGATGCAACTGTTCATGGTGGGATTATAGGTCTAAAACTAGAATCACAGAGTGTGGCAATCTTTTTTCAGCAATGTATGGGCTACATTGACATGTTGATAAATATAACCCATCATGTTAAGCTTGCTTATAAAAGCAGAAAATCTCTTCTATGAGTGTTGTTAGGACTACACGGAGCCTTGAAGGAGCCTAGCTCCTGCAGTATCTGGGAAAGATTATTTAAAGTGTTACTAAACCCAGGACCATGCATTCACTATATCTGGTCTCCCACAGTACACGAAATGCAACTATTTTAGTAAAACTGCTATATACCTTTTCTCATCAGCAGTATATAGCAGCCTTGTGACCTATCAGTGTCCGGTCGAGCACTGGTTAAATAAAGCATGTCGGAGAAGTTTTCATTCTTCTGTCTATCCCAAGGGGCTGCATGAAAGTGGACAATGCTGACTGGCCCTGTGCTGATCACATGCACCCCCCCTCCAAAATAAACCACTAACAATACACACCAAATTGAGCTTGTGCAGAGTGTCCCCAAGGCTCTGTACTATCAGACTTGATTAGGGACAGTGGAAGAAAGGGAGGTTCAGAGAAGACAGGAACAGCCTTTATCACAATGCGCAGGAGTAACCCCATAGGTTCCACTGAGTATAATAAGCATGCTTTACTGCATATACAGACTGCTTTTACTGTTGTGGGTTTACTAACAGTTTAAGGCCATGAGGGGATATGCATCGTTCAAGGGTCCACATGTAGAATTTGAAAAGTCCTGGTAATACTTCCTTAACTACTTCAGCCCCGGAAGGATTTCCAGCTTTAGGACCGGAGCCCTTTTTGCGATTCGGCGCTGCGTCGCTTTAACTGAAAACTGCGCGGTCGTGCGACGTTGTACCCAAACGAAATTTGCGTCCTTTTTTTCCCACAAACAGACCTTTCTTTTGGTGTTATTTGATCCCCTCTGCGTCATTTCTGATCGCCGCTATAAACAAAAGAAGAGCGACAATTTTGCAAAAAAACCCAAATTTCTTACTTTTTGCTAAAATACAAATCCAAAAAAAAAAAAAAAATAAAAAAACATTTTTTTTCACCGTTTTTGGCCGATTTATATTCTTCCTCATATTTGCGATAAAAAAAAAAAAATCGCAATCTGCGTTTATTGATTGGTTTGAGCAAAAGTGGCCGCGTTTACGGATGATGAGAATTCATTTTTGGGGTTTTTATTTTTTACTAAAAATGGCGGCGATCTGCGATTTTTTGCGGTACTGCGATATTTCAGCGGAGTAAATGTGTCATTAGTCACGTAAAAATATCGTGACTAGCGACATATTTACGGTTACCAGGGTTTTTTCACAGTTTTACCAGGCTGTACAGGCGACTTTATAGCGTCATGGCGTTTTTTAGCGTCTAGCGGCGGTAAAAATCATTTTTTATTTTTGGGGTTTTTACTTAAGAGTAGTAGGCATTTGCGCCGGTGAAAACGAGTTTGGTTAGTTATTTGCGTCTAACGCTAAAAAAAAAAAAATAGCGTTTATACTCCTTCTTATATTTAGCCGGTTTTTGCCACTTTTTTTTACAAAAAAATAAAAAAAAAAAAAAAACCTAAACATAAAATCGTTTTTCATTCTTTAAACCCAAAAAAACGTTTTAACAGCGAGAAGAAAACAAATATCGCCGCTAGTCTTTACTGCGTCTCCCCTAGTTTATTGTGGTTTTCTTTCCAGACAAACACCCTTTTTTTCCTGCGTTTAAAGCAAACCCATGTTGCAG
>BLSH010047720.1:392557-429442 GCA_018402905.1 Glandirana rugosa | reverse complement strand
AAAAAAAAAAAAAAAAAAAAAAAAAAAAAAACTACAAATAGATGAATACCAAGAACGGTTAAACGCTATTAAGCAGAAAATGGACACCCATTCTCCTAGCACACTCGCAAACAACACAAACACAAAAAAAAAACCACTGAATATTATTGGTAGTAGGAGGGGTTATACTTGGCTAGCCAATTGACTGTTTGCCAGTGATCAAATTCTTAATGTGTGTGGCAGTTTAATCTCAGTTATTGTTCCCTGTAAATAATGAACGCAGTGTCCCTAACAAACAAGAAAATTTATATTTTTGGTTTGGGCATGCTTGAAGTACAAAGATGTCAGAAATACGGACCTCAAGAAAAAAAGAAAAAAAAAATATTTAGGATTCACAATTTTCTTGTTCTGCTAACATTTATAGGAGTATAAAATATACCTGTGCACTGCCCTCAGATGTACGCTTGTTTGCTGCTGGCTCTGTTGCAGAAGCCCGACCACCCTGTAAATCTGAAAATGAAGTATAACATACGAGACAGATACTTTAGGATTGATTTTAACTACATTGAATTAACCTAAAACATTACACAAATCTAAAGTGTGTGTTAAACCAAAATAAAGGCACGGGACCTGTCTCCCCGGCACTGTCCACCCCTATTGCCGGGCCTTTGCCGAGACATACACGGTGCATGCGCCGTAACTCCAAAGCATTTTGGAGAGGGAATATCTCCTAAACCGTACAGGTTTAGGGGATATTCATTTTACATACAGGTAAGCCTTATAGGCTTACCTGTAGGTAAAAGTAGTAAAATTGGGTAGACAACCGTTTTAACTGCCGAAGTTCGTGTCAATCAGCAACATATCACTGAGTACTCAGCTAAACTGACTGATTTAGAAGATCGTCTGAGACAAAACAATCTTATATTTATCGGTTTTCCAGAGGGTACGGAGGGCAAAGACCCTGAATGATTCATGGAACAGTGGCTCCAATCTGTGATGCCGACAGACTCCTTGTCTGCCATGTTTGCTATTGAAAGAGCTCACCGCGTCCCTTACCTTCTGAAGCGCAACCCAGACCCATTTTGCTGAAAAATACTACATTTGAATAAAGAAAACATCCTTTGGTCAGCTAGATCTTTGGGTGAAGTAACCTATAACTGCAACCGCATCTCCATATTTCCAGATTTTTTGGCGGCCACTCGAAGAGCTGCGTTCACCGCTGTCAAAAGCTGATTGAGGGAAAAAAGCCTCTCCTATAGCATTATGTATCCAGCGAAACGTTGCGTTATTTCGGATGGCAAAGTCCAGTTTTTCACCTCTCCGATGGAAGCTTCCGATTGGCTGGATCAGGTGAAGTGACTTCATGGAGCTCTGCGACAGCTTCATTGGCCATAGGGCCTTTCCTAAGATGATCATTGGCTATATGTTCCTTGGTCGGCCGGGTGGGGGGAAAGCGGGGTTTTTCCGTTAAGTTTACACGGTTATGTTATTGCCAGAGTCAAAACCATTTACCGTATATACTCGGGTATAAGCTGAGTTTTTCAGCACGTTTTTTGGGCTGAAAAAGACCCCCTTCGGCTTACACCCGAGTCAGTGTCTGTGGGTGATCAGTAGTTTCACATTAAACAGAGCCGTGCTGCTTCTAAGAGCTGTTCTGTGCTTGTAACTGAGTAATCACATTGGAATGTAGAGAATGCTGAGAGGTGTGTCAGATTTTCAGCTTGATGTCGGCAGGTGGTCGGACAAACTGATGTAAGCAGCACAGCTCTGTTTAATGTGAAACTACCTTACTCATCCCTTATGTGTCCTGGCTCCCTGTCCCCCTGTCCTGGCTCCCTGTCCCTGTGTTCTGACTGCTGCATTTCGCACCCTAGGCTTATACGCAGGTCAATACGTTTTCCCATTTTTTTGGGCAAAAGTAGGGGGTCGGCTTATACAAGTATATACGGTATATGCTTCTATGTCTACCTGGGACATCATCAATATGTTGGGCCTTATGCTGCCGATGCCCATAGCTCTCCTAGCCTACATTAATACTTCCACACATGGAAATGGCACTTAACTTGATCTCCTGGAATGTCAGGGGCCTCAACGATAAAATTAAGCAGTCTCTGGCTTTTGTTCAACGAAAAAGAGCCAAGGCCCAGGTCATTTTTTTATTTACAGGAAACCCATCTGTTGGGCTCCAGAGTGATAGCATTAAAGCACCCTCATATTGCCCACGCTTTCCATGCTACCTACTCATACTCCAGGGGGAGTATCCATTCTACTTACTAAAGCTTTTTCAGTACAAATTGAGGTGGTAATAACAGCCCCGGATGATTGTTATCTTATCGTCATGCTTAAATACTTAGATGCTTTAAGCAATGTCTATTTACCTCCTCAATTTGATATTGCCAGACTGCTGGCATGTACTAATAGACTTTTGCAGTCAGCTCAAGGTACCATAATTATGGCAGGAGACTAATGCCACACTATCCCCCACACTTGACAGGTTGAGAGAGACACGACCCACACGCATGGCCTTAGGTGACTGGATGGAGAGCTATGGGTGGGTGATAATACGGCGATGTTAACATCCAGATCAAAAAATTCTCTGGTCATTCTGCCTCTAATAAAACGCTATCAAGGATGGACATGGCCTTTAGGCAACCGGAAGACCTTAACTAAAATGATATCTATACAATATGTGCCAAAAGCCATCTCAGATCATGCTCCTTTGAGCCTAGAAATACAGGTCTCAACCCTGGTGGGGTTGCGTACATGGCGCATGAGCCCTTTTTGGTAAACAGACCCAATGGTATTGTATAAATGCAAGGAAGACATGAGACAGTTCTGGATTAACTAGGGTGGATTTGATTTACATTAAGTCGATTTAAATTCAAATTTAAATCAGGATTTAAATCACTAGTAAAAAGGCTCAATTTAAATCATTTTTAAAGAGCAACTGTCATCTCTGTCCCGCAGAGGCTTCTCCTCTGACCTGCTGTTGACTCACCGACAGTCCCATTCACTTTAATGGGATGGCTGGTGAAGCGGCAGTGGAAACAAAGTGAAGGACGTGGCAGCAGCAGGTGAGTGGATGCCCGGTAACAGGCACTGCCATGATGGATCTGAAATGACAGGTGCTCTTTAAATGTAAGGGCTTCTTCTTGCTGGTAGTTAGAATGTTTAATATTTGCAAAAAAAAAAAAAAAAAAAAGTTTCCTATTTAGAATAAGCGGTCAGGTCAGTAAAACAGTAATATCAAAACCGATTCAGTTTGTAGTGTACATAGATTTGCAAAACAATGGGATAAAGGAATATTCCTGAACTTTGTTTTATTTCATGGTTACTGTGAAATTGTGTCAATGCATCAATGCAGTGCATGTTCTCAGCTTGCAGAGCTTGGATTCACTAAATGAGTTCAACAAAAATGTAAATATTGCAGAATATACAACCTCATGCTACATAACTAAGCTTCATTTCATGCTTCATAAACCAAATTATTACTGTATCCTAAATAGAAAACTATCTTTAGATTTTTACTCCAAAAGCATTTTATTAAAATAAATTTGATAAAAATAAAACTGATTTAACCACTTTAAGACCGGGCCTCTTTTTGGAGTTGGCTGGTTACAAGTTAAAATCAGTTTTTTTACTATAAAATTACTTAGAACCACCAAACATTATATATTTTTTTCTAACACCCTAGAGAATAAAATGGCGGCCATTGCAAAACTTTATGTCACACCGTATTTGCGCAGCAGTCTTACAAGTGCGATTTATTTTTTAAAAAAAATTCAGTTTGAGTTAAAAAATAAGACATTAAAGTTAGGTCAATTTTTTTCCATATTGTGAAAGATCATGTTACGCCAAGTAAAATGATACCCAACATGTTATGCTTCAAAATTGCGTCCGCTCGCGAAATGGCGGCAGACTTTGCAACATAAAAATCTCCATTGGCGACGTTTAAAAAATTCTACAAGTTGAGGGCGTGTCTGGGCGGACTCCAGAGCGAACGCATAGGTGAGGAGCTCAGAGTGTGGCGGACTGAATCCAGCTCCATCCTACATCCGCTGCACAGGATTCTCCAACAGGACCGACCAGCCAGCTAAAGCCGGCACTAGGCAACCCTGGAGCCGCTTCGCACCCACCCGGCCGGAGAGGCAGATCTGCAGTTCGGGTCTGGCGCAGCGCGCCCGCTGCCATCTTGCTACACCCGCCAGCGGGGAAAAAACCTCTCCAGCAGCCTCCGCAGTAAGCCACGCACCTCGCAACCTTCACCCACAGCACCCCAACAGTCAGGGGGACCCCAGCAGGATACAGCCCGTACCTTATGCCCTGCACCCAGCCCCGGAACAGACCCGACATACGGCGGCCGCCACCATCTTGAGGCCTAAATAGGCCGGTTCTCTGACACGGAGCCAGCATCAATTACTGCATGCTCACCCACAGATTGAGGGTCTCATGAAGTGAAGTGGCCCTGCTGGTAAGGCCACATCACCCTTCCCATAGCCTGGGTGTGAAAACTAACAGGGGGCAATTATTGGTATCCACTTCAGCCACCACCACCTTATGGAACCCCCCACACACTTCTATACCCAGACTCTCTGGGATTAGCTTGCAGGCCAAACCTTCTAACTAGGCTTGCTGAGGTGTAATCTTCCCCAAAGTTTACTAGCCCGGACTGTGGCCTGCCCAGGCCTGCCTATTACCCTGCTAAGTACTACTTCTACCACACAACTGCATCAGTTAAAATGTCCGCCTGAAACCCTGCCACACTGGGACTGAACTAGCCGACTATCTACGGTTGTACCTACAGTCTGCCATCTACTAGTTGCAACAATTCTCTCAATCATACAACCCCCTAAGGGGAAATGTCTTCAAGCAAAAAAATCAGGCATTAAAACGAAATCTAAAACGATACGTGAAGCACTCACACAAGCCACCCTTAAAATGGTGTCACAACCATCTCACCAGATGACCTCTGAACCTGCCCCACAACCTGGGTGCCATCATACCCCACCACATGTTAGCGACCATTCCAGTGCTATCATACCAACTACCAATGCTGCCCCAGGATCTCTCAACACACGGAACTCCTAAACCAGTTCGAGCAGATGCTGCTGTGGGCCCTACAACATACATCCGATTTAATCACAGATAAGCTGACAAGAGAGATTCGGGAGGTTGGCCGCCGGACCTCAATCCTAGAAGAGAAAACAGATGACTTACAAATGATCACCGCCAACCATGAGGAAGACATAGAAGCACTAAAGTCAGAAAAAGCCAGCCTCCAGGCCCGTTTGGAGGACTTTGAAAACAGAGCCAGAAGGTCGAATATACGAATCAGGGGCATTCCTGAATCAGTCGAAGATCTTCAGTCCACAATTACGGCCCTGTTTCAAGAACTGGCCCCCTCCATTCCTATTGATAGGTTAGAAATGGACCGTATTCACAGATCATTAGCTCCACGTAAGGATGAAGGCCCTCCCTGGGACATCATCACAAAATTGCACCTTTTCCGCACCAAACTCATGGAGGCAGCCCGCAACAAGCATAATCTCTCATTCCAAGGTTACAGATACCAGCTGTTCCATGATCTCTCACACCAAACCTTACTCAGGAGGAGAGCCTTGAAACCCCATCTACAAATACTACAACATTGAATCACCTATAGATGGAGTTTTCCTTTTGCGGTCAAATTTGCCTACAAAGGTTCTTCCTTCCACTGCAAATCCGAAGAAGACATTATCTCGGCCTTACGTGAATTGAGACTTCCAATTCAGGACCCATCTCCAAACTCTTCCAAGAGACGTGCGACCTCTAATTCTCCAAGGAAGCCCCAGGACAAGTACGGCCCAACTTCCTGGATGGCAGCACACAAAAGAAGTCGCCTTACTTACGCTACACCAACCGATCTGATGGAATAAAAACATTTCTTCCTTTGTTTATTGCTCACCGTGTCTCCTAGTTTAAGAAGACCTACTGGTCCCAGCCACTAACACAGACACCCATGATATGGGTTGGGTAAACCTTTAATAACTAATTGTTTCTCTCAACAGGTACGAACATTTCTGTTGAACTTAGAACCCAATGCTCCTATTAAGTATGCTCTATTACCCCTTTTGCCACATACAATAGCCCCTGGGACTCACGAGACACTATAGGTGTGCGACAAATTGAGACCCTTCCTCCGCAACCCTAATATGCATGTAAAGCACATATATGGTGCATGGTGAGTTAAGCCCATCATGAAGGCATAATTTCAAATCTGTACAGGCGATCCCGGGCCTCGGAGCGTTACCTTGACCCTGATACCCCCTTAAAGGAGGTTGACTTGCCAGTTATAAGTTATGAGATGGACGCTCGACCATGGCCCTGGGATTGTCTCTACTGATTACGCTAGAATGGTACAACCTCTTATATTAATGTATTTTGTTACAACTATTTAAGTGAGTGGCTATCCAGTTCCCAGTGACAGTCCACTGTCCCTCATTCGTTCCTTCGCAATCCGGACCTGTGCACCGGGTTGATCGAGGGCCAGAAAATCCCTCGGTTGGACACTTCTGCCCTCCTTGGGATTTTCCTGCTCCTGGTTGGAGCACTACTGTCAGTTAATTCTTTACCACCCACGTGTTTCTGTTATCGAGTTGTATTTTTTTCAGTGACCAGTATTATACTCGTATTTCCGACTAGCAACACATTACGTTAGTCATCTTTTACCCGCTGCATTTACTTACTTCCCCCCCATCCACCTCCGCTCTTTGAGTCTTCTTTTAATAATTTTTTTTTTTTTCTCTTCTTCTCTTTTCTTTCTCTATCTCCTTCGACTTATCTCTGGGGGAGGGACCCTCGGGAGTAGATCCTACTATACTGAACATAGTCCCACTAATCAACTCTCATGGCCCCACTGCGCGTCTTGACACATAACGTTCAAGGCTTGAACGAGCCAGTTAAACGCAACAAAGCTTTTCGCACCTACGCATCAACCGAGGCCCATGTGGTTTGCCTACAGGAGACGCACTTCTCTACCCATTCTACTCCGAAATCCCTCGCGCGCCAATACCCGCAAGTTTACACAGCCTCAGCGCCTAAGAAACAGAAGCGTCCTGATTGCGTTCCACACCACAACACCATTCACACTGCACACCGAGATAAAAGTAGGAATCTGCCTTCTGGGTCTTTTATCTGGCCTACTCCTAGACCAGGAAGTCACCATAGTCTCCTACTATGCTCCAAACGCTAACCCAATCCCGTTCCTCTCACATCTATTCCAACTTATAGACTCCCACAAACGGGGGACAGCTATTATCTGTGGAGATTCTAACCAAGTCTTATTCCCGCCCCTAGACAAATCCCCGGTACCCGCGACACCCGCTCGCCTCTCATATAAGCAACTCTTGGAGTCCCACTCCCTAGTCGAGTCCTGGAGAGAGCATAATCCAGCCAGACGCCAATACACACATTATTCCCACCCACATAAATCTTTTGCACACATAGATCATATCTTCGTCAACATAGCGACGGCCGCATTGATCACAGACTCCAGCATTCTCCCTAGCACTTGGTCTGAGAACAATGCAGTAATCACCTCTCTCTCTTCCCTGGTCCCAACTCCATCACAAAGGAGTTGGACTATGGATGACAGCCTCTTAGCGAATGCAGCGCACAGGCAAACTCTTTCCAACGCACTCCAGGAATATATATCCACCAACTTGACCCCTGATATGGACCCTCTTACCATATGGGAAGCCCACAAACCCTATATAAGGGGTGTTTGCATGAGTCAAACGTCCCATGCTCGGAAAGAATACAATAAACGCATAAAGCAACTTGAGAAGGCATATCGAGCAGGCACAGAGCAATTTCAGAACATCCCATCCCAAATTAACAGAGAATTGTTTGAAAAAGCAAGATTGGAATTAGATATAAGTCTAACAGAAATGGCGGAGAAAAAGCTTCGTAAAACTAGATATACTATATACATGCGGGCTAATAAGCCTGATACTTTCCTCGCCTTAGCACTCCGCAGAGCGGACTATACACCTAAACCTATAAGGCTGAAGGTGGCCTCCAACGCATACACCAGCAATCCTCTGAAAATCTTAAATGTCTTCAGAACTTTACAGCGGCTCATCCCAGCTCAACCAAACTGACCTAGATTCCCTGCTTGCAGATACCCGCCTCCCGTCTCTCACTCAAGACCAAAGAGCAGCCTTAGACCAACCATTGAGAGTAGAAGAAATAACTACAATTAAAACCCTGAAACCCCACAAACGCCCTGGCCCAGACAGCCTGCCACCTACTATAAACGTTTTTCGGACATATTGGCCCCACTTTTAGTGACCGCTTTTAACTCCCTCCTCAAGGGCAACTGTTTCAGACCCAAGACCCTCACAGCTTCTATCTCTA
Organism: Glandirana rugosa; assembly: GCA_018402905.1. Taxonomy (NCBI): domain Eukaryota; kingdom Metazoa; phylum Chordata; class Amphibia; order Anura; family Ranidae; genus Glandirana; species Glandirana rugosa. The sequence continues at coordinate 421,066 of BLSH010047720.1, read as the reverse complement.
TGATCCCCAAACCTGACGATACCGCCTGGTCAAACTACAGGCCTATCTCGATACTCAACCTAGACATAAAAATTCTCGCCAAAACACTTGCTACCAGACTACTACCAACCATAGGCACGCTAATAAATAGAGATCAAATGGGATTTATCCCCTCTAGACAAGCTGGCGACAACATCCGCATATGCGGCACACGCGAGATGCATCCCTGCATGCTTCCTTTCGCTTGACATATGTAAGGCATTTGACTCTCTAGCCTGGCCTTATCTGCACTCGATCCTGCTTAGATGGGGTTTTGGTACGAATTTCCTCACCTGCATTTTAGCTCTCTACTTTAATCCCAAAGCCTACGTCACTTATTCCGGTTTTCGCTCCGACCCTTTCCCCATTCACAGAGGTACCCGACAAGGTTGTCCCCTCTCCCCCCTCCTATTTGCTCTGGCGGTTGAACCATTAGCAACCCTAATACGAGAAAATCCCAATATCACCGGCCTAGAGCTTGGAGGCCACCACCACAAACTCTGTCTGTTTGCTGACGACGTATTGCTATTTATGACGTCACCACTGACATCAGCCCCAAACTTAATGAAACTATTAGCTGACTTTGGCCAGATCTCTGGACTTCACATTAACCCCCAAAAATCAAAAGCTCTAAACATCTCCTTGCCACCTACTCTGTACGCCCAACTCAGGGAATCTCTTCCCTTTTCCTGGTCTGCAACACATCTCACCTAACTGGGCATTAAGTTCACCCCTGACCCAGCCGACCTGTATGCTGCCAACTACCCCCACATGCTTGGTCACCTCACATCTTTAATGTCCAAATGGACATCTCTTCCTCTATCATGGCTTGGAAGAATTACGGTCATTAAAATGTCCATCCTCCCTAAAATCTTGTATTTGTTCAGGGTTCTACCGGTCAATGTCCCACTGCATTACCTCAGAATACTGCAACGCAGGGCTTCAGCTTTCATCTGGGGCTCTAGCAGACCACGCCTACCCCCCCGAACCCTTTATATCCCTTTCATAGGAGGAGGGCTGAGTGTTCCCAACTTCACCAAATATTGCCAAGCGGCTCAGCTGGCTATACTACCCAAATACCATGCCACTAAAGAAATCCCCCCTTGGGTAGCCCTAGAATCAGTTGATCTCGACCCACTCTCCACCGCAAACCTCCTCTGGCTGCCCACATCGCAGCACTCTGTCACTAACCCAATCACCGCACATAGTTTGAGGGTCTGGCATAAGCTTAGGACGCATTTTGGCCTCCAATCCCCTCATAACCCTCTTCTCTCCTTCATGCATAACCCAAGCTTCTATCCAGCTTGGACGCCCCCGAACTCCTTCTCTACCTGGACTAAAGCAGGACTCCTGCGGGCGCGTCATCTTTACATCGACACCATCAAACCCTTTCAAGCCCTATGCGACACTCACCGTCTACCCCCCATGGAATTCTTCAGGTACTTGCAAATAAAGCACTTCTACTCGCAATACCCCCCCCCAGATAGAACTTCCCCATCATTATCGATATTTGAACAAGCTTGCCACTCTGACCCCCACAAACGGGGTCTTATTTCTGATATATACTCTCTACTCTTATCCGCCCCTACCGCAGCACCTCCAACATATACTGAGAAATGGGAGAAGGATCTACCTACCTATACTGATGACAAACTGGAGCCAAATCTGGCAGGCCACCAAATCGGCCTCACCCAACATTGCTGCACTAGAGGCCAACTATAAGGTTCTCACTAGATGGTACCTGGTTCCTTCTAGGATTTCCAAATTCCACCCGAGATACTCCCCAGCATGTTTCTGGGGTTGTCCCGAACGGGGCACTCATATGCACATTTGGTGGGATTGCCAGATAGTTCGCACCCTATGGTCAGAAGTTTTCCAACTCCTATCTCATATCTTTGAAACACCACTAACACGGGGCCCAGTTGTTTCTCTCCTGAACGGCAAACCACACAAACAATTGATTGCCAAAGCCTGGAAAACTTCCTCGTTATCCATGATCCCAGTCCACCACCGGATCAATCAGGGTTTTGTACACGCTAAAACTGAGGCTATATACCTCAACAAATTGCCACAATTCCAAAGGCTTTGGCAGCCCTGGATTGACCTAGGATTGCCAGTAAACTTCGATTACACGCTAATCACCAATAGATAAAATTGCGGCGATAACCCTTTAACAGAAGGGCATCGCAAGTCCGACGTCCCTTCCCTGGAGATCTCCTCTCCCACTGTCTCTTCGGTAATCTTCTCTTTTTTTTTTTCTCTCTTTTTCCTCCTCCCTACCCCTCTGCTGACTCTTATGTGGACGCTGGTTTGTGGGCTCTGCGAGACCCTGGTCCCCCCATTTATGATGGGCCAACTGTCAGATCCCATCGGGGGGCCCGCGGTCTCTGGACTCTATTAACCTCCCATGAGCTACCTCTAGTTGGCTTTTTGCCTCAAGCTCATAAGGGTCTACTAGACTTTCTATACTAGCTGAATAATGAAGAAATCAGATGCTATCTTTGACTAATGCAAATCGCTTAGATTTAAGTTGTTACACAGTTCTAGTTGATTCCCATTGCCAGTATGCATATTCTATGTGCAGAAGCTAGAGCTTCCGTATGTCTAGACTATATGCATCCATACTATCTTTTTAGTATTCATACAATATTATAACTCCTTTTCTTTTTTATGTTCTGATGTATATTGAAAACTTCAATAAAATACTTCAACAGAAAAAATTCTACAAGTTAGCAGTTTTGAGTTACAGAGGAGGTCTAGGGCTAGAATTATTGCTCTCACTCTAACGATCGCGGCGATACTTGACATATGTGGTTTGAACACCGTTTTCATATGTGGGCGGTAATTGCGTATGCGTTCGCTTCTGTGCGCGAGCTCGCAAGGACGGTGCGCTTTAATTTTTCTTTTTTTTAATTATTTTACTTTTTAATTTTTATTTTTACACTTTTTTTAACAAAAAATGTTGATCACTTTTTTTCCTATTACAAGAAATGTAAACATTCCTTGTAATAGAAAAAAGCATGCCAGGACCTCCCAAAATATGATATCTGGGGTCAAAAAGACATCAGATCTCATATTTACGCTAAAATGCATTAAAAAAAAAAAAGTGTCCCCTTTAAGAGCATTGGGCGGAAGCGACTTGTGACGTAGCTTCCGCCCAGCCATGTTATGGAGCCGGGTGAATGGTTTCAGCCGCTCACTCGGCTCACGGACACTGGGGGGTGGGGGGAACGGACGGACCCGATCATCTCCGCCCGCGGGTCCGGTAAGCAGCAAAGGTGACCGGAAAGCGGCGGGGGGGCACTTCTCCCACTGCTGATAAAAGTGATCTCCCGCCAAATCCGCCGCTAAGACCACTTTTATCAGGCGTAGAATCGCCTGCTGAAAAAAAAGATACTGGGGTTATGGTAGCTATCTGCTACCATAACAACGGTATTCCACTTCAAACTGCCGCCGTATTATGACGGCGGGCGGTCTGGAAGTGGTTAAATAAAAAAATCATATTTAAATAAAAAAAAAAAATAGGATTTTTTTTTTGACTCACCATAAAATCCTTTTCTCTGAGTTGATTGACGGACGCAGCCTCTATTCTTGACGTGTGATCTACCTTTCACTAGGAGTGGACTAGGCAGAACAAAGTTCAACTACCAGTAGACACAGCCCCTCCCAGGGGGCAGTCCCCTCCTGGTATAACTCCTCCATCCTGCTCTGCACAGCCAGTTCGTAACAAGCAGTACAAACTCATAAAAGAGAGGGGTGGGTGCTGCGTCCATCAATGACTCTCAGAGAAAAGGATTTTACGGTAAAAAAAACAAAAAAAAAAAACAAAACACAGAGTTAGACTTACCGGTAACTGTTTCCAGGAGTCTTGCAGGACAGCCCTTGAGAGATGGAGCTCATCACACCTGACAGGAAACACATTGCACAGCTCTTTAAAAGGCGGTCCCTCAGGCATCTGGTCAGTTTTATTAAAGAACCGAAGGACGGAGCTGAAAGACAGTTAAAAATCACACACCGCCTTATTTATGCATACAACAAGGGTGGGAACGTGCTGTCCTGGAAGACTCCTGGAAACAGAGTTACCGGTAAGTCTAACTCCGGTTTTTCCCCAGTCGTCTTCCGGGACAGCCCTTGAGAGGATACACAAGTACTCACTCTATTTAGTGGGGGACCACTGCTTGGAGGACTTTCCTTCCAAACGCCTGATCCTGACTACCCAACAGATCCAATCGGTAATGTCGAATGAATGTGGACATACTCGACCATGTGGCAGCCTTGCATATCTGCTCCGGCAGCACCGGCTCTTTCCGCCCAGGAAGTCGCTAATGCCCTTGTGGAATGAGCATTTAGCCCCTGCGGGGGACTCAAGTGTACCGCCTTGTAGCCCTCTGTTATAGCCATCTTGATCCACCTTGCTATGGTCCCTTTGGAGGCTTGTTTTCCCTTCCGGGCTCCTGAAAAAAGGACAAACAGGGTTTCCGATGATCTGAAACCCTTGGTGGCTTCCAGATAAGCTATTAGGCTTCTCCTCACATCCAATAGGTGTAACTGCTCCTCCTTATTGTTGGTTGGTTTACTACAGAAGGAGGGAAGAATTATGTCCTGGGTTCTATGAAATGCAGAAGAGACTTTAGGGATGAACGCTTGGTCGGTCCTGAGAGCAACCCTATCCTCCAAGATCTGCAAAAAAGGCTCTGATTGACAGAGCCTGTAGTTCACTCACCTTGCGTGCTGACGTATGGCTATAAGAAAAACCGTTTTAAGCGTAATCTAATGGACGCTTCTGATAATGGCTCAAAAGGGCCCGAGATGACCGCTTTTAAAACAATAGACAAATCCCAAGTTGGGGTTTTATGACAAATAGGTTGCATCCTGGAAACAGCTTTGCAAAATCTGTTTATAAGCGGGCCCTGCTGTAAAGATCGCTGTAAATAAACTGAGAGGGCCGCGATCTGCACCTTAATAGTGCTTAAGGCTAGACCCTTGTCCAGACCCTCTTGTAAAAAGTTCAGAATTACTGGAGAATCCACCTCTTCTTCCCCAGTTTCTGACAACCAAAGGTTAAACCTTCTCCAAACTTTTTTTTATAAATTGCCCTCGTAATGGGCTTACGACTCTGCAATAGAGTTTTAATCACTCTATCTGAAATACCCCTCGCCCTTAAGATCTCTGTTTCAGATGGCATGCTGCCAAGTTTAGCATGGCTGGATTGGGGTGAAGCACTGGCCCCTGCGTAAGTAGTTTCTTCTTGTGAGGGAACATCCAGTGAAGCTGAGTTGCTAGCGATAGAAGTGTTGAGAACCACGCTCTCCTTGGCCAGTAGGGCGCTATCAGGATTAACCCTGTATGCTCTGTTGTGAACTTCTTTAAAACTCTTGGGATCAAGTGAAGTGGTGGAAAGGCATAACAGATTGAAGCTCCACTCTGTCTGGAAGGCGTCGATCGCTATGGGCTGATCCCCTGGATTGAGAGAGCAGAAGCTTGGTACTTTGGAATTTGCTTTGTTGGCAAACAAGTCAACATCCGGTAGACCCCATTTGGTTACTATCTGAGCAAAGACCCCTGGATCCAGTGACCATTCCTCCTGAGAAATGGCTTGTCTGCTTAAGTAATCGACCATGACGTTTTGTGTTCCTTTGAGATGGATTGCTGCCAGGGATTCCAAATTCCTCTCTGCCCAGACGAAGATCTCCTGGGCTACATATCTCACGCTGGGGCTTTGAGTTCCGCCCTGCTTGTTTATGTACGCTACTGCTGTTATATTGTCTGATCTGACTTGTACATGTTGACCTCTGATCTGGTTCTGGAATGCTTCGATTCCCCTCGCCACAGCCTTTAACTCTCTGTAATTGGAGGGCCGCCGTCTATGTGACTGTGTCCAAACTCCTTGCGCCCACTGACCGTCCTGGTGGGCCCCCCAACCCCAACTGCTGGCGTCTGGTCAGTATGCGGGAAACTGGACATATCCATAGAACCCCATTCTGCAGATTGTCCTGATGTCTCCACCACAAGGCCTGTCTTACCCTTGATGGAATGACCACCGTATCCTCCAGGTCTTTTCTCCCTAAATTCTGAAGGAGAAAGGCCTGAAGTGGTCTCTGGTGGAATCTGGCCCTTTTGACTGCATGAATGGCAGACGTCATGAGGCCTAGTACGGACATAACTTCCCTTACGGTGACAGGAAGATTTGTTTGGACCCGTGCTATTCTCTGTATGAGATGGTCTATCTTTTCCGGTGGCAGTGAGATCTTCTGCTTGACGGAATTGATAGTGTACCCCAAAAATCGGATCTCCTGGGAGGGAAAGAGATTCGATTTTTCTGTACTTATTATCCAACCCAAATGTGCTAGCCACTCCTGTGCTATCCTTAGGTCCTCCTGAAGCCTTTCCCTTGTTGGCGCTATGAATAGCAGGTCGTCCAGATAAGGGATAACAGTTATCGATTGAAATCTTAAGGGTGCGAGTGTCTCTGCCAGGATCTTGGTAAAAATCCTTGGCGAGGAGGAAAGGCCGAACGGCAAGGCCCTGCTTTGAAAATGGTATACCCGTTCTATCTGTAATGCCAGTCGGAGGTATCTTTGGGAACTCTCTCTGATGGGTATATGCAAATAGGCATCCTTTAAGTCTATGGTCGCCATGAAGTAATCCTTTTGTAGCAGATTTCTGATTGAGTAAATAGACTCCATCCTGAACCTTTTGTACGGAATTACTTCGTTCAAAGGCTTCAGGTTTAGGATTAGCCGATATTTGCCTGAGGGTGTCTGCACTACAAAGACGTGTGAATAGAAACCCTCCCCCTCCTCCTGTTTTGGAACTGGGACCAGGACTCCCTGATCGACCATTTCACCTACGAGTAGCGGTAATGCTCTCGCTTTTTCCGGTTCCCTTGGCAGCTGGGTGACCAATATTCTTGAGGGGGGTCTTTTACTGAACTCTAAGGCGTACCCCTTCTCTATCACACCCTGGATGAAGCTGTTAGAGGTTATCTTTCGCCACCGTGGAAGGAATCTCTCCAACCTTCCTCCCACTTGGCCCATGGCATCATTGCTTGTACCCCTCTGCCTTGGTATTTTGGCTAGGAGGGTTAAAGAGCACATTGGCCCTCTGTCTGCCCTTCTGACCGGTCCAGTGTTTCTTGGGCCTACCCTTGTCTTGCGGGTTCTTCCATTCTTCCCTATTTTGTCCTTTATAGGGACGAAAAAACTTCCTGGGATAGAATTTCTTTTTGGTTGGGAAAGTCTTTTTCTTGTCGGCCGTTCGTTCTAAGGCCTCATCTAATTTAGACCCAAAAAGAAATTTCCCGGAAAATGGAACACTACAAAGTCGCAGCTTGGACGAGGTGTCTCCTGGCCAAGTTTTAAGCCAGGGGGCCCTTCTGGCTGCCACTGAGAGTGCGGCTGATCTAGCTGACAGCTTGACCGACTCCGTCGAGGCATTTGCAATAAACCCAATGCCTTGTATAGCATGGGAAATGATTTTAACAATTCATCTCTGGGGGTCCCTGCTATCAGGTGACCCTGCAATTGCTTCAACCAAAACTCAAAGTTTCGGGCTACACAAGTTGTCCTAAGGTTGGCCATTGCGGTGTCCCAAGATCTCTTGATTATATCCCCTCTTTTATCCATTGGGTCCGCCAGGTGTCCCATATCAAATACCAGGTCTGAGTGTTTTGAGACTTTTGCTAGTGGTGCGTCCAGCTTTGGGGTCTGATTACAGACTGAGTCTGGATTGTCGTGAAACGGAAACCTCCTCTTCAGACTGTTTGAGAAAAAGGGCCTTTTCTCAGGCTCTGACCACTCCTTTAAGACAAAGTCTGTCATGACCTTGTGTACCAGGAAAACCCTGGGCCTTTTCTTGTCCAGTCCCTGATACATTTTGTCATGTCTGGAGAGTGGGGCTTCCTCCTCTTTGATCTCCAATGTGTCATAGATAGCCCCTAGTAACTCATCCACTTCCTCTTGTGAAAGTTTAAACCTGTTGGTAATGGATGTTTCCTCCTGCCCTTCATCCTGTCCTGAGGACTGTGCAGAATCCGGGTCAGTGGAAAGATGTGGGTTCTCCCTGATGGCTCTCCTGAGCCTGAAGGCAAGCGAGTAGGTGAGATGGGCACCTGTGCTGGTTTGTCCAGGACTCTACCTGGCACATGAACCTCGGAAATTAGCTTTCTGAAAGATGAGAAGGTGGAATGAACCTCGTCCTTGAAAGAGCAGAGGAATTTACTAAATGGGGAATCTTCCTCTGTTTTTAGCACCCCTGCAATGCAGTTTTGGCATAAAGTCTTTGTATAGTTGGAGGGCAGTCTGGCGCTGCAAGCTGGGCATTTTCATTTGTCCGTCTTAGCAGCTGCCTTCTCCGCTTTAGAATGTTCTTTCTAGCGGAGAGGGTGACATAAAATAGGGACAGTTAAATGACACATCCATAAACGACCACCTGCCCTCCTAAGGTGCCCACCAGAGCTGCACTAAAGGGTCCCACAAGGCCTTTGCTAGCTCCCCACAACATACAAAAAATGTACACAGGAAAAGAGGTTCTGGCACCGCCAGCCTACCTGTGAAGAGCCGGTGCTGGCTTCACCCGAAGCGCGTGCTTCCATATTGAAAGTGTCCTCGGCGTCTGTAGCCATGCTGTGGCGCCTTTAAAATGACACTGGCCCGGCCCTCCCCTTCCTCTCTGCGCCTGGAGGTCGGAACTACTTCCTCCGGCACACGGTGATGACGGACGTCCGTCAGAAGTGACGCTCTGCGCTCTTCCGGCGTACGGCGTGTATTCAAAAACCAAAGGAGGGAAAAAAGCCTCCTTACGCCGCCGACATCCATCACCGCCGCCCGCTCCCTCGCCAGGCTCTGGAGAGAGTGAGGGGATGGGGATCTCCAAACCCATGCGGAGGGAACCCATGGCCAAAAGAGATTTTCCTTGCTGCCTCTGATGCGCTCTGCAGCTCTGGCAGGTAATCCTTTGGCTCTCGTCTCGCCTCCCCGGCAGCCCTTGAGCGGTGGAGCTCTCCCCTCCTTTTTCCTCTTTAAACGACCGTTCCTTGCAACATGTCTCCTCGGCTGAGGAAACAAAAAACTGACCAGATGCCTGAGGGACCGCCTTTTAAAGAGCTGTGCAATGTGTTTCCTGTCAGGTGTGATGAGCTCCATCTCTCAAGGGCTGTCCTGGAAGACGACTGGGGAAAATCCTATTTTCTCTTTCTTTCATTGACGGACGCAGCCTCTATTCTTGACGTGTGGGGACGTCCCAAAGCAGTGTCAAAAAGAGGGGTGGGCAACGCAACAACAACTGTACCCAACTGAAGAGCCCTCCGTGAGGAGCCATACCGCAGCCTGCAAAACCTTGCAGCCAAAAGCAGCATCCGAGGATGCGAAAACATCAACCTTGTAAAACTTAGAAAAGGTGTGCACTGAGGTCCAGGTGGCCGCCTTGCACACTTGAGAAACCGACGCCTGATGTCGAAAAGCCCAGGAAGTACTAATCGCCCTGGTAGAGTGAGCCGTGACCGGAAAAGGGGGCTCCTAGCACCGAACAGCATAAGCACGGGTCACCGTCTGTCTTATCCAATGGTAAATAGTGGCCGACGAGGCCGCCAGCCCCTTGTGCGGACCATACACTGTGACAAAAAGCATATCCGACCTCCGAAAGGGGGCCGTGGCTGGCAGATACACACGCAGAGCCCTAACCACATCCAGAGAGTGCAAAGCAACCTCCTTAGGATGAGACGGGAGCGGGTACAGGGAAGGGAGGACAATGTCCTCATTAACGTGGAAATTAGAAACCACCTTCGGCAAGAATGAAGGAGATGGGCGCAAAACCGCCTTATCCTTGTGTAGGACCAAATATGGAGACTTGCAGGACAAAGCCGCCAGCCCAGATACCCGCCTCGTGGATGTGTTAGCCACTAGGAAAGCCACCTTTTGCGAGAGCAGCAGCAGCAAGATTTCCCTGATATTTGATCCCGGATACCAAATTGAGGTCCCATGGCGCCAAGGGCGACCGAACCTGGGGGGAGGGGCGACATGACGAACCCCCTGAACAAAAGTGTGAAGCAAGGAATGCGTCGCCAAAGGACACTGAAAAAGAATCGCCAGGGCAGAAACCTGTCCCTTGAGAGTGCTCAATGCCAGCTTGTGATCCAGGCCTTGCTGAAGGAAGTCCAGCACCCGAGCCACCGAAAATGAACGAAAAAAGGAAGTCCACCCCCCCCCCCGCCTCACACCAGGCAATATAAGCTTTCCAGATGCGGTGATAAATCTTGCGTGAAGTGGATTTACGCACCTTCAGCATGGTAGGGATCACAGATTCCGAGAGTCCCTGATCCCTCAACACCTGGGATTCAATAGCCAGGCCGTTAAAGCCAGCGAGGGTAAAGCAGGGTGAAAGATGGGGCCCTGTGACAGCAGATTTTCGCGAAGAGGGAGCCAGGGGACATACACCACCATCCGCACCACATCGGCATACCAAGGACGCCGAGGTCAATCCGGCGCTACCAGAATGGTTGGGATCCCCTCTGCCTCTATCCTGCACAACATGCGTGGAAGCAGCTTGAGAGGGGGAAAGGCATAGAGGAGCCAGTACCAAGACCACGGAGCCACGAGGGCATCCATCACGTCTGTCAATGGATCCCTTGTGCTGCTCACGAAGGCCTGCACCTTCCGATTGAGCCGGGATGCCAGGAGATCCACGTCTGGCGTTCCCCACCCTTGACCGATCTGGTGGAACACTTCCGGGTGCAGGGACCACTCTCCCTGATCCAACTGACAACTTAGGTAGTCCGTCTGCGAGTTTGACACCCGGAATGTAGGCGGTGAGATTGCCGGCATGTGAAGCTCTGCCCACCTCAGAATAAGGGCAGCTTCCGCCACCGCTGCCGAGCTTCTCGTTCCGCCCTGATGGTTCACGTAGGTCACAGCCGTGGCGTTGTCCGACTGGACTCGAACGGGCCGACCGTGCAGCCTCCATGAGCAGTGGGAGGCGCAAAACCTGATCGCTCGAAGTTCCAGCACATTGATCGGAGACGGGACTCTACCAGAGACCAGCGACCCTGGGTCGACAGCAGCACCAGGACCCCTTCCCAGCCGGTCAGACTGGCGTCCATGGTGACCACCAGTCAATGCAAGGGGAGGAAAGACTTCCACAGCTCCAACTCCGGGTCCCACAGCCACCAGGCGAGGGAAACCCGAGTCTAGCGATCCAACCTGATCACCTAATCCAGGGACGACAGACTTGTCCCACCGCAGAAGAATCGCCCGCTGCAGGGACTGGGTGTGACTGGGCATACGGAACCACCTTGAAGGTGGACACCATGAGCCCCAACACCCGCATGCAAAACCGTAAGGAGGACCACCGCTGGGACAGCAGGGCCCGCACCGCTGCCCGTAGCGACAGCAATTTTTCCGGAGGTAGAAAAGCCCTCACTTGCTCTGTGTCCAAGATCAGGCCCAGGTATTCCAGCTGGCGCGACAGTCAGTGCCGACTACTGGAGATTGATCACCCATCCGAAGTCCCGCAGGGAAAAGAGTGATAGCCACATTGTCCCTCAGATCTGAGGCTGACTCCGCCCTAAGGAGAAGGTCATCGAGATATGCCACCACCGCTATGCCCCGCTGCCGCAGCAGAGCCAGCACAGGAGCCAAGAGCTTGGTGAAGACTCGAGGAGCGGAGGCCAGACCAAACGGAAGGGCCACAAACTGGTAGTGGAGGTCCCCCACCACAAAACGCAGGAAGCGCTGGTGACGAGCACAAATGGGAGCGTGCAGATACGCGTCCTTGATGTCCAAGGAAGGCAGGAAGTCTCCCTGGCGAAGCGCCGCCACCACAGAGCGGACAGACTCCATTCTGAACTTCCGCGCCCTCACAAAGATTGAGCCCCTTGAGGTCCAGGACAGGCCTGACCCCGTCCTTCTGTGGGACCACAAAGATTGGAGTAAAACCCGTGGAAACGTTCCACGGACGGCACCGGAACAATCACCCCCTGAGCGAGCAAGACTTGCACAGCACCCAACAGGGCCTGCCGATGCCCTGGGGGGAGCCTCAAATTGGAGGCGAAGAATCTGTCCAGGGGCTGGGTATGAGACTATCTAGTACCTGGAGGAGACCACCTCGCGCACCCAGGAGGTCCGAGATGCGGGAGGTCCACCGGTCCGCGAACCCCAGGAGCCGTCCCCCCACCAGAGCAACGGGCGGGGGCAACCCACCATGCAGAGGAGGACTTCTCGGGCTTCTGCTGCCAGGGGCGCTTCTGACCCCCCCCCCCCCCCCGCGGCAGTCTTGCCGGGCTGAGAAGCCTTGTACGCTGCCCGGGGCGCACAAAAAAAACCCCGCTTTTGGGTGGAGAAAGAGGGGCCCTGCCTACGACGGGGCTCCTTACCCCGTCTGGGCTCCAGGAGGAAGGTACTCTTTCCCCCTGTGAAATCCTTGTTGATCTCATCCAAAGACGCCCCAAACAGCCGACCACCCTGAAAGGGCAGGTCCGTAAGGCCCTTCTTTGATGTCTGATCACCCGACCAGCACCTGAGCCAAAGCAGACGTCTAATAATGACCGTAAAAATGGACAGCTTAGACAGCATGGGGGCCATGTCCAGCGCCGAATCACAAAGGTACCCAAGGCCCTGTACCAGCTGGTCCACCAGCTGCACAGATTCAGCAGGAACCTGGAGGGCTCACAAGTTCCGGTGCAAATTGGTCGTCCATTCAGTGAGTGACACTGCCACCAGCGCAGACGCCAGAGCCGGCCGCATGGTCGCTCCCGCCAACAGGAACATAGCTTTGGACACCGCCTCGGTCCGCCGGATCCTTAAATGATGAAGAGCCCTCCATTGGGATAGTGGGTCGCCTTTTTCAGGCATGCCACCGGCGGGTCCACCGTAGACAGTCTCCTCAAACAGGTAACGTACAGAAAAACTTTTCGGTATGGCGAACGAACTCTGCCCTGACCGGCTTATGCGAGCCAAAAGCGTACTCGCCTCATGCGCAGCCCCCGCCGGGCCCAACTTCAGCGACTCACGGACGGCGGAGACCAAATAACCCACAAGAGCCCTTTCACGCTCCACTGTGGCCCCCGAAGACTCCTCATCAGAGGGGTCATTAAGCTCGCCTTCTGACAGATCCAGGAGGATTCCCCACCACGCCCTGCCGTCCCCAGGATGTGCTGCCGCTGTCCTGCTGTTGCTGCCTCCGTAGCTGCTGCTGCTGTGCTCCGCCACGTGTAGCCGGGGGAAAAAACGGCACAAAGATCGGACCGCCCACGCTCAGCCACACAGATTCCCCACACGGCGGACCGAGCAAACCTGGCCACCGCATGCACTAGAGGCCGAAGCACGTGGCCGGCCATAGGAAAATGGCGGCCGGACCTCAGCAAAATGGCACCCAATCCTTTGAGTTTATATTTTTCTACTCGCCGGAGTGGACTTTGCTCGGTTGAATTTTGGCAAGCCTCAACACCAGAAAACCCTTTGGTTCCCGCAAGGTGCATATGCCAATATCTGATGCAAGTTCCTAGGAGAATACCACTTTTATGGCATATCCTCCTCCCCCCCCCCCCCCCAGGCCACTTTGGAACCCTCATGTGTTAGTCCTGAGAGGACTTTGCCCCACGTTCCCTAAGGGCCACTTCCTAATTTGTTGGGTCATGTGAAGTTATTCACCATTTTGTGCAAATAGGTTTTCCTTCCTCCCCTCTTTTACAAGTGGACTTACAACGTACTCTGTCCAGACTGACTGTTCCAGACTACGCCACTAGCTGGCGCCCTAGCCATATAGTGTTACTATTGGAGGTTCTGGTAATATACTGTCACGCCTTCATTGTGAGATGTTTGCAAGTCTTGTATATCTTGATGTGGTTTATCCTTGGATTCAGGGGGAGTTGCCCTTGGGCACGCACCCGCCATCTATTGGAATGTTACCATGGCTGCATTTTCTACCAAAGGCTTACTCCTCTCTTGGACTATAAGTGGGGGTTTGTAATCCCAATAAGCAGGGGGCCATCTTCCATTACTTTACCACCAAAAAGCCACATGTGGTGTGCCTCCAGGAGACACACCTGCGCCCAGACACTGTACATCTGCTGCGATCCCGCAAATTTCCCACACAAATACACACCACTCATTCCTCGTACTCCAGGGGAGTTAGTGTGCTGATATCCCATGAAGTGCCTTATGTTTGTTTTGAGCAGCAGGTGGACAGGGAAGGACGCTATATCTTCTTATTCTGTGAACAGAAAGGGTTTGTATGTATTGTGGCAGCTGTATATTTTCCTCCACCCTTCTCAGACAGTGAAGAAACTAGCACAATTTATGGCACTGCACCCCAGAATACCTGTACTGGTTCTGGGAGATTTTAAGCTTTTAGACCCGTAACTGGACAGGCTGGTGGCTTGGCCAAGTACTGCCTTCCATACACCTAGTAGAGCCCCATTTGCCACCTGCTCCTGGACTGCATCCTCCCCCAGCTTTCCAAGGGAGAGTGCAATGCCCTGGACTCCCCCATCACGTTAGAGTAGCTAACTGAAGCTTTAGCCATGGCCCCTAGACACAAATCACCGGGCTTGGATGGTCTCCCTGCTGAGGTGTATCTTAAATATGGGCATGTTCTGCTCCCTCCATTGCTTCAGGCATTTTGAGGCAGCTGACACGGGTGAACTACCTGACTGCATGCAAGAGGCCATAATTGTAGCGCTCCCCAAACTAGTAAAGGACAAAACTTGTCCCCGGACTCATATCCCTATTGAACAAGGATGCCAAACTTCTTACTCGGGTACTGGCTAATAGACTAGATCTAAATTTATTAGCAAATGAATCCAGCAATATCAGTCAGGATTCATTCCCACCCAGTCTACAGCAGACAATATAAGGCGTTTATTTTTGAACTTGCAGATACAGGCAGACAATCCTGGGGGTATGGCCATATCCTTAGAAGTGGCAAAAGCATTTGACAGTGTTGAATGGCCCTACCTCCTGGATATCTTATCTAGGTTTGGTATAGGAGGTCTATCAACTGGATTAGGGGGTCCTTTACTCTGCTCCAAATGCTAGACTTAATAATGCACTCTCCGCATTTTCCTTGCATAGGGGTACTCAGCAGGGGTGCCCACTATCGCCACTATTATTCACGGTGGCAGTGGAACCCTTAGCGATAATCATTCATCAACATCAGTCTATAAATCTGATTTCGTAGGGGCCCCCTAGAAGATAAGATATCCCTCTATGCGGATGATGCACTATTATATCTGGGTGATACAGGAGATTCACTATGCACAATAATGGAACGCATTTCAGATTTTGGTAATACATCAGGGTTTGCTATCAACTGGTCCAAATCGGTACTCATGCCCTTGGACCCGCTTACAGCACCCCTTCCGGACAGAGTGACCCAAATTGCCATAGTTGATTCCTTCAAATACTTGGGGGTAAGGTTATCTAAAGATACAGCAGATTACCGGTCACTTAATTTAGCTCCCCTGATGGACCGGCAGAAACTTAAAGGCAATAGTTGGTGCAAACTACCGCTTTCGGTAGAAGGCCGTGTAAATCTCAAAGATGGCGTGGGCCCCGCACTTGCATATCTTTCACAATTCGCCTGTGTGGATCTCAAATAAATGGTTTAAGCGTATTGACACCCAGTTCCGGGAGCTTATATGGAGACAGGAAAAAGCCCGAATAAGCTTGACTACCCTCCAGTATGGTAAGGACCAGAGAGGCCTGGCGGTCCCCAACTCCAAGATGTATTTCCTGGCTTCCCAGCTGTAACAGTTCGTGGGCTGGGAAACAACAGACAACTTGGACCCGGCCGCTCGGCTGGTGTCCTGGACTATTCCCGAGTGAACGCCCATATCACATCTGGAGACAGACCTCCTGGGCATACCCCACTCCTCGCCTACAGCGGATCGGCTTAGGAAGGTGTGGAAAACATCTAAAAAAGCACTGTCTGTCCGGCATGATGGAGTTCACTCCATTATGGCATAATCCAAAACTTTATGGAACTCAATAAGTTACAGGGGTTCTCCTTATGGGAAAAAGCAGGGGATACGGTTTCTCCACCAATTCTATTCTGGCGGTACCCTAAACTTTTGAGCAGCTACGTAGTGAATTAACGCTTTCCCATGGCCAGTTTTATCAGTACCTCCAGCTTCAGCACGTCCTACAGGCCCAGGAACGGGCAACATCTCTCTCAATGTCTTCCTCCCCCATGATACAGAGTCTTATTCAGACCACCTCCCGCAAGGGGCTGATCTCCCGCATGTACTCTGTGCTGGTGTCAGCCATCCAGAATCTCTAGCTGCATAAAAGTAGGTCTTCATGGGTTGAGGATATAGGGGGAGATAGACGATCAATGGGACATGGCATGGGAATCGCTCCCAGTGGTTTTGGTCTCTGCCTCCCAGAAACGTTCTCAGCTTTTCATTCTCCATAGGTCCTAGTGTACCCCAGCTAAATTGTTTGCATGGGGCAGAAGAGACTCCCCTCTGTGCCCAAAGTGTGCAGCTCATACAGGTGACTTTATACATATGACCTGGAGATGCCCCAAACCAACAAGATATCTGTCCGAGGTTGTCCAAACCATTACTGAGGTAGTCCAACTTCCTCTTCCTTTTACCCCACTGGTGTGCCTACTAGGGGCAGAGGTTTCCTAGAGGCATCTACCACATGATTACAAGATTACTGTATTTAGCCAGGAAGTTGGTAGCAAGATTATAGATGTCTCATGCATTACCTACTGAAGCCTAATGGATAGTGTGTCAACACCATCATTCTTAGAGAACAGTTGGCTTATCGTCACCGTAATGCAGCTAGGAAATTTTACCTTATCTGGCAGAACTGGCTGGCCAACACCTCGGTGGCCCCGGAAAAAAGGGATTTTATTAAAACTTACCGTAAAATTCTTCTCTGAGTTTACTGACAGACGCAGCTCTCCATTACGTGTGGGGTTTATGCTGGTCTCACTAGGAGTTAACTAGGCAGGGAAAAGAAACAGCTGGCCCCGCCCATGGGGGGCCGTCCTCTCTTCACACAAACCACCTCATAGCATAGCTCTTCAGTTCGTACACAAGCCGTACAAGAACAGAGCACAGAGGGGTGGGTACTGCGTCTGTCAGTGAACGGTAAGTTTTAATAAAATCCCTTTTTCTCCTATTGTTCACTGACAGACGCAGCTCTCCATTAGGTCTGGGGATGTCCCCAAGCTGTGTCATAAAGAGGGGTGGGTAAATGCTAACCGTACCCATATGAACCTCTAAGGAGGCGCCAGACGCGCCTACACTGCCGACTGCAAAATTTTGCGGCCAAAAGCAGCATACGAAGATGCTAGCACATCAACTTATAAAACTTAGTGAAAGTGTGAACCGAGGCCCAAGCGGCCGCCTTGCACACCTGTGACACCGAGACCTTGTGCCTGAGAACCCAGGAAGTGCTAACAGCCCGGGAAGAATGAGCCGTGACCGGAAAAGGGGGAACCTTGCCCCAAACAGAATACTCATGGGTCACGGGCTGTCTGATCCAACGAGAAATCGCAGCCAACGAGGCCACCAACCCTGTGCGCGGACCCTCTGACAGCCAAACAAGGCATCAGCTTTCCGAAAAGAAGCTGTAGCAGCCAAGTACACTCGTAAGGCCCTCAATACGTCCAAAGTATGCAACTCAATCTCTTTTGTGTGACGGACGAGGGCACAATGAAGGGAGAACAATATCTTCATTAATGTGAAAGGAAGAAACCACCTTCGGAAGGAATGAAGGAGAGAGTCGCAAGAACGCCTCGTCCCTATGTAGGACCAGGTAGGGAGACTTGCACAATAGTGCTGCTAATTCAGACACCGTCTGGCGGAAGTGATGGCAACTAAAAAGGCCACCTTCTGCGACAGCAATTGTAAGGAAATCTCCCTGATATTCTCATATGGCGGTTTCTGAAGTACAGAAAGCACCAAATTCAGATCCCACGGAGCCATCGGGGCCCTCACCCGAGGCGCCACATAGGTTGCACACCTTGTACAAAGGTACGAATCAACGAGTGCGAAGCCAAGGTCGCTGAAAAAGAATCACCAGAGCCGATATCTGGCCCTTGAGTGTGCTTAAAGCCAGTTTTTTGTTCAGGCCTTGCTGCGGTGGTAAATCTTGCGGGAAGTACACTTGCAAGCCTTCCACAACGTAGGGATCACTGAGTCAGCGACTCCTGTCACTTAGCACCTAGGACTCAATAGCCGTCAAAGCCAGTGAGGGTAAAGCAGGGCCCCTGAGACAGGTCGTCTAGGTCTGGAGCCACCAGGATTATTGGTATCCCCTCCGCCACTATCCTGCGAATCAATCGCGGAAGCAGTTTTATCGGAGGAAAAGCATACAGAAGGCGGGAATGGCCCCAGGGGGCCACCAGAGCGTCCATGGCCACTGCCAACGGATCCTTCCTTCTGGACACAAAGGTCTCCACCTTGTAATTGAATCGAGACGCCATGAGATCCACGTCTGGCGTCCATCTGCAGCAAATCTGATTGAACACCACCAGGTGGAGAGACTACTCTCCCTGGTCCAGCGTCTGGCGACAGAGTCCGCCTGCCAGATCTCCACACCGGGAACGTAAATGGCAGAGATTGCCGGAACGTGACATTCCACCCAACCTAGTATCAGAGCTGCCTCCGCCGCAGCTGCTGGACTCCTTGCGCCGCCCTGATGGTTCACATACGCCACTTCTGTGGCATTGTCCGATTGAATTCGAATCGGACGACCCTGCAATCTCACCCAGTGAAAAAAGGCACAATCTGAGTCCTCTCAGCTCCAGAACATTGATGGGGAGGCGAGCCTCCTGTGCCGACCAACGGCCCTGGGCAGACAGCTGCCCCAGTATCCCTCTCAAGCCTGAAAGACTGGCATCCCTGGTGATGATCACCCGCTGAAGGGGCAGGAACGACTTCCCCCGAGTCAGGGTCGAGTCCCGAAGCCACCAAGCCAGAGACGCCCTGGTCTGGGAGCTCAGACGGATACGAAGGTCCAAGGACCGAGGGGACCTGTCCCACCGAGCCAGAATTACTCGCTGAAGGAGACGAGTGTGACTCTGGGCGAAATGCCTCGAATGACGAGACCATGAGCCCCAACACCCGCATACAGAACCGTAATGAAGACCGACGGTGCGACAGGAGAGTTCGCACTGCCGACTGCAGAGACAGCAACTTGGCTGGAGGAAGGAACACCTTTGCCTGTTCTGTGTCCAGAATTAGACCAAGATACTCCAGGCGACGGGATGGAGAGAGACAGACGACTTCTGCAGGTTGAGTAACCAACCGAAGTCCTGCAGCAATGTCATTGTTAGCCTCACATTCTCCTCCAGATCAGAGACGGACTCCGCTCGCAGGAGCAGGTCGTCTAGGTAGGCTACCACCGCAATGCCTCTCTGTCGGAGCAACGCCAACCACCGGGGCTAGCAGTTTTGTGAAAACTCGAGGAGCTGAGGCCAAGCCGAAGGGGAGAGCCACAAATTGAAAATGGAGGTCTGCCACTGCAAAGAGCAGGAAGTGCTGATGCCGTGGACGAATGGGTACATGGAGGTACGCATCCCTGATGTCCAGGGACACCAGAAATTCCCCCTGATGAAGGGCGGCCACGACCGAGCGGATAGATTCCATTCGGAATATCCGTGCCCTGACGTACCGGTACAGGGCCTTCAGGTCCAGTACTGGCCGAACCCCCCCCCCTTTTTCGGGAAGCACGAATAGATTCGAGTAGAAACCTCGAAACCTCTCTTCTGGAGGCACTGGCACGATCACCCCCTGGACCGAAAGTGCTTGGACAGCCCCAAAAAGCCTCCCGGCGGTCCTGTGGTTTGATGGGAAGTTTGATGGGAAGAACATGTCTGGGAGTGGAGTGTTTAACTCTATCCTGTACCCGGTGGACACCACTTCCCAGACCCAAAGATCGGGAATGTGGGCCAGCCACCGGCCTGCGAACCCCAGAAGACGCTCCCCCACCCGAATCCCGGGTGGGGGCACCCCATCAGGCTGAGGAGGACTTGTCCTCCACTTTTTTGGTTTTGCGCTGCCACTGCCGGTACCCGGCCCCTGCAGCGACCTTACCGTGTCTACGGCAAAACTCACGCCTCCAGGCTCTGGGAAGAAGGGCACTTACCTCCTGTGAAATCCTTAATGATCTCACCCAGCCGTGGACCGAATAGAAGTCCACCCTGAAAGGGAAGGTCTGCGAGACTTTTTTTTTTGGGAAGCAAAAACGCAACCAGAGTACCCGTCCGAGGATACAGCAACACTGCTACCCTGGATCACATAGGCAGTAAATCAACGGCCGCATCACCAAGGTACTTGCGACCTCGGAGCAAAATTCAGCCCTCTGCGAGGTAACCAGCAGGCGGCCGCAGTCCAGAATATTCTGGAGCTCCGCCATACGCTCAGACAGATATTGCGCCGCCATGGCGGACATCAGGGCTGGCCGCAGAGTAGAGCCTGCCACCAGGAAGAGCGACTTTAATAGTGCCTCTGTTTTTTGTCCGCGGGGCCCTTGAAGGCAGGAACCCCTTCCAGAGGAATGGTCGTCGTCTTATTAAGGCGAGCCATCGGCGGGACACCAAGGCGACTCCCATTTCTAAAAAAAAAAAAAAAAAAAAAAAAAAAAAAAGCTTTCCAAGAGATAGCGAGCAGCGAACCGTTTGGACCTATGTCCCTTGGAGTGTGGGAGGAAACCGGAGCACCGGGAGGAAACCCACGCATGCACAGGGAGGACATGCAAACCTCAGGCAGGTCATGGTTAGGATCTGAGCCAGCAAGCATTATGCTGCTAGGCGCAAGTGCTACGCAGTACACCACTGTGCTGCGCTAAAAAGAAAGCGGTGGACGCTGCCATTTACAATAAACAAGGTGATCAGGAAAGCCTTGGGTGCCCTAAGGGGCCTGGAGGACCACATACACATGTGCAGAAATCAGCGATACGCCGCCCTGGCTCAGTCGCATCGTAGTGCGATACCAATCATAATGGCGGAAACAAAACGCTCTTTAACGCGCAGTTGCCGTCCCCCTGATCCTCTTCTGTCCCAGGGACCTTCCGGATCAAAATCCTCCCTTGAAAAGCGAGGGGGACGCTTCTTGGGGGGCCTGTTGGTGACATCCGCCCTGGGGAGAATTCACTAAAGACCGCCACAGCTGGTCCAGAAAAGCACCTTACGCAGATTGCGCCGCCGCTGATTGCTCCTAGCATGTTCAGCTCCCCTTAGTATCACAGATGCATACTAAAAATTAAAGGCACCCCCACACAGTCGCACACCACCGCCCCACAGTGCACCCAGGAGTACTGCACCTGCCGCCACCAGCACCCACAGGAGAGCCCAGCTATACTTGCTGTTTGCTGCCATAACCCTGAGGATCTTCAGAGCAGCGCCGTCAGGAGCACACACCGCTCCAAAGTGAAAGTAAAAAACGGTGTAGACACGTTTTTGCAGAAGCAGGGATTCCAATATGGCAGCCGTTGAACACTAGAGGCCGAAAAACACCTGCAGGAAACGTGCAGTACTGCAAAAGGCCGCTCTGAGCGCTAGAGGGAAAGCCCCATAGCCCCAATATGTCTGCGGCTATGGCAAAATGGCGGCGCTCCGCCGCAAAATCAAAATGGCGGCCAAAAACGACCGAACGACAGCTGTTTCTTTTCCCTGCCTAGCTAACTCCTAGTGAGACCAGCATAAACCCCACACGTAACGGAGAGCTGCGTCTGTCAGTGAACGATAGGAGAAAGTTGGTTAGAAACAGATTACTGCTGTTAGAAGTCCTATAGGAAGTCCTGTACATAAACACCTGGGTTCGGGGCATTTTATATCTAATATATAAGAGCAATGAGGAAACGGTTACTCTAACAAGCCCACTTATAAACCGAGGTAGTTTATCTGATTTGCCCACCTTTGTAATCGATCCCCGGGATGAGGAAAGAAAACACAAGGAATGGAAGTTTTGTTTTAATTCTCATTTATTCTTTCTATATGCTGCTATCGTGGATCTGTATTACACCAATTGAAATCATATAAAGCTTGTCAATCTGCTATACTGGACATTTCAATCTGCAATGATGTACACTCCAAGATGGATATTGTACATACTGTATTTTCTTTTTGTCGGCAATAAAACATGGTTTTGATTATTTAAAAAATACGGTAATCATCCATCTAATTCATCCAGATCAAACATGTTTTATCCCCGGTTGCTCCACATATATTAACCTTAAATGTTCACATACCAATTTACAAAGTCCCTAATGACTCAGATGCCCCTAGGGTGCTAATGGCCTTGGACACCCCCACAAGGCCTTTGACTCAGTTGAATTACCTTATTACAAGTACGACGTAAATTGGGGTTCGAGGAGGCCTTTATTACCTGGATTGGGATTCCTTTACTCCTCGCCACGAGCTCGCCTGAGGGTTAATGACCATATATACCTTTCTCCATTCACAGGGGCATGAGACAGGGTAGCCCAATCTCCCCCGTTGTTTGCTATGGCTATAGAGCCCCTGGCAGAACGACTCAGGACCTCACCTCAATTTAGGGGGCTCTGGAGCGGCTCCCTGGAATAAAGTTTCTTTATATTTCCATGACATGCCCTTATATGTATCGGACCCCCCAAGTCAGTGTACCAATCGCCCTAAAGATTGAGGACCATGCCCCCTGCAAATTACGCATAGGTTTAAATATTTGGGGATCCACATTGCCCTTCCTATATCAAAGTACTTTGAGGATAATGCCCAACCCTGTATTACGTGCTTTTGTATTAAATTAACCCAATGGCTGAACATCCCCCTTACACTTCTGGGGCGAGTTCATCTCTTTAAAATGGTATTTTTGCCAAAATACTTATGTTTTAGCAAATGCCCCAGGGTATATACAAAAACATCACTTTAAAGATAGAATCACATCTCATCTTTTTTATGGCACCCGGGCCCTCCATGACCAGCACTGGAGACCTTCCAAATCCCCACGCTTAGAGGAGGCCTAGCGCTACCAAAATCTGAGGCTATTACTTTGCTGCCCAATTAGTATATATACATTGGTGGCTTTTCCCCTAGCTGAACAATGCTGCCACAGCGGCTGTCTTCTCCTCCTATGAAACTTTAGGCAACCCTATCTTTAGAAGAGCTGTGAACACCACCCAGGGGACGGTAACCTTAAAAGATTCCTTACAGATCTATAATCACTGACTGAATATCCTTTATATAGCTAATCATATAGCTTCCCCCAACCAACCATTATGGTTCAACCCTCGTCTACCACACTTGCACACCTTAGCAGATGCCCTGCATTGGGCATAAGGAGGCCTAAAGTATCTCCATCAGCTATACGACCAGGGAATATTTAAAACATTTGCTCAGTTACAGCGTGAGTTTTGATTACATCTAATATGACATTTTAGATATCTGCAACTCCGCCATGCAGCGGAGGCTCAACTGGGACTGAACAATGTGCAATTAACCAACTCCAGGCTAGAGCACGCATTGCTTATGCATGACCACTCTACGTTGGTCTCTACGTATTAAGCTCTGCTCATGGACAGAACTCCACAATTGGGGAAAGCTAGAGACAAATGGGTGACGGATATCCCTGACCTCACTCAGAAGGAATGGGAATCAATGTGTTGCATGTCGCAAGACGTGGTTATAAACTTATACAGCTGCAATATTTACAACGCACATATTATATCCTGAAAATGCTTTACTTGATGCAAAGAACAACATCCCCGATATGCCATAAATGTGACAGTGAACAGGGGGACTTTATGCATATGGTTTGGTCCTGTAACAGGGTCAGACCCTTTTGGTCAGCAGTCAGAGCCTTTATTGCGGAAACTTTTGAGATTCCTAATATATGTACCCCTAAACTGTGTCTTTTGGGTGTGTTTGAAGACGTTGAATTACCCAACAAAACGTAAGTGTTTTTACGTCTCCTGCTTTATTATGCCAGAAAAGTAGTCGTACTATATTGGACCAGGATAGGACAGAACCTACACATTTTATGGAAACTACTGATTAACCGAAACCTTCCACTATATAAATGAACATATGAGGTTAGAAAGTGTCCAGCTAAGTTTACCAAGATTTGGGGCTAGTGGATGGACTCGCAGGACACTGACATAATGCTTTATCTACTGAATAATGCACAATAGGCGGCTCATAGAGTGCAGGTGACAACACTTTGAGGACATGAACTACCTTATTAAGAAGCAAAATGTTAGTGAAGTACTAAACTGCTTTTTTTAACTGTTATTTTCAATCAATCATCGACAGATGCTTGGTTGTATACCTTATATCTCTCTCTAGTAAGCTATTGTTATAAGCACTCCAATTGACATTGGTTGTCTATTAGACATATACAGTGGGTACGGAAAGTATTCAGACCCCCTTAAATTTTTTTCACTCTGTTATATTGCAGCCATTTTCTAAAATCATTTAAGTTCATTGTTTTCCGATTAATGTACACACAGCACCCCATATTGACAGAAAAACACAGAATTGTTCACATTTTTGCAGATTAAAAAAGAAAAACTGAAATATCACATGGTCCTAAGTATTCAGACCCTTTGCTCAGTATTTAGTAGAAGCACCCTTTTGATCGAATACAGCCATGAGTCTTTTTGTGAAAGAGGCAAAAGTTTTTCACACCTGGATTTGGGGATCCTCTGCCATTCCTCCTTGCAGATCCTCTCCAGTCCTGTCAGATTGGATGGTAAACGTAGGTGGACAGCCATTTTTAGGTCTCTCCAGAGATGCTCAATTGGGTTTAAGTCAGGGCTCTGGCTGGACCATTCAAGAGCAGTCACGGAGTTGTTGTGAAGCCACTCCGTTATTTTAGCTGTGTGCTTAGGGTCATTGTCTTGTCGGAAAGTAAACCTTCGGCCCAGTCTGAGGTCCTGTGCACTCTGGAGAAGGTTTTCGTTCAGGATATCCCTGTACTTGCCCGCATTCACCTTTACCTCTACTGCAACCAGTCGTCCTGTCCCTGCAGCAAAACACCCCCACAGCATGATGCTGCCACCACCATGCTTCACTGTTAGGACTGTATTGGACAGGTGATGAGCAGTGCCTGGTTTTCTCCACATATACCGCTTAGAATTAAGGCCAAAAAGTTCTATCTTGGTCTCATCAGACCAGAGAATCTTATTTCTCACCATCTTGGAGTCCTTCAGGTGTTTTTTTAGCAAACTCCATGAGTGCTTTCATGTGTCTTGCACCGAGGAGAGGCTTCCGCCGGGTCACCCTGCCATAAAGCCCCGACTGGTGGAGGGCTGCAGTGATTGTTGACTTTCTACAACTTTCTCCCATCTCCCGACTGCATCTCTGGAGCTCAGCTACAGTGATCTTTGGGTTCTTCTTTACCTCTCTCACCAAGGCTCTTCTCCCTGATAGCTCAGTTTAGCCGGACGGCCAGCTCTAGGAAGGGTTCTGGTCGTCCCAAACGTCTTCCATTTAAGGATTATGGAGTCCGCTGTGCTCTTAGGAACCTTAAGTGCAGCAGAATTTTTTTGTAACCTTGGCCAGATCTGTGCCTTGCCACAATTCTGTCTGAGCTCTTCAGGCAGTTCCTTTGACCTCATGATTCTCATTTGCTCTGACATGCACAGCTGGACTCAAATGAAGGTGTAGAACCATCTCAAGGATTATCAGAAGAAATGGACAGCACCTGAGTTAAATATATGAGTGTCACTGCAAAGGGTCTGAATACTTCGGACCATGTGATATTTCAGTTTTTCTTTTTTAATAAATCTGCAAAAAATGTCAACAATTCTGTGTTTTTCTGTCAATATGGGGTGCTGTGTGTACATTAATGAGGAACATAAATGAACTTAAATGATTTTAGCAAATGGCTGAAATATAACAAAGAGTGAAAAATTTAAGGGGGTCTGAATACTTTCCGTACCCACTGTATGTATGTGATGTATGCATATTACATCTGTTTCAATAAACAAGTTAAAAAAAAACAAAGTGCACTCTGCAATGTTCTCACAAGCAGTTTTATCTTCCAGCTGAATTTTGCTACAGGGCACCCCAATGTTTTGGATAACAAAAAAAAAAAAAGGGAGGGGCTCTGCAGAACAAACATACATCTTGTCCTAGAGTGACAATGCTGCACCTCCAGACAGCACAGTGAGGGAGGGTTCTTTTCAGTAAAACGTTAAGTGATCGTAAACTTTCAGCATCTGTTTTGAACACTTACTGAGCATGCAGCTCCGATATCTTGCCAAGTTTAAGCTGTTGCCATAACTGCAGTCTCAGGTTTCCGGGTGGCTCTTCTTGCAGCATCCTATGATCCGCCCCTGCATGTAGAGACTAGAGTTGTGTCTCCCTACACTGTGTGCATCAATAGAAACGCACAAGTAAAACCAAGAGCACAGAGTCCAGTGATATTGAAAAAGTCTCCAAACATTACGCAAGACTGCAATACAGGTCCTGGTGATGGGGAGTGTTAAACTGTCTCCATAGCAACACGTTTCAAGGCATTTGTCTCTTTCTCAAGTATAAGGCAGGGAGACAGCAGGGGAATTGTAAATGGGGGGGGGGAAAGACTTGGGGCAGGGCTGAAAGCTGGGAAACTGAGCGCCACCCACAACATCGCCAGAATATCCCATTATGTTAAAGGCATAAACTGACTCCAATAAAGCTGAGATCAAAAGGGAAACCTATAATTAAAATATGTAGTGCATGTATATTGCACATTTAAAGTGGATGTAAAGTCTTTACAACCACTTTAACCTACAGGTAAGACTATAATAAGGCTTATATGTAGGTACCATGCATATCTCCTAAACTTGCATAGTTTAGGAGATATGAACCAATAGCATGTGCCGACGTCATTGGCAAACGTGCACTGAAGAATCAGCCCCAGGGTGCCCTTTCTTCTGTAACCATGCTGTAAATGACGGCTCCCGTGCGCAAGCACGGGAGTGATGTGAACGCAGGCTCCAGCGCCAAGATTGGCCGGAGCCGCGGACCAGGAAGTGGCATGTTGCTGGTCACAGCGGTGTGCCAAAACGGCTGCAACAGCTTCGGTTTAAGTTAAGCATTTCATAATGCGCTAGTATTCGATGCATACTAGCTCATTATGCCTTTCTCTAGCAGGGATTTTTTTTGGGGGGTGGGGAGCAGAGACTTGACAACCTCTAATACTTTAACATGATTTTTTTTATTTTCACAAGGCTCATTTTATATAGTCCATATGATTTATCATCAACACAATGCAATATACAGTACTTGAACTATATATTTTAATGATCGATTCCCTTTTGATTTCAGATACATTGGAGTCCTTATGCCTTTTAACACAATGGGACATTTCTCCAAAACTGCAGGCAGCTCAGTCTGCCCCAAAACTTTTTTCCACCTTCATTTAAGTTACCCTGCTGTCTTCACTCCTTAGCTGATCCCTTGAAGCACATTGCTATGAAGATATTTTGATGCTCCCACACCAGTAAGTGTCAAGAGTACAACTGCCGACTGACATGGTTTCTGGTCCTTGGTCCGCTTGTCCACTTGTGTGCAGCACCAGGCCCCACCCATGTACAGTCATGTGAATGTAGGCTAAGGTTGGATTCACACTTTTGCCTGATGCACAGCATGACACATTCACTTTTTCTAAAGACAGAAAAGACAGAACTTAAGCGTGATAATGCTGAAGGGTGCCCTGCTGATTCTAGGGTGGATAAAAATCACTGATCAGAAAAAAAAAAAAAAAAAAAAAAAAAAAGAATTTAAGGAATCCAAGCTTTGCAAACTGAGATAACATGCACTGACTGCATTGATTCATTGTTTCATTTGAAATTTTAGAATGCAGTCACTTTAATACCTCTTTACAGTTTGACATTAGGTTGTTAGATTAAATCACTACCTACCTGTTCTAACAGACGATTCAGATGAACTGTTAAAGCCAGATACCGGAGATTTCAACTGTGCTGTACTTCGATTACTAGTTTGATTATAGATGCCAGAGGATCCCACAGATGGCAGCGATTGCCTGGAAGATAATGTAACTGGATGATTTGAAGGGATAGCCTGTACAGCCAAAGTAGAAGGAACAGAACTGGCTGGAGAATTCCTCTGAATGCTTGGGCTAGGCATTGAAGGGCTGTTGACTGCCTTTGTTACAGGTAATGTCACAGGTGTCTTTGTAAGATTACCAGCTGTAGACTGATTTTGTACTGGGATGAATTCAACATTGCCAGATTGCTGATTAGTCACCAATGTCCCTGTGGTACCTTGAAGTCAGATGTCGACCATTAGAATGTTTCTGTGGACACTGTAATGGACATTGTTTCCGTCAGTTGTCGGGAAGTTACGGATCGGGTTCGTAAGTCTCCTTAAGAGGTCGGTCAAGACAAGGAAGATGAAACCGACATGTCCGATAGGGAAGTTTAGTAGGTCAATGTAATAGAAGGTCCGTTAGCGACGGTAGACACCCTAGGAGACCGTAGATATTAGTTTGATCATTAGCTTCATGTCGTGTCAACTTTAGAGGCCATAGACCGAAATTGTCAAGTAGACTTA
>BLSH010047720.1:370635-383879 GCA_018402905.1 Glandirana rugosa | reverse complement strand
TGGATGGATGGGGGTCCAGACTGGCACACAGCAGTGCTGTGGGCACTTCAGATCCTGCCCACAGCACCGCTGCTTCTCATCTCTCCCCTCTCTCACTACACTGCTCAGTGTAGAGAGGGGAGAGACACTGGATATTCGCCGGCTTGTTTACATCTGATCACTCCGTATCACATGGTAAGCGAACATTTACCATGATCAGTGATGTGCCGGGTCTCACGGACCCGGTGGTCAGGGATGCTCCCGGGTGCACGCCCCAGGAGGCGCATGGGAGCGTGATTTTGGGAGGAAGTTATAGTACGCTCCCTGCCAGAACAATTAATCCACCTTGCAGTCATGTATTTACACTAAGTAGGTGGCAAGTGGTTAAAATTGCGTACTCTCGTGGAATGGCGCCAAACTTCGGTCCCCAAAAAAGGGATTTTTTGTATAACTTACCGTAAAATCCTTTTCTCTGAGTTCACTGACAGACGCAGCCTTCTTATGACACATGGGGTTATGTTCATCCTACTAGGAGTAGCCTAGGCAAAACAAACAAAAGCATAGGTTGGCCCCTCCCAGGGGGCAGTCCTCACCTTAGCATATAACTCCCCTGCTCTGTACAGCACATCAGTTCGTAACAAGCCGTACAAAAACCAACGCAGAGGGGTGGGTGCTGCGTCTGTCAGTGAACTCAGAGAAAAGGATTTTACGGTAAGTTATACAAAAAATCCCTTTTTCTCTTCCGTTCACCGACAGGCGCAGCTTTCTTATGACACATGGGGACGTCCCAAAGCTGTGCCAATCAAGAGGGGTGGGCAAAACCATAACAACTGTACCCAACAGAAAAACACCCTCTCAGGCGGTGCTAACCGCGCCTATACTGCCGCTTGTAATACTTTGCGGCCAAAAGCAGCATCCGAGGATGCCGAAACATCAATTTTGTAAAACTTAGTAAACGTGTGCACTGAGGCCCAAGTAGCTGCCTTGCACACCTGAGACACAGACACTAGGCAAATAAAAACTGATGCGCTGTACAGAGCAGGGGGGTTATATGCTAAGGTGAGGACGGCCCCCTGGGAGGGGCCAAACTATGCTTTATTTTGTTTTGCCTAGGCTACTCCTAGTAGGTTGAGCATAACCCCATGTGTCATAAGAAGGCTGCGTCTGTCAGCGAACGGAAGAGAAATCTCCATAGGCAGCACTTTACATTTTTTACAGGTTACCAGTTCAGAGTTACAGTGGAGGTCTTGTGCTAGAATTATTGCTCTCGCTCTAATGATCGCGGTGACACCTCACATACATGGTTTGAACAACGTTTACATATGTGGATGCGACCTACATATGCGTACGATTCTGCCTGCGAGCGTGAGGGGATGGGGAAGCTTTAATTTTTTTTTTTTTATTTAAATTTTTTTTACACTTTCCCTTTAATTTTTTTTTAATCGCTTTTATTCTTATTACAAGGAATGTAAACCTCCCTTATAATAGGAATAGGGCATGACAGGTCCTCTTTACAGCGAGATCAGTCATCTTTGTTCCCAGATCTCTCCTCTAGGCTGGAAAGCCTCAGATCAAAAATATCAAGCTGTCAGCAAAAAATGTGCCGTCAGCAATGTTCTATGTTTCATCAGTTAAAGCAGAACTAAATCCATTGATTTAACAATTAAAAAAAAAAAAAAAAAAAAAAAAAAACACGTTGCCGGGAATGCAAACTTTTACATTTGCTTGTGCACTGAACCAAACGGTCATAACTGATCAAATGTGCAGCACCATGGCAGTTATGGATCAAGCATGGGCTAAGATGCCAGCTTTCTTGGCCAAAAAGGTATAGCAGGGCCTAGTTCGGTTAAAAAAAAAAAAATTGCATGGGTGGTAACCCTGCCCAATCGATGACAGCATACAAAGCTTTACTGCAGTAAACTGATGGTGGCAAGATATTTAAAATGGCACCCCAATGTTGCATCAATAAGGTAGCTCCAAATGATTCAACCCAACAGACCTTACTCACAAGTGAGGCTTCAGAGACAGGGTCATACCTGTCTCTGCTCTGGGACCAATTCTGTTTAACTTTGGTATTTGCTGACAATACGAGGAGCCATCCCTGCCAGGAGAACATAGTGATTACTGCTAGTGGCTGTAGCCGCTGACAATCGCACGCTAAAGAAAACTGACATGCTAGTTGTGCCTGACGCAATTTGATCCATCTATGGCACCGCTTTAAACTGCATAAGGGGTTCTTAATGGTCAGAATGGATGTGAAACTCACTTCCACAATCGGTGGTGTCAGCAGGAAGTGTCGATAATTTAAAAAAACAAAAGAAATAAAAAAACAAAAAAAAACAAAAACAAACTTAAATGGGCATCTTCGTATAACCGGTATACAGGCATATGGGTAGTGTTAGAGACATAAATGCATACACATATCCACACAGGTCAAACTGGATGGACTGTCTTTACTCAACCTTACCAACTATAATTCCTATTTCTGTGAAACGGCACTGGTACCATACAGCGCTCCATGGTTAACTGACCAGGGAACAGGGAGGAGCAGTGCCCCCAAGCTAACCCTGCACTTGGGGGTTCAGGTAAGGCCTTCAAAGCTAGTACTGAGGAGCAGCAAATTTACTGTGGGATAGAGTAGAGAAGGAATTGAACTAGTGGTGCACCGTATGGAAATGTTGGCGCTGAAACCGACACTGCACTTAGCCGAATGCAGAAAACTGAAAAATAGGATTTTTTTTGACTTACCGTAAAATCCTTTTCTCTGAGTTGACAGACGCAGCCTCTTATTCTTGACATGTGGGGTTTATGCACCTTTCACTAGGAGTGGACTAGGCAGAACATAGTTCAGCTAAAAGCAGACACAGCCCCTCCCAGGGGGCAGTCCTCACTTGGCATAAACCCTCCTGCCCTGCTTAGCAACTCAGTTCGTAACAAGCAGTACAAACTCAGAGGGGTGGGTGCTGCGTCAGTCAATGAACTCAAAGGATTTTACAGTAAGTCAATAAAATCCTAATTTCTCTTTCGTTCATTGATGGACGCAGCCTCTTATTCTTGACATGTGGGGATGTCCCAAAGCAGTGTCACAACGAAGGGTGGGCAACAACTGTACCCAACAGAAAAGTTCTCCAGGAGGTTCCAGACGTGCATCGCACCCCCGCCTGCAAAACTTTGCAGCCAAAAGCAGCATCCGAGGATGCTGCAACATCAACTCTGTAAAATTTTGAAAAATTGTGCACCGAGGTCCAAGTGGCCGCCTTGCACACCTGAGAAACTGACACCTGATGTCGGAAAGCCCAGTAAGTACTAATAGCCCTGGTAGAGTGAGCCGTGACCGGAAAGGGGGGCTCCTGGCCCCGAACCGCATACGCACGGGTCACTGCCTGTCGTATCCAACGGGAAATCCCCTTGCGCGGACTATCCACCATGACAAAAAGCGCATCCGACCTCCGAAAAGAGGCATTGGCCGCCAGATACACCCGCAGAGCCCCAACCACATCCAGGGAGTGCAAAGCAACCTCCTTAGGATGAGACGGGCACAGCGAAGGGAGGACAATGTCCTCATTGATGTGAAAAGAGACCACCTTCGGGAAGAAGGAAGAAGGGCGCAAAACCGCATTGTCTCTATGTAGGGCCAAGTACGGAGACCTACAGGACAGAGCCACCAGCTCAGACACCCGCCTAGCGGATGTAATGGCCACCAGTAAAGCACTTTCTGCGAATGCAGCTGCAGGGAAATTTCCCTGATGTTTTCGAAAGGCAGCTTCTGAAGCACAGAGGACTAGATTAAGGTCCCAAGGCACCAAAGGCGACCGTACCTGAGGAGAGACATGGTGAACCCCCTGAACAAAGGTACGAATCAATGAGTGCATCGCTAAAGGACACTGAAAAAGAATCGCCGAGGCAGAAATCTGTCCCTTAAGCGTGCTCAATGGCAACTTGTGATCTAGGCCTTGCTGAAGGAAGGCCAGCACCCGAGCCACTGAGAAAGAACGGGGGTGCCACCCCGCCTCGCACCAGGCAGTGTAAGCCTTTCAGGTGCGGTGATAAATCTTACACGAAGTGGCCTTACGCGCCTTGAGCATAGTGGGGATCACTGACTCAGAGTCCCCTATCCTTTAACACCTGGGACGCAATAGCCAGGCCGTTAAAGCCAGCGAGGGTAAAGCAGAGTGCAAGATGGGTCCCTGTGAAAGCAGATCCTCGCGAAGCGGGAGCCGCCAGGGAACATCGACCACCATACGCACCACGTCGGCGTGCCAATCTGGCGCTAACAGAATGGTTGTGATTCCTTCTGCCTCTATCCTGCGCGGGAGCAGCGGAAGCGGAGGGAAGGCATAGAGAAGTCGATATCAAGACCACGGAGCCACGAGGGCATCCGCCGCGTTTGCCAACGGATCCCTTGTTCTGCTCATGAAGGCCTGCACCTTCCGATTGAGCCAGGACACCAGAAGGTACACGTCTGGCGTGCCCCATTTTCGACAAATTTGGCGGAACACTTCCGGGTGCAGGGACCACTCTCCCTGATCCAGCCTCTGGCGACTGAGGTAGTCCACCTGCCAATTTTCGACGCCCGGAATGTGAACGGCGGAGATTGCCGGCACAGGAAGCTCTGCCCACCTCAAAATGTGGGATATGTCCGGTGCCGCGCTCCTCTTCCCGCCCTGATGGTTCACATAAGCCACAGCCGTGGTGTTGTCTGACTGGACCCGAACAGGCCGACCGTGCAACCTCCCCGACCAGTGGGAGAGGCAAAGCCTGATCGCTCGAAGTTCCAGCACATTGATAGGGAGACGGGCCTCCTCCGGGGACCAGCATTCCTGGGTCGACAACAGCCCCAAGACCCACCCCCCCCCCAGTCGGATAGGCTGGCATCCGTCGGGATCACCGTGTCCATTCCACGGGCAGAAAGTACTTCCCCAGCCCCAAGGCCGGGGCCCGCAGCCACCAGGCGAGGGAAAAATTGGGTCCGGCGATCCAACCTGATCACCTGATCCAGGGATAATGGAGACTGTCTCACCGCAGCAGAATTGCCCGCTGTAGGGACCGGGTGTGACTCTGGGCATAGGGAACCGCCTCGAAGGTGGACACCATCAGCCCCAACACCCTCATGCAAAATCTGAGAGAGGACCACCACTGGGACAGCAGGGCCCGTACCGCTACTTGGAGCGTCAACACCTTGGCGGCAGGAAGAAACCTTCACCCGCTCCGTGTCCAGGACCAAGCCCAGATATTCCAACCGTCGCGACGGAGTCAGCACCGACTTCGGAAGAATGATCACCCAAAGTCCTGCAGCGAACCAAGGGTGATGGCCACACTGTCCCTCAAGGCTGAGGCCTACTCCGCCCGCAAGAGAAGGTTGACGAGGTAGGCCACCACCGCTATGCCCCTCTGCTGCAGCAGAGCCAGCACTGGAGCCAAGAGCTTGGTGAAGACCCGCAGAGCTGAGGCCAGACCAAATGGAAGGATCACAAACTGGTAGTGGAGATCCCCCCACCGCAAAGCGCAGAAAGCGATGGTGACGCGTACATATGGGCATGTGCAGATACGCGCCATTGATGTCCAAGGAGGCCAAGAAGTCTCCCTGAAGAAGCGCCGCCACAGAGTGGACAGACTCCATTCTGAATTTCAGAGCCCTCACAAAGAGGTTGAGAGCCTTCGGGTCCAATACAGGCCTGACCCCATCTTTTTTCAGGACCACAAAAAGATTTGAATAGAAACTGAGGAAACGTTCCACAGAGGGTACCGGAACAATCCCCCCCTGGAGGAGCAGGACTTGCACGGCCCCAAACAGGGCCTGCCGTCGCCCCGGGGGAAGCCTCAGATTGGAGGCGAAAAACCTGTCCGGGGGCTGGGTACAGAACCATTTTGTTCCCGGTCGCGCACCCAAAGATCCGATATGCGAGAGGTCCACCGGTCCGGGAACCACAAGAGCCGCCCCCCCACCGAACAGCGGGAGGGGGCAAACAATCATGCGGAGGAGGACTTCTCGGCCTTACACTGCCAGGGACACTTCTGGCCCCCCGTGGAGGCATTGGCAGGCTGAGAGACCTTGTTCGAGGCTCACAAAAAAACCTCCTTTGAGTAGGGAAGGAAGCGCCCGCCATACGCCAGGACTCCTTACCCCTTCTAGGCTCTGGGAGGAACGTACTCTTTCCCCCCCCAGGGTAATCCTTAATGATCTCATCCAAGGAAGTCCCAAAAAATTCACCACCCTCAAAAGGCAGGTCCGTCAGGCCCTTCTTTGACGCCTGGTCTCCCGACCACCATCTAAGCCACAGCAGACGTCTAATGAGGACTGCGAACATGGAGATTTTCGACAGCATGGGAGCCATGTCGAGGGCTGCCTCACAGAGGTACTTAAGGCCCTGAATCAGCTGGTCTGCCATCTGCACAGGTTCCGGAGGGGCCTGGAGAGCCACCAAAGCCTGGTGCAGAACGGCCGCCCATTCCGTAAGCGCCTGTGCCACCAGCACCGAAGCCAGCGCCGGCCGCATGGCCAACCCTGCCACCAGGAACATTGCCTTGGACACCGCCTCAGTCCTCCTATCGGCCGGGTCCTTAAAGGATGGAGAGCCCTCCATCGGAATAGTGGTCGCCTTGTTCAGACGGGCTACCGTAGGAGACGCCCACTTCTGCAACAGGGTATCCTCAAAGGGATAACGCACAGAAAAACGTTTAAGCATGGTGAATGAACCCTGAGGTTGTTGCCATTCCTTGTAAACAAACTGATCAAACTATGACAAATAAGGGAATACCTTAGGAGCCCGGGCTGGCCTATGTGACCCAAAAGTGTGCGCCACCCCGTGCCGCAGCCGGGCCCAGTTTCAGAGTCTCACGGACTGCTGAGACCAAAGAGCCCACCAGAGCCCGTTCACGAGCCGCGGTGGCCCTCGAGGGCTCATCCTCATCATCAGAGGGGTCCCCGAGCTCGCCTTCCGATAACTTCAGGGGGGTCCCCGACGCAGCAGAGCCCCCCTCAGGTTCCAAGTCCTCACCAGAGGACGGGGTGGCAGTTTCTTCGCCACCCCGCGGTCACGGATAGGCTCCAGCCGGGAGAGGAATTCTTCCAGGATGGCCGTTAACTTGTCCAGCGGAACCAGAGGCCACAGCGCTCCCTGATCCCCACCGGAGACTTCTAGCTGGGAAGCACATGCTTCAGCCGCCATTGCACCACACCCTGGAAACACCCGCAGGCCAGAGGCCGGACCGGGCGCCCCACACCACCCCACAAGCTGCCGCACTAGGGTCTCAGAGGCACCCAGGAGGACCCTGGGAGGTGCTGCTGCTAGCCCTGCTGTAGCTGCCGTGTGTCACCCTGCTGCTGCTCCGCGTCCCCCACATGTAGGAAGCTCATCCGGCATGGCACGGCGCCAAGACATCCAGGACCGCCAATTCAGCCAGCAAATCCAAGGTCCACACACGGCGGACCAAGCCAACATGGCCGCCGTATGCAGTAGAGGCCAAAGCATGGGGCTACCACAAAATGGAGGCCGGATCACAGAGCACACCGGCCGCCGCACCGCTAGCCCACCCAGGAGAAGCACAGCAAGGCAGGAGGGAAGCTACAGCCCTGGAGGCAAGGGGAGGGGGAGAGAAAACAGGAAGGGGTAGGAGAAGATCAGGCCCACCTACGCCCCAAGGAGGGGGACACCACCCATCTGCCCCCCCACACGTGGGGGGGGGGGGGAGCGTACTCACCACTCTGGACCGGAGCAGCGGGTAGCCACCCGAGACAGACCTGCCACCCCGCTGGTTCAGGGGGATCTGCTGGCCACGCAACACCCGTGACGCGAGCCCCAGTCCCAAGTGTGAGGCGGGACGTTTGATCCACTGGCTGCCCCGCAGGGAACGAGGCCCAACTGGGCCAACCCCGCGTACAACTAAAGCTCGGCTCGCATCAGTCGGCCACGCTGGGGAGACTACCCGGATCTAAGATATCCAGCCTGTCACCCAGCCGGCTACTTGATTGCATTCTTCATCCGAATCTTGAGAAAAAAAGAAAAAAAAAAAAAAAAACAGGGAACTGCAGATCCCAGCAGGGAGACAGATCCTACTCCTTGCACTAGGCAGAAAAACTGAGTTGCTAAGCGGGGCAGGAGGGGTTATGCCAAGTGAGGACTGCCTACTGGGAGGGGCTGTGTCTGCTTTTAGCTGAACTACATTCTGCCTAGCCCACTCATAGTGAAAGGTGCATAAAGTCCACATGTCAAGAATAAAGGGATTTTATTAAAACTTACTGTAAAATCCTTTTCTCCGAGTTCACTGACAGATGCAGCTCTTCATGACTAGTGGGGTTTATGCTTGTCCCACTAGGAGTTAACTAGGCAGGGAAAAGAACAGCTGGCCCCTCCCATGGGGCCGTCCTCTCTTCCCACATCAACCCTTACATAGCATAGCTCTTCAGTTCATACACAAGCCGTACAAAGAACAGAGCACAGAGGGGTGGGTGCTACGTCTGTCAGTGAACTCGGGAGAAAAGGATTTTACGGTAAGTTTTAATAAAATCCCTTTTTCTCCTACGTTCACAGACAGACGCAGCTCTTCATGACAAGTGGGGATGTCCCAAAGCTGTGTCAAAAAGAGGGGTGGGTAAATAATAACTGTACCCAACAGAACCTCTGAAGGAGGTGCCAACGCGCCTACACTGCCGCCTGTAAAAGTTTGTGGCCAAAGGCAGCATCCGAAGATGCTAACACATCAACTTCATAAAACTTAGTGAAAGTGTGTACCGAGGCACAAGTGGCCACCTTGCCCACCTGAGACACCGAAGCCTGGTGTCTGAAAGCCCAGGAAGTGCTAACAGCCCGGGTAGAATGAGCCGTGACCGGAAAAGGGGGAATCTTGCACCGAACAGAATACGCATGGGTCACGGTCTGTCTAATCCAACAAGCGATAGTAGCAGACGAGGCCGCAAAGCCTTTGCGCAGACCTTCTGTCAGCACAGATTATCAGACTTCCGAAAAGAAGCTGTAGCAGCTAAATACACTTGTAAGGCCCTCACTACGTCCAAAGTATGCAACTCAATTTCCTCTGGGTGCGATGGACGTGGGCACAACGAAGGAAGAACAATATCTTCGTTAATGAAACGAAGAAACCACCTTCGGAAGAAACGAAGGAGATGGGCGCAAAACCACATTGTCCTTGTGCAGGACTAGGTAAGGAGACTTGCACGACAGTGCTGCCAACTCAGACACCCGTCTGGCGGAAGTGATGGCTACCAAAAAAGCCACCTTCTACGACAGCAGTTGTAAGGAAATCTCCCTGATTTTTTCATAGGGTGGTTTCTGAAGTACAGAGAGCACCAAATTCAGATCCCACAGGACCATCTGGGTTTTCACCCGAGGCGCCACGTCGCACAGCTTGTACAAAAGCACGAATCAAATAGTGCGACACCAAGGGTCTCTGAAAAAAGAATTGCCAGAGCCGATATCTGGCCCTTAAGAGTACTCAAAGCCAGTTTTTTGTTCAGGACTTGCTGCAAAAAAGTCAATACCCTAGACACCACATAAGAGCGAGGGTTATGACCCTCCGCCTCGCACCAAGCTATACAAGCCTTCCAGGTGCGGTGATAAATCTTGCGAGAAGTACACTTGCAAGCCTTCAACAAGGTAGGAATCACAGAGTCAGCGACTCCCCTGTCTCTCAGCACCTGGGACTCAATAGCCATGCCGTCAAAGCCAGCGAGGGTAAAGCAGGGTGCAAGATGGGCCCCTGAGACAGAAGATCTCTTCGCACCGGGAGCCGCCAAGTGGCGTCTGCTACCATTTGCACCACGTCGGCGTACAGAGGTTAATCTGGAGCCACCAGGATTATTGGTATTCCCTCCGCCACTATCCTGCGTATTAATCGCGGAAGCAGTTTTATCGGAGGGAAGGCGTACAGAAGTCGGTAGTGGCCCCAGGGGGCCAGCAGAGCGTCCATGGCCACTGCCAACGGATCCTTCGTTCTGGACATAAAGGCCTTCATCTTGTGATTGAACCGAGACGCCATGAGATCCACGTCTGGTGTCCCCCATCTGCGACAAATCTGATTGAACACCTCCGGGTGGAGAGACCAATCTCCCTGGTCCAGCGTCTGGTGACTGAGAAAGTCCGCCTGCCAGTTTTCTACACCTGGAATGTAAATGGCGGAGATTGCCGGAACATGACGTTCCGCCCAGCGCAGTATCAGGGCTGCCTCTGCCGAAGCTGCTGGACTCCTCGTGCCGCCCTGATGGTTCACATATGCCACGGTCGTGGCATTGTCCGATTGAATCCGAATCGGACGACCTTGCAACCTCACTGTCCAGTGAGATAGGCGCAATCTGATTGCTCTCAGTTCCAGCACATTGATGGGAGGCCAAGCCTCCTGTGCCGACCAACGGCCCTGGGCAGACAGCTGCCCTAGGATCCCACCTCAGACTGGCATCCGTGGTGAGAATCACCCACTGAAGGGGCAGGAAAGACTTCCCCTGAATCAACGCTGAGTCCCGAAGCCACCAGGTCAGAGACGCCCTGGTCTGGGAGCTCAGACGGATCAGAAGGTCCAGAGACCGGGGGGACCTGTCCCACCTAGCCAAGATTGCTCGCTGAAGGAGACGAGTGTGACTCTGGGCGTAAGGTACTGCCTCGAAAGTCGAGACCATGAGTCCCAGTACCCGCATACAGAAACTTAATGAAGATCGTCTGTGCGACAGGAAGGTTCGCACTGCCGACTGCAGTGCCAGCAACTTGGCTGGAGGAAGGAAAACCTTCGCCTGCTCTGTGTCCAGAATCAGACCCAGATACTCCAGGCACAGGATGGAGACACCGTCGACTTCTGCAGGTTGAGCAATCAGCCGAAGTCCTGCAGCGAGGTCATTGTGATTCTCACATTCTCCTTCAGAGCCGAGGCGGACTCCGCTCGCAGGAGCAGGTCGTCTAGGTAGGCTACTACCGAAATGCCTCTGTCGCAGCAACGCCAAAACCAGAGCTAGCAGTTTCGTTGACATTCGAGGGGCTGAGGCTAGACCGAAGGGGAGTGCCACAAACTGATAATGGAGGTCTCCCACTGCAAAGCGAAGGAAACGCTGATGCCGTGGACAGATAGGTACATGGAGGTACGCATCCCTGATGTCCAGAGACGCCAGAAATTCCCCCTGATGGAGGGCAGCCTCGACCGAGCGGATATTTCCACGCCCTGACATACCGGTTCAGGGCCTTCAGGTCCAGTACTGGCCGACACCCCCCCCTTTTTGGGGACCACGAACAGATTTGAGTAAAAACCTCGAAATCTCTCCGCTGGAGGCACTGGCACGATCACGCCTTGGTCCGAGAGTGCTTGAACAGCCCCGAAGAGGGCCTCCCGGCGTGTCTGCGGAAGCCCCAAGTTCGATGGGAAGAACCTGTCTGGGGGTAGAGTGTTGAACTCTATCCTGTACCCGGCGGATACCACCTCCCGGACCCAACGGTCTGGAATGTGAGCCAGCCAATGGTCTGCAAACCACAGAAGACGTCCCCCCACCCAAAGCGCGAGGGCTTGTCTTCCGCCTTTTCGGATTTGCGCTGCCATTGCCTTTTCCGGCCCCCGCAGCAACCTTACCGGGACGGTTCCCTTTACCTGTTGCGCCTGGGGCGCGAAAAAACCTCTTCTGACCCGAGGGAGGAGGCCCCTGTCTACAGCGAAACTCACGCCTGCGGGGCTCTGGAAGGAAAGTACTCTTACCTCCCATGAAATCCTTAATGATCTCATCCAACCGTGGACCAAATAGACGTCCACCTTGAAAGGGAAGGTCAGCAAGACCTTTTTTGGAAGCATGGTCCCCGGACCAAAAACGCAACCAAAGTATCCGTCTGAGGATAACAGCAAACACCGCTATTCTGGATAACCTAGGCAGTAACTAGACAGCCGCATCACAAAGGTACTTAAAACCTTGGAGCAAAAACTCAGCCCTCTGGGGCGCATCCATCAGGCGGCCGCAGTCCAGATCAGTCTGGAGCTCCGCCATACGGTCAGACAGATGTTGCACCACCATGGCGGACGCTAGGGCTGGCCGCAAGGCAGAGCCTGCCACCAGGAATAGCGAACAGTGCCTCTGTCAGCGGGATCCTTGAAGGAAGGAGCCCCTTCCAGAGGAATGGTCGTCGCCTTATTATAGGCGAGCTATCAGTGGGTCCACCACCGGCGATTCCCATTTTTTCAAAAAGCTTTCCTCAAAGGGATAGCGAGCAGCGAACAGTTTTGACAGCGAAAAAGAACGCTGCGGACGCTGCCATTCACGATAAATAAAATGATCGAAAAATTGATTGTAGGGGTAAGCCTTGGGGGCCCTAGGGGGCCTGGAGGACCCACATACATACGCAGAAGTCTGTGATTCACCATCCTGGCTCAATCGCAGCATAGTGCGGATGCCAGCGCTTTTTCACGAGCAGCCGCCGCCCCCTGATCCTCTTCACTGTCCGATGGGCCCAGTTCCCCATCAGGTAGGTCCAGTGAGGTCCCAGTGACCCCGGAGGCCACTTCCGGATCAGAATCCTCCCCTGAAGAACAAGGAGGAGGGGGGGGGGACGCTTCTTGGGGGCATGGTGGGCGACATCCGCCCGGGGGAGAAATTCACTAAAGACCGCCCGCAGCTGGTCCAAAAAAGCCCCTTGCGCAGACTGCGCTGCCGCTGATTCCTCAGCAGGTTCAGCAGTGTAATCTGCCATCATTCTCCCCTCAAAACAGTCCAAGTGACACAGGTGAATACTGAAAAGTTGAGACACCCCCACACAGCCGCACACCACCGCCCCACAGCGCACCAGGGAACCCAGGAGGACTGCACCCGCCGCCACCAGCACCCACAGGGGAGCCCAGCTATACTTGCTGTTTGCTGCCTCTCACCCTGGAGGATCGTCAGAAGAGCCGCGCCGTCAGTAGCACACACCGTCCCAAACAGAAAGGAAAATGTTCCACACACATTTTTGCAGACGCATGAGGCAACAAGATGGCCGCAGTTGAACACTAGAGGCCGAAACCCATCTACAGGAACGTGCAGAACCGCAAACGGACACTGAGCACTAGAGGGAAAGCCCCATAGGCCCAGCATGTCCGCGGCTACGGCAAAATGGCAGCGAAAAATAAAACGAACAGCGGCAGATGAACGGGTGCGGTGCTGGGGGGGGGGGGTGTGAAGTAGGTGAAAAGGAGCTCCACGCGCCCCTGCCAGCGGCTACCCAGAATTTTTTTATTTTTTTTTTTTAGGGTCGACTGTCCCCCTTCCACCCCTGAAAAGGGGGGGGGGAGAGAGGAAGGAGCGGGACACC